>JAENPR010000655.1:0-348369 GCA_018135685.1 Themeda triandra
GAGGCGGAGAGGATGTGTGAATGGCAAATGGCAAATGGCAAAGCCAATAAGAAAAGAAGTAGGATAGGAGGAAGAGAGAGAGAATGGCATATGGATGTCATTTTTATTCCTTTTGTCTATTATGAGAAATTATTTTACCAAAACGGTTTGCTAAAACCAATTCAACTTAACCGGCTGCAGAGCTGCAAACATGGATTCTCCCAACTCTCACTTCCACCGGTGGACCTTAGTGCACATAGGGGGGAATTTGCCCCCATGTGGGCAAGGATGCCCGGTGCACTAGCGGAGCTCGGCCTAGAGGATGGGGCTCGTGTGTTGTGGGGAGCGGAGGGGCACAAGGGCGCGGCCACCACTGGAGCACATTGACATTGAGGCATATAGGCACATCAAAGCTCACGGAGAGGAAGCGGTGAGAATGTGTGAATGGGCAAATGGTAAAGCCAGTAAGAAAGAAGAACTAGGAAAGGAGGAAGAGAGAGAGAAAGACATATATGGATGTCATTTTATTCCCTTTTTCTGTCATGTAAAATTATTTTTACTAAAAGGTTTTTAAAACAATTTCAACTTAACCGATAGAGCGTTTGCTCGTTGAGGTAACATTAAAGTAACCTTTGATTAACTGAGCTGTGGACCACCTGTGGTAAACCGTGACCGGGACCTTAATATTGTTTCCTCGTCTTGAGAGAACACGTACCCCCCGGCAGGTAGCTCAGTCGTTGCGTGTCAACTCAACCGCACCACGCACTTTCGGTACACCAACCCAGCTCGCTCGCTTCTTGCAACTGCAACTTGCAGAATCGCAACGGATTCACTCACGTAGACTCGGACGAAACATATCAATCCGGAGCAGAGATCAACAGAGGCGACGGCCGACGACCGACGGCCAGCACGGTGGTTGGTTGCCTTTGTGGACCTGTGGTGGTTGCATTTGCAACAAGACACCATGCATCACGATGGAGATGCTTTGCATGGCCGGCCCGCTCGGCCGGTGGCTAGCTAGCTAGCTGCAGGTGGTACTGGTGGTAGCAACCCGCGACCTAATCTCCTGCGGTTAGCCACCTAATGACACCCACCCAGCCAGCCAGCCAGTGGCCCGGGGGGGGGGGGGGTGGCAATGTTGTACTAATCCCTCTATTTGATATTACATATATGTGTTCAATACTTATTTAGCCCCTCCTAATTTAGACAAGTAATCAAACATTCACTGTAATTGAGTCTCATTTGGCCAGATACGTACAACAATAGCCCCTCCGTCCGTTCATCTGCTTCGGCTAATTAATTTAAGTCTCATATTTTCCTAAAAAAAATGTAGTAAAGTTAGTTTCAAAAAAAAAATGTAGTAAAGTCTCATCTGATTAAAAAATAAAAGCTAAACCAGTCTCTCACGAAATACTTCAACTTTCGTCTGGCGCGAAGACGCGAGTACGCATCTATGCGCCACCGCCGCTGCAGATGTGGCGATTGTTGTCCATTGATCATTAACCCGGTTAGATTAATTATCAGCAGTTAAGGTGCTTATCTAAATTTCCTCTTTTTTTCCTCAATTTTTTTCTCTTTCTGATTTTAGATAATTAAGAAAGACTATTCGTAGTTTTTTTTTCAAACTGGTTTGTTCAACCGATAATTGTAATCCATTAGAATCCTATATGGAAACAAGGTAATGTGGAAAGGTATCAACACGAATTTTTACTTTGCGTTGTCCATTACCCCCCTATACCTAAATCCTAGCTCTGCCCCTGCAGCCAACCCTGCAGTCCCCTCTGCTCCTCTCGCTCGCTAATTACCTCGTCGATCGCTTTCAGGCAGCAGAAAAATTAACCTACGCGCGCGCGTCATTACTGAGATCCGATCCGCTACGTGCCAGGTCGGCGTCGTCGTCTCCGGTCTCCAGGTCCAGGGTACGACTAACCCGGCATGGCGGCATCCTCTCCTCGCCGTCATCATCGCCTCGCCATTACTGCCCGGATAGTCTTCTCGAGCCGGCCGGCCGTTAGTTGGCCTCTCCCTGTCCTTTTTTGACATATTTTATGTAACTAAAATAAATATATTATTTAATTTGGTAATAATGTGGGGGAATTAGCAGGGGCAAGGACAACGGCAGAGGGACGACGAGGCCGACGACTGCAACGTCGGCGACCGGGTCAGTGATCTCTCGCAACCCCATTTGGTGGGATCCCTCCCTGTTGTTATTTGACGACCCGCTGCAGCATCCATGTGCTTGGGATTTAGCGAATCCATGATTCGTGCCTCAATAAAGGCATAGATCCGAACGGCTGTTAACGTTCCTGTGTATGTATACTCCACTGTTGTTAGGTTCAGACAACTCTGTCATTTCGGCTGTTTAGTTAGTGATGATTCAGTAATGGATCTAATTTTAGGTTCTCCTCACTTATTAGAACCTAGATAGAAAAAATATAAAATAATGATTTGATAAAATTTAAACAATTTATAGTCACAGGAAAACTTGTACTCTGTATTGTGATGGCGTATATTTAAATTTGAATGACATGTTCTTTCTCTCTGAACTTTCTTGTGCACTTTGCTTTATGTACTACCTACAACACCAATTATATATCTCAAGAAACTTTGTCCGACTGTTTTCAAATCCTTAAAAAAAATGTTTTCCTTTACAATATGCTGTTTACAATTTTGGGAAGGAAGTAGCTCAGTGGCACCAAAGTCCTTGTTTTATGTCAATTAGCTAAACACATCTTTGCATCCTTGGCTCCTGGTTGACAGTCTTTTTAGAGAAAATGTAATTTGTAGCATCCAAAAAGATGACTTGTGGAAAATAGCATCAAAAGAACCTAGGCCCTTAAAATAGAACTCAAAGATCACTTCTGTTTTGGTAGTATTTAACGCACTGTTACAAATGAGCGATCAGCACGGATAGTTACACTTATAATGCCCTCTATCGTTAGAAGAGCTGCTAAAATACACCATCAATGCCATGTACTCTCTCCTGCATCTTCCGCCTCTGGCTCCCACCGTGCTCATTTCTTCATCTTGTACACACACACACAAACGAGATCCAACCTAGGAGGAACTTGGTTTTTCATTAAGAAAGAAACAGCACTCAAACGGATGATGCCTCTGGATTTGAATTTGGGTGGTTAAGTCATTGCCACACCTTCCTCATCAACCAAGTTCCTCTTGATTTGCACTGTCTCTCTTTTTTTCGCAAGCAGAGGCGCATGCGTGTCCAGCACGTGCTGTGACATCCATCTAGGGAAGAACCGGATAACAAATTTGAACTGAATGAATTGCTTCAGTCCCAAGCTTGCAGCATCTAGCTAGAGGAGGCGCAAACCTCTAGGGCCTTGCCTTTCCTCTCCTCGGTGGCAGGCTCGCAGTACCCACCAAATTCCTTTTGGCGGTCGTTCGCTTGATCCACGAGTGAGCGAACGATTTCAGACAGTTGAGCCAGCGCACACATGTATATAGGATGTGCGCTTTCCTTTTCCCTACATCTTTTCTTTTTCTTTTTCCGTGCGAATGGACCGTGACGCTTCCACTCACGTCAGCGTTGACATAAAAAAAAAAAGGAAGACATTAATTTCAATTTGCTATAATTTTTGAACCATATATCTGTTTCTAATTCTGTTTGTACGATATGTTCTACGTGACGGCGAGGCTAATAAAACTACATCCCACTTAGATATGTTTTAAGTTTTTTTTTTTCATTTTTTCTATACTTGTCATTATATGTATAAGTTAGATTTCTAATTTTTGCATATGTGTTTATACATGATAAGTTAGATATATAAGTTAGATTTTTAACTTTGCAACGTGTTAGATCACGTAACTTAGATGTATAAGTTAGATTTTAACTTTTTAAACGTGTTAGATCACGTAAGTTAGGCGTATAAGTTAGTTTTGTAACTTTCTGCAACTTGTTAGATCATATAAGTTATGCATTCTAAGTTAGATTTTTAATGTTGCCACATGTAAGATCATGTAAGTTATGCGTTAAGTTAGACGTATAAGTTAGAGAATGAAAGCTATGAGTCCGAATTTGAGAACTTAGTTTTTTATTTATTATTTTGACTATGAAATGTTTTACTAATCGTCCAAAAAAAAAATTATAAGTTATGCATGCGGTTTTAGAAAAACGAACCGCAACTACCAAAAAAACGGGCACAAAAGAAAATAGATAGACATGGATGCATGCACCTATCTATAAAAGGAAATGTGCGGTAATTAGTTTTTTCTAAAAGTAGTAAATTGCATCTTGCTGTCGGGAAAGCGTTCGGTCGAACGTTCGCCTGAAACGTTGAGTGAACGTTCGCGATTTAGTCACGCCTCCTCCCCATGCTAATAGCATGTGGAGCATGCCATATGTTAGCAAGTGAGGGGAGGGAGCCCACTTTCTCCCTCAAACACAGCACTAGCTGTGAGGAAGAGAAGTTGTGAGAAGAAAGCCATCAGCAAGGAGCACATGCAGTGGCTGTCTCATGCTGTGGAGTACACCTGAGAAGTGAAGTGGCATGGGAAATTGATTGTGGGAGCGGAGAGGCAATGACAGTAGCAGTGAAATCTTGATCAGGTGCTAAAGAATTCGACAAAGCAGCGTGGAACCTGATTCTGTGCAGGGAGGAATTGTGATGGTCAGGGTCTATATATTGACCCTAAGGGCTATGGCCATCCTCAGGAGCTTGAACTCGCTACTGGTGTCAAGCATGGAACTCCACCAGGCGATGATACTGAACAAGCTATGATTTTTCACATAAGCTTCTAAGCCCAAAAGAAATGAATCCGACCTTGTTTCTTACGGAACGTGACAGAATGCTAGATTCCGAAGTGTATAAATCGTTTGGTAAAAAAACTTTGGGTGATACTTCATGGGCCTAGTTTCTTTTGACAGTATTTTCCAAAAGTCATCACGTTTTGATTTTACAAAACGAATTTTCCCTTCTCTGCTTTTTATCTCCTTTTATAAAACTTAATGATCCTTTTGTTCAAATGATTAAACTATGACATGAAGTCCGTTTATTTTCTTGGAAGGTCTTTTACTAAGCAAATCATTTGGTAAAAAAAACTTTGGGTGATACTTCATGGGCCTAGTTTCTTTTGACAGTATTTTCCAGAAGTCATCATGTTTTGATGTTACAAAACCAATTTCCGCCTCCCTGCTTTTTATCTCCTTTTATGAAACTTAATGATCCTTTTGTTCTATTGAAGGAAGTGAAGGCCTTGGCTGGTGTTAAAATCCCTCCCCTACACCCTGATTCATGGGCACGGGATCTGATTGATCCGGGATTGATTCCAGCCAAGGATGCTGCAATAGTTCTCTGTGGAATGTGGTCTTTATGGATGGCAAGGAATGACCGCGTCATGGCAAGGAGCCGGTGCCGCTGAAGATTGCTGTCAAATGGGCGGTGGATGTAGCTTATGATCTATGGCGCTTAAGGCTGGACTAAAAACTCGAAACTTCATTAGCTCGCTCGACTCTTCGTTAATGGCTCGGCTCGAGCTCGACTCGTTTTATAATGAGCTAGCCGTTTTATAACAAGCCACTCATTTTATAACGAGCCAGCATTTCCGAGTCCGGCTCATGAAGCCGCTTCGATAGCTCGTACGAGCCGGTTAATTCACAAGCCAACAAACTCAAATTATGTATGGATGATGTTTATGACTATCATGTACATATAATCATGGTCATGGTGGGTCATGCGGATAAAAATTGAAGAACGGTGGATCAATCGATGGAATGGTGTTTACAAGTATATATTTTCTTTGTTAAATTTACAAGTACTTTAAGAAATTGTGTTTTTATGGTTTGGCTCGCGAGCCAAACGAGCCGGCTCGAGCTGGTTAACGAGCCGAGCCGAGCTACTCTTCTAGCTCGTTAATAACGGCGAGCCGAGCATGCTTAACGAGCCGAGCTGTAACGAGCCGAGCCGTAACGAGCCGAGCTGGCTCGATATCCAGGCCTAATGGCAGTTGGGGCATCCAGAGAGCGGGGGACAGGTTTGTCAACCCCCCCAACGATGGGAACGGCCTCAACCGGAGTGGATCAAATGTAATGTCAACGCGGCCTTCAATAACAGAGATCGTTCAGCGGCGTCGAGTGTCATTCTGAGGGACTCTGATGGCCGGACGTGTGGAGGGACGGCGAGATGGTATGAACTCAGCATGCATGCGCTGGCTACGAGGCGAGAGCTTGTGTGGATGGGCTGATCTTTGCAAGATCCAAAGGCATCACAAAGGTCCAGCTGGAGACAGATTGCCAGGTTCTCCGTTTATCCTATGGGAGAAGAGAGATGTGTTGGGTTTAGTCCCACATCGATGTCCACGTTGAGAGTTCCCAACATATAAGGCTTAGCAGAACCCTCACCTATAAGCGCTTGATGCCTTGGGTTGAGTTAGTTTCCTGTTTTGATATGTTGTGGGCTGTGTGGATTTTGGGCCGAATGTGGTTTGCTCGCTTCGTTTCTCCGTAATTCTATAACAAGTGGTATTGGAGCCCAGGTTGAAATCGTTGGGTCACATGTTTCCTGTGGGAGCCCGTTTGTACGTCTTGCGCAGGGCGTTGGGCCTAATTCCGTGTTCGACTCAGTTCTTGATCTTCTTACCGAGTCCGATGTGTGACCGAGGAGTTTGTTGGGTTTAATCCCACGTCGGATGTCCACGTTGAGAGTTCCCAACATATAAGGCTTGGCAACCCTCACCTATAAGGCTAGTATTTTGGGTTGAGTTAGGCGCTTTTCGGCTGTTCTCGATATGTTGTGGGCACGTGTGGATTACAGGGGAATGTGGTTTGCTCGCTGCGTTTCTTCTCCACCCGAAATGGGCCAGTAATTCTATAACAAGATGACCAGGCATCGGAGATTGCAGCGACTCTAGCAGAATTGGAGGAGCTAAGCCGGAGTTTTGAGGGTTTTAGTTTTCGTTTTGTCAAGAGAACTTGTAATAATGCTGCTCACGCTTGTGCACAGCTAGTTTCTAGGGAAAACCAGGTGGTAGTGTGGCAGGCTACGCCGCCTGGTCTAGAGAGCGTTTTAAACGCTGATTGTAATCCCCCTCTTAATGATTAATGAAGCTCCGGTTCCCCCCCACCCAAAAAAAAAATGATTAAACTATGACATGAAGTCCGTTTATTTTCTTGAAAGGTCTTTTATTAAGCAATGGTTTGGATTGTTTCCATTCAGGTTAGGCTGGATCCTTCTAGACCCTTGAGCAGACATAAACACTGGGTTGTTGCTGAAGTTCTGCGCAGAGCCAAGGTGTATGTTCCACCATCTGCCACAGCTATCGGTGAACATGGTACCAAGACTCAGCAGGCTGGCGTTGGTACCAAATCATCCACCTGAAGTTTGTCAGAGGCAAAGGCACATTTGCTCATTTGCTCGCTGTATGTTTGTTTCCGTGTGGATGCAATTTCAATCAATGGAAGAAATAACACAGCACCCAGGTTTGGTGATTTGGGTTTTGTTCTTCTGTACCACTCTTTTGTTCGGTGGCACCCAATCAGCATGTAGTGTCATATGTTGATACCAAAGGTTGACAGATTTCAAAATTGACAGTTTTTTAACAAGGTTAGTTGTTCGTAGGGATAGAAGACATAGCAGTGGTCAGCGGCCAGTGATAGCAGACGAAGCAGATTTGAATCGGAGAACATGGTACATGTGGCATCAGAAATACCAAACCATCATTCATATAAAACTCAAATTTTGATGCATACCAAACAACAACATTTGGCTGTATATATACAGCCAAACATTCTATATAGAAACTACAATGATTCAGGAATATTTGGCTGTCTAGTTACATAAGTTTTTTTGACAGGCACCTTGATTTACGATAGTGTCACGCATGAGTGACAGACACATACATATATGCCTGTCAAAAACTAAGGCCGGATCCTCTGAGCTTCTCCTCGATGACCCGATCTAGCTTCTGTGTCATCTCTTCAGTCAAGTAGTTGGCAAAGTCCCCAACCTTCGCCGACCTGAAAAACGCAGAGTTCACCACCGCGTGGTGGCCACTAGGATTGCTTGCTCCGGAGGACTTCACGGCGAGATCCCTGAGGTTGTCGAAGCTGCACAGCCTCACCACCTCCTCGACGACGCCACCGCTCTCCTCCTCGTCGGTGAACGGAAAACGGATGAACTCAGCGAGCATCCTGGCATGCCTGACAGGGTCGGCCATCATCTCTTCGTACCTCAAAAAAAGAACCTGCCGCTTGTCGCCGTCGGATCCTGCCGTCGTCGTCGTCGCTCTGCTCTGCTTCCAGTAGCTAAGGAAATTCTCCCAGATAGGCCCGTAGATGGAGACCCCTCGCAGAAGAGCTCCAGGGCCTTGTCCAGCTCGATGTGGAACCCGCCATGGATCTTGTTCATGTAGTGCCACGTGGAGACGAAGGCGTCCTTGGGCTCCCGGCACAGGCAAGCGATCCGGCAGCCGAGGGCTGCCGTATCGGAGGGCAGCATCTGGAGAGGGAGGTGCGTGGCGAGGATCCTCGGGGACGGAAGCGCCGCGAGATCGTTGGCCGGACTGAGGTCCAGGAACGGGACGAGGTCGTGAGGGCTGCGAGTCAGCAGCGGGTGGCCATCGGCGCCGGCGACCACGGGGTGCTTGGAGCGGTTGGCGATGGCGAACGCGAGCGCCTTGAGCCAGGTCGTGCCGCACTTGGGATACGTGGCGAGGATGATGTCGTCCGGACGCGGCTGGAACTCGGCGTGCATGGCTGTGTTGCTCTCCACGGCTGGGCGCGTGAGCCAGCAGCAGCCCCGGTAGAGGAAGAAGGGTCTCCACCATCCTTCTCTCATTGGAAGCGTGGCCGTGAGGCTCTCTTCGGCTCCCTCGCCATGGCCGTCGCCGTCAGTGCGTTCGATCGGCCGGGCTTGTGCTTGGACCGCCATGCCGATCGAGCTAGGCCGGCGAGAGGCAGCGCGGGAGTGCGAGGCCCGGCCGGGATCGCAAGGCTATATATAAGTCATCTTCAGTACGTGCGTGTGTGTGGGTCGCCATGCCGATCGAGCTAAGCCAGCGCCATACATGCATGGGCCTCTGACATCCAATGTCGCCGTCATCAGTTGGCGTGATTTTCGGCGTGTGTGTAAGCGCGCGGTCGATCGAGACAACGCGATCCAAATCACATCTAACGGTTGACGTGTGGCTATCTATTCTATACATCTATAATTAAAATCTTGTAAAGGCGTAAGCGCATCCCTTCACCCCCCGGCCAATCTCTACCTACTATAATTGCCTCGCGCCCATCACGCAAACAGAAAAAGGAAGACGCAGCCGCCGTCTTTTCCTCCGTGCCCGCAGCCGCCGCTGTCTCCTTCGTGTGCGGCACTGCCCTCATCTCATCCGTGCCTATCCGCTTGATCTACGCCCCCACGCTTTGGTGCTGCTCCTCGTCGGCCTCCCGACTCGGCGTCGTCGGCGTTGCCTCCACGGCGGGCTCCCTACTCCACGCCGGTGTCCCGACTCCGTCAAGGACACGGAGGCAAGCCTCCATGTTCAGATCACGAGCAGCTGGACTCCCGACTTGGACAACATGCCGCGTGCAGACTCCCTCAAGTTCCTTCAGGCGCTCTCGTTGGACGTAGAAGCCGGAGCATCGGCGCTGCAAACCCCTACCGCCGTATTGTCCACCAGCCGATCTCCTCTCCACCGGGTCCCCATCTCCTCTTCGCAGGACAAGGACCGTGGCGCCCGGCTCAGGTCGAAGCGCGGCGGCGCAGACGTGAAGGCGCATGGCTTCTTTACGGGCCTAAACTTCTGATGAAGTCGGCGCCGCCGCCCACGGTGACGCGCCACGCGCCCCGCCCGGTGACAGAGGACCAGCACGGCTTCGGGCAACGGCGACAGATGTGGGGCGTGGGGCGACACCTAGCTAACTCCATGACCGCTGCAGTTGCTTGATGGACGCCCATAGGTTGTTTGATGCGCCCAAAGGTTGTTTGATAAAATGCCCATTGAGAATGTCGACTTGTAAGTCACCGTTTCCTATACCGGTGTTTGATGATGGATGGATGATGGATATGACTACAGTGAAATTATAAATGATAAGCATGCCTGGATTTGAATTGAGATTGCTCCTATCAGGTTTATTTGTACAGGAAGATTGTGTTAGCGTATGATTTTTTGTCAGTGTGCACAACATTCAGCTATTGCGCCTGGTGTTATTTAACAGGAAATTAAATCGCTTAGTCGAGCTGCAAGTCATTGTCAATGTTTTTCTCCTCCAATACAAGAGCTTTCTTTAATGCTGGTGTAGATTTGTGGGTTTCTTGTGCCATTGAGGTTTTCAATCACGCCTAGAAGCTTTCAGCTAATGAGGACGATTTCTGCTCTGTTCTTCAGAAGCTTGCAAATTGCCTCCTTGGCAATTCATTGTCTTCCTGAGATTTTAGGCAATTCCTATATTTCATCAGTTTTATTTATTTGGTTAGTTTCTTCATAGAAGATCACAACCTGACTTGGCCTCTGCTGCAGCAAGGTGGTCATTGTGGAGGTGGCAGCAGGGATCAGCTCATAGAGGATCAGGGTACCCACTACTCCTTGCTTTTCTGTGTTCTACTTCCACACTTGCTTTTTCTCAATCTATGCTTGATCACTAAAAGACATTTTTTGGTTGTTTCATTTGCGATGCTTCCGTAGGGTTAGCAAGGACATGAGGAGCTTGATGCAGCCACCTTATAGGAACATGAAGAATTCACTAAGTACAAAAAATATCACGAAGAGTGAACTGGGGAGATATTAGATAGACACATGGTATTTCTCTTTCTTTGCAGGCTTTAATTCTTGATCATACTTACAGGGAGGCCAATGAGACTCAAAGCATATACATTATTTTGGTTGTTTAATTTTTTGCTGCAATTGTTGTTTACTAAGATAGGTTGCTGATGCACCTTGGATTGTACAGTATATATTTAAATCTTTTCTGCCAGTAACATGATTGTTCTTTCCCTTCATGCTAAGTTATCCCCTGCGTCACATAGTTCAATTTCTAACAGTACTACCTTGCTATGGTTGACTGAAACTGAACATATATAACAGAAAAAAAAACTATATTTGGTTGAGACCTGAAACAAAGCAAAGCTGTATGACTGCATGTATTCAGTGCAAAATTGCTTACCACCATTTAAAGCATAGGAAACTGGAATGTCTCTTTTGGATAATATAAGAAGATGCACAGAAAAGTTATTATGTTTACTCAACTCCATCTGGGTTATTAACTGAAATCAAATTGCAGCCTACTGTGTTGTCGCAACTGAGTCAGGTGAGCGGCAGATTTGTTGCTCAAAACAAAATCTGGGCAGTAGATTCCTAAGGCCTTCCTGGAGATGACCAAGGAGGACTTCAACAAGAAATATGCAGGGGCCAAAGCAGCAACAACTGCAACCAACAGTCGCACTCAAGATTTTGGGTAACAATTCTCATTCTTTGTCTGGAAGAACAATAATTTTTTAGACTGTCAGATGCATTTTCCAATACTGTACACTACCTTTTTTATTCCTCACTGTGGGCATGCGTGGGGACTGGCAATACAGGCTGAAGCTTAGAGATCAGATGCAGTACTGTACGGATCACCCAGAGGATGTGAGTAAGCGGTCCACAAAGTGAAGGTTCAGGTCGATCAAGTGTAAAGCATCATGATGGAAAACATCGACAACAGATCCATGGGCTTGTCACAAGTCCAGAGCCAGGAACATGGTGGTGCTATATCAAAATCTAGCTCGGTTCGAGCAATACGTCAGGGAGTGTTTACGCTTTCGTCATGCTATGGCCAAGAAGCTCTCCAATGGTCTCCCAGTAATTTCCCACCTTTCATTTGTGTGAGATCTTGATGATATTAACCATGAATTGTACATTTATTTAAACTTAAATATTTATTCGCAATCACTATCCATATTTTTAGACAGGTCGTTAACTCCATCGTTTTGTTGTAGTTGCAATACTCTGAAAGAAGCGGCAGGCACATTAGAAAGGTGGTTTCCTATTGTGATTTTCATAGGTAACATTTTCTTCGTCCGCTAATATTTTGAGTTCCTGTAGCTTGATTCGTTTCAAGCTTTTGTATGTGTAATCACCCACAACAACGTCCTGAACTGGTGGCCTTTCAGAAAAGATGTAGCTCATATTACATATGCCAAAAAATCAAATGAACAATTAGCTTATTGTCTGACCAATCGATTAACAAGGTTTTACTTAGAACTTGAGCTATAGTGAATCGCATTACCTAGAACTAAGCATTCTGAGTGATGTTGCGATTGAGCTCGGGACATGCAAAATGAGAGCCTCCACGAGCTGATGGTTTGATGCTATTTTAGTTGGTTTAAATGGGCAGCTTACTAACCTGGAATTTATTTTAGTGAGTCACTCTGTTGGGTGTGAAAACTACGGGCATATGTTACATCATTGCAGGATTTATATAACAATAGACCAATTCATATTGATTATCTTTCATATGTGATTCAGTTTTATATAATAAAGCATAGGGTTATGTCGCTGGGATGGAGTGATGGAATGCAAAGGGGATCGATGCAGACAGTTACATGTGAGTCTTCCTGTAGTTCTGGGTAGATCTTTAAACTTTTAATAGTCTTAAGATTTTCCAAAGTCTACGGATTGCAGAAAAATGGTTTAAGAAGTAATAGAACTACTGACATCCTAGAATGGCCTGGGTTCCCTATCTTAATTACGTAAAACATCCAGATGAAAATTCCCACTTCAATGAAACAATGTGCAGAGCAGATATTTGAAAACTTGGAAGCTTTCATATACAATGTGCATGCAGGTTTGGGTTCAGATGGGGAGTGTCATTTTTAATTATTATTCTCTAAATAGCAGCCATTGAGCTTATCATATTGGCACACAACTCCTATCTCACCAAAGAAGGCCCTGTTGTATTCCATCTGAAAGCCCCATTGCTCCTAATTCAAAAAGGAAGTGTTTAGAAGAATTAGGCTTTTGTAATTGCACATAGCTCTATGATTGTGAGTAGCCTGAATAGTGGTAATGCAACGGTGCCTTCCTTGGTCAGCATATCTTATGGATTTTCAAATAATACTTCTTTGATCAATGCTTTATCAAATGTCAGCACAAGTAAATAGAGGTACACATTTATGTTCAGGGTCTGATGGGTTCTATTTTATTTATTGTGTGTGCATTACTACTATTACGAAACTATTGTTCACAGTTCCACACATCTTTGTGAAAAATCAAGTGTTTTTTGTTTGACTAAGAAGCTAACATCCAGCCAATCTAAGATTTAATGTTTTGTTTCAGGCACAGGTTGCTTCAACTAGCTGGTGCCACAATATTTCAATCACTATAATACAATTCAGATTCTGAGGCTTTGGTCCGATAGTTTCTCGATAAGAGCAAGAAACGACACACATACTTCAATTTTGTCGCTCGGTTTGTGATGCCCCGCTCCATGGAAGATGGAACTGCCATCAGCCAGATTAGAAAGGGTGACAGACAAAAATGAAGCAAGGAGAAGAAAGGAACATGTTACAGCTATGTTGCCCTACGGTGCTTAGTTTCTGAGTTCTTACAGCCCAGGATAGACAACTCATTCTGTTTTCTGTTTATTAGGTGACCATATTCTTTTCGAATAGAAACTCATAACTAAATGGTTCTGCGTATAAATGAAATCTAATTGTTGCGAATATTTTGTGGATTTGGGTTGAGAGATATAACTGTTATGCCTATCTACCATTGTTTTGTCAATGTACTAAAACTGAAGTTGATAAGCGTTTTAAGGCTTAACATTTACAATTAGTTTAGAGGGCATCTTACAAGATTTTTATTTCTGAAGTCCCTTAATATTTGATGACGATGTTTCCAATATTTTTACGGCATGGTTTTCTATCTCTGCCTCTATCGTTTCAGATTTATTTATGCAACAAAAATACTTTGTTCTTAGTTCGGGCTATAAGCGAATGAAAAATTGTACAGATTGAAAATCGGATAAATGGCGGCAAGATGAGGTCCGGGGCTATCTGCAGTACCTCTAGCTCCAAATGAAACCGTAGCGTTAGACGGGCACTATACTAAGAACGATAGCTTGCAACCTCACATGGTCCCACAATGCTGGCCCACACAAACACCAGCATGACACAAGGTGCCAACCCACCAAGCACTAAAGTCCACGTATCCATACTAAGAGCAAAAATAATAGAAGGAAGCGGGGGCTGTTAGTTAGAGTAAGTATAATAACGGGCTTATAGTAAGCTGAACACGATGTATAAATATTAGTGGATCCTAATAGAGATGGATGTAAATAAATTTTGTAACCAATCAAGAGATTAATTATTGTATAACTTGGCTCTTACTACTTGACTTATAACCAAGCATTTGGCTCTATTATTAGTCATGCTCTTAAGGCACCTACAACGAGAGCACGTCAGCTAGCTCATAAGGTGCTAACCTTGTATTCTGCAAATGTGGAAGAAAGAGAAGCCACGCTCGGTAGATTAGTTGGCTGCCTCAGCTTCCTCAGGGCCAAACCTAGCAGCCAGCTTTGGTGATGTCTACAGTCTTTGTCAACATGTCATTCGTATACAACCTATTATCCTTGCTCTTAGACTGTTTCCAACAATTGAGAGCCAAATAAGAGACCCATTCGACAGTTTGGATCATGCATAGGATAAAAATAACTGAACCCAAACTTTCCTTCTCCAACAGTCGGTACTCAAAATCAGAATCCCCTGATATTCTCTCTCTTTCACCTTGTCTTCTCGTCCCCTTCCTCCCGTCGCGGCCCGCCTCCTCCACTCCATCCAAGCACAATTCGCCGCCACCAATCCACCTCCATCCAATAGCTCGGGCTACTCACTTCGCCTTGTGCATGCGCAACTCCCGACCCGCTCAAGTCGGCCTTTTCCGCCGGAATCGGCCTCGCCTCCTCTAGGACGAGAGCGGCCGGCGCGACTCTAGGTGAGGGCGGACTCTGTAAGGTCCTAGATGGCTAGAGGGCGGGGAGAATAGCCTATAAAAATTTCTACAAGACACTAGGCAAACTTGATTAGTAAAATAAATGGCGTAATCACGGGTTTTGCCTAGCCTAGATGGTGAGCAAGCCTTCTATTGACAATTCTAGATATGCTATGATCTCTATGTCACACAAAGGCTATGTTGATATACTTTCTACACTAATAAGCTAGCAAGAAGAACTACTAGCAAGGCTACAACACTAAACAAGCTACACAAGATAAGCGAAGAAAGTAATTGCAAGTGAGAGGATGAAGGTCTTTATACTAACGTTGAAGGGACGATGTTGCCAACCACCAAGATGAAGAACCAATCAAATACAATCGGCAACAATCACAATATGAAGATCAATTACCAAGATGACACAAAGGTTTTTTTACCCGATGTTCACTTGTGCACCGACAAGCTACGTCACCAGTTGTGTCGACCAACATCTAGATGGTTCAAGTTCGACCTCAAGTCACTAGCCCTCAAGGCTCTGAAATTTCATGAGCAAGATACTGCAAGACACCACTCCACAAGTGAGGTAGCTCAACGACACACGCAATTTACGAAAATAAATGAAAGAAAAAAAAACAAAAGAATAACATACAATAAAAATAAATAAATTATAACACAGAAATAAACAATATAATAAGATAACATTGGAAAAATAAAAAACAACCTAGGGAACCCCGTAACCGTAACTACCTACTACAGCAGCCAATATTCGTCACGCGTACAAGAAGGAAAAGAGCGACGACGGTAAATCACGTGCTGGGCCGCGAGCCTGCGACCAGGGCCATACAGCCCAATACAGCATTACTCGAAGCGCTTTGCATGTGCTACTGGGCTCTCCCGCTTTGCTACTCTCTGTGTACACGAGGCCAGCACTTGGGCCAAAAAGGGTACAATGGGCGCGGCCCGGCCACCGAGGTGTCGTCCACGCGCCACGCGCCTGCTTGTGCTTGCTCGGTTGTAAAACATAAGGACTCTATCTAAAAGGAAAGGAGAAGAAAGAATTCTAATCCTAGTCCGTTTGTATGTGGCGGCCTACTAAAACTCTAACCCTTGGCAGGACTATATATACATGGGAGCTCATGTTGTAATGACCAATATTCGAGAGAAATAAAGAATAGTCTCCCCTATATCTTGTGTCTACTGCTCTACTTTCATCTACTATGTTGATCGTGAGAGACGGAGAGGGGAAGGTTCTAACCGCTGGCAACATGTTTCATAACACGTTATCAGCACGACAAGCTCTTCGTCGATATCGTCGTTGAAGCCGCCGTTGACCTCGACACCGACATCCGTGCCGACGTCCCCGCCGCGACTACTTCGACGAAGTCGACGTCCCCGACGTTGTTAGCGGAACGGATCTCGTACCTTTACGTGCAACTATACTGCACCGCGTCGACGTGTACCGTCATCATCAAGCAGACATGTCTACGACAATGCCAAACGCCCTACGCGGTATGTATCTACTAACCACTGCCCTACGCGGCACATGACGTAGATTAAATTGGCATCCAGAATTCAAGGTACGAAATTTGTACACAAATGCCCTATGGTAGATTGGTTTTACCATGGTGTGTGCATCGCTACTTTTGTCGGCCACAAAGGTAATTTGGTTCCATGTGGTCGTATATGTGTTGCATCATACGATGCACCAATTAGAAAATTGGAGAGATATGCATCTAGCCTACGACAGCCTAATACTTTCCAAAACATATATGAATCCCGATCGGATTGCATTGATTATGGATATACAAGCTCTAAGAACCTGAAGTTATGGATATATGTTCATTTGTTGCCCGGAGCTGCTCGGACACTCTTGGTGTTGCAATGCAACTCACGCACAATAACATGGTGCAGGCGCGTGATTACATGGCTGAAGAAGCTTCTCTATCAGAGGCCCGCCACATACTAACTAGCTAGAAGCTAGTAGTAGCGTATATATGTATATATGCTTGCACGTCGACGGGAATCAATAAGGATATATATACTCCGTATTTGATCAGAAGCCACGTTGCCTGTAGGCTATAGTTGGACCTCGCGTCGTGTCTGTTTGAAGCAAGTCGGATTCATATTTTGCGTGTCCTTCGAAGAAGCCCGCCATCATCGCAATGGCCGAACTGTATTCCGCGTGGAGTTCGCAGCCGTCACATAGCTTATCTCTGTCTTCGAATTGAATGCAACACATACAGCGCCGAACAGCTGCCGCGATCTGAAGTCCTCATGCCACCTCTATACGTTGCAAGAAGCACGTACGGCTGCCACAAAGCCTCGAATGTTGCAAGCCCAGCTAAATCAACACCATGTGTCCTCGCTGCCTGCATGTCGCTGAGCCATAGCCTTGACTCGAATGCGGCTAAACTCATCTATCTAGCTATATCCTTGACATGAAGCCGTGTGATATTGTCTTGATCTCGTTGATCATACGATTCTTGGATCGGGCATATGCATGTAGTTCCAAACAGGCAAGCTTGCAGCTATAATTACCACATGTTACTTGAATTTCTGGAAGAAAATTGTGTATAGGAATTTTTAGTAAAATATTTTTGTTTGCCATGTGATTTTATTATGCTCTTTTGAATGCATTTATTTATCACATATTTTGATTTATATGCCATGCAATATATGAACTCTCTAAATCCTGAGACCTTAGACATATCACCTTTGAGAGTCTCATATTTATTTTTTCTAGCATAATGATTTTTAGGATCTATAAATGCTTGGTATTAGTTCTCAAGATTTGCATATACCATAATCCTGAAAAATGCTAGGATGCTTCTAAGAATATTTTTGCATAACCATCCACTACCTTTTTGCACCTTACTATTTGTTTACACGCAGTAAACTTATATACACATGATTTTATTATAATGATATATGCAATACTTTCATGAAGAAAGAATATCCTGAACTTGCCTTGAATGGCATAATTATTTGTTACGATTATATTGAATCCATGAAGGATATTTGACTACCATTGAAGTGTAGTAAACTCTAAAATGAGTATATGGCCAAGAGAAGTAACAAAAGGCATTGTGAAACTCTTTGCATGAGTAATATCTCAAATTATGATTATATCATATTGCACCGAAAGTTGAATTTTCAACCTTGTACGCCTATACTTTGAGGTATAATCTTGCTCTATAAACAATAGCTTGAAGCTTTGTGCTAAATGTCTAGAAGACAAGATGGTAAATAAGATTTTATCAATGTATATTCTCGAAGAATTATCTCTTGTGTATAGAATATCACATAACAAAGTAATACATGAAGTATTTAAATTTACCATTACTCAAATAGAAATTGAGTTGACTTTATAGACATCTTTATAAACTAGGATATCTTCAGTTGCAGTAACTCTGAATATATGACTTGCATATATCATACTCCTAGAAGGATCGAGCAAGCATGAAGCCGCTAGATGTCAAGCGTTGAAGCTAAGACATATAAGAACTTTTAAAAGAACTTAAATCATGTGCTTATAGATTTGTTTCTTTTGAATTCATATCCTGAAGCATTAATAGTTGTGACAATGGTGCATTAAGTCTTAATTCCGTTGAATTAAGTGGATTATATAAACTCATAGAAGAGTTAACGGTTACTTTATTAGCTTGAAGGCTAATATGAAATATTTAATATTCTTAGTTGCAATTGTTACATGAAGTAACATTTGATAATTTCTCATGGAATAAATTAGATTTGTATGCTTCACATATAAACAATTGCCTATATTGCCTATATAAATAAGTTTTGCATTATTTTATCCACAAAGAAGCCTCAATTAACCACGAAGGTTATAGTTCTTGTGCACCACTACCTTGTAGGTAGAAGGAAACTGAATTTCCTTGAAGCACATGAACAATTGGACTATACTCACATATGAATTGCTCCTAGAAGGACAAATTTAGCCAAGAAAAAGTATAATCCTAAAACTAAGTATTTAATATTTTTAGCCCGAGAACTAGAAGTTTTGTTCTACCCTATGTATGTGAATTTTATGCCATTACCAATGAATACAAGAAGTATGATTGGATCCTATAAAGCATTAGAAGCATTATTCATAGATGATGTAATAAGCATATTACAACTTGAAGTAACTATGGCATGGAAAGGGGAAGAATTTTTGGGTAAAGGCATAAGAAAATGTGGATAATATATATTTAATAGGCATAGCCTTCCTAAATCTATCTTTAAGTGCATGTATCAAGACTTGAAGTTTTGCCCGTGTCCCTTCCGGCCGAGTTAACTTTCTCCGCACTAATTGCAAGTAAGCTTGTAGCTTTGCATTTTTATTGTTATCTACTACGTTGAATTTGAATACCAACATTCCACATTATACACATGCAAGTGTATTACTATTTTATTCTCTCATTGAGCTAAACTATCTACACTCTTTGCATGAATATTAGCATAAAAGCTATAGTTGTAGCTAGTAGCTACATTTACACCCCCTATAATTAAATTGACTAGCTAGCATGCTATGTCCTATGGTTCTTGTTGAACTAAGAAATATGTTGCTTTCAATGCATTGCATGCATAAGCAAAAGATTGATCTATGACCATGTAGCCTAAGATCGGGGAGTAAGTTAATATGTTTGCTCAATGGAGACTAACTCAATTGATTGAATGAATAATTGTGGATGATGATGGATAACATATTTATGATGATTTGGGATTTATAAAGAAAAGACATCAAGGGAATTTTGCATTAATGGCAATTAGAAAATTCTAGAAGAAATTCCATGTGAATTGGATGTTGTGTATTTTATATATTTGAAATATATAGTCTATTTGTTTTTAATGTATGAGTACTTGGTTCAATTATTTTGGCTAAATAATAAAGAAGCTAGACAATGAAATAATTTGTTCTAAACTATACTATGTGCACATCGGGGAGAACATCCTCGAGTTTGAAGGAATGTTGAACATTTGTGCACTATGTGTATTCTAGCTCACTGCATATAATATAGAATAACCCCCATGTTTAAATATGTGTGTGAATATTTCCCATAAATTTCATCATAGCATACATGAATGAGCCTCCGCTTGTAGTTGGAGATACATGAATATGAATTATTGAAAGCCCATCATAGGGGATTATTTTGAAGTATGCTATTAAAGATATAATATTGGCATTAGGGGGAGAGAAAGCCTATTTTAAATGCCAAATATTATTTCCGCGGAAGGAAAATAATCTAGAAAAAATATTCCTTAAAGCTTGAAGCAGGAATATTATCACACACTAAGTCAACTATTAGTTTGACTAATGCTCTTGTGAAGCATGAAGCGGAGCATATGCCAGATATTGAAATGAGAGGAGTAACTTGAAGTTATAAACCAGAAGTTTTGTTTACTAATAGTAAACTAATTATTGTATACTATCAAGCTACAATCTATGGGGACGCCTATGGATTATAGTTTTAATATATACTTATTGAATAGAAATAAAATAAAACTCCTCCATTCTCATGAAGAGAACACCTTATGAATAAGGTTGAGCACCTCACGAAGAGGATCATCGTGAAGATGGAATCCAACACACTAAGTGCGCACATCATTAGTGTTGGATATGCAGAACAATAAAGTATCTCTTGTTTTTGGGAAATAACAAAGAGACAGAATAATCTCATATTATGAGAATATTGGGAGAAAATAATAATTGTCGACAACACTACCTCTATAATTGCAAACGTTTCTCTTATGAGAACCCGGATCCGGAAACAAAGTCCATGGCAAAGTCGCTTGTAGCGATTATATCGGGTCAGTGAAGAAATGCAATTGAGGATGAATCTTCTACTAAGAAGAAATAAATGTTCTGCTATATCTCTGGCAAATGAAATGAATGAATATGAAATATGCAGTTGAATGGATTATGAAGATCCATATGATTCCTGAAGAATATAAATCGCAACATATGAAAACTAAATCTCATACACGTATTATAAAGTCTAAAGTACAATATATTCATTAATGAATATTAAAGACTCTATAAGAGTGTATCCTAGAAATAATAGTCATCGAATGACTTTATAGTGAATAACACTATCTCATTTGTGTATATCACTTAATAATCTCTCATGTAGTAGAATGAGAACATCCTTGAAGGAACTAATCCATAAAGGATTAACCAAGTCAATTCTTGAAGAAACACCATTTATCCCCGAAGTGAATATAGACCCAAGAGAAAGAAAAATGAGGAATTCTAAACACCATGAAGGTGTCATACAAACATTCGAGAAAGTGTAAAGCTAAGCAATAAACATATTGATATCCTCTAAATACCATAGAAGGTATGAGAATAATGGTGATTTGGCGTTTGAATTATCCCCTAAATGCTAAATGCAAAATTTGGATTTATTACTTAGTGGTACAATTAAAATCCGAAGATTTGTAAGTTTAAAAATCCACTATGAGAGAATTATTAGTATTGAAACTCTTGTAAGAGTTTGACACTATTTAGAAGATATTGAATATTGTAATTTATTTATCCCCATCATCCTCTCGAAAGGATCTATTACCCTGAAGCGTAAATTTTTATTTGTTTTGCACAACTAATAAGTGGTTATTTATGCATGAAGCATATTGCTCTTTGTTATACCCATATAATTCATAGAAGAATTATGAACCAACTTTTGAAAGTGTGGTTTGAATAATAAATTCAAAAGATGGCTTTATTAGGGGAGCAATTTTATTCAATTTATCTTGAAGATAATTGAAACCACTAGAATTATAAAGATCAAGTAGATCCTATTTGTTAAAACATGAAAGTTTATGCATAGATCATGAAGATCAATATCTATTCACGAAGAATAAAATATCCGAAGAATATATAACCAAGAAGGTTAAATGTTGTACTCTTTTTTCCTATGTGAGTTTTTACTCGAAGGTTTCTCACACAAGGTTTTTAATGAGACAATATGTGCAATACAATTAACGAATGCGATGTACTCTTTTCTCCAAGAACCGTTTTTCCCATAGGGTTTTCGGATGGAGTTTTTGACGAGGCATGTGCATATCGTGGTAATCGCCAAGGGGGAGTGTTGTAAAACATAGGACTCTATCCTAGAAGGAAAGGAGAAGGAAGAATCCTAATCCTAGTCCGTTTGTATGTGGCCTACCAAAACTCTAACCCTTAGCGGTATATATACACGTGAGCTCTATGTTGTAATGACCAATATTCAGAGAAATAAAGAATAGTCTCCCTACATCTTGTGTCTACTTGTTCTACTTTCATCTACTATATTGATCGTGAGAGACGGAGAGGGGAAGGTTCTAACCGCTGGCAACATGTTTCATAACACTCGGCACCTTGGCCCAGCTCGTCCGTCCGACCGTCTTCCGTGTCCGTATATGGCATTGGCAATTGGCAATGGCATAACACGTGCACACTGATTAGCAAAAGCTAGCTGTGTTGTGCTAGCCTTTTGCATGCAATGCTTAGCTACCTTTTAATTTCTGATGATGGTGGTCGATGACGATGATGATACCTTATTATTACTAGCCTTTAACTTGAACTCAGTCATCATGATGACACGGCCATAATTAACCTCTCTCGCGCGCGCGAGTGTGCCCAACGTTCGAGTTTCTTTCTTATCGGGAGGACGAAACTGATGCTTACACGTATCAACCATACCGCATGCTATACGTGCACACACAAATGATGCCATTTCATTTTTTTTTTTAAAAACATCACTCTAAAGATGATGCCATTTCACCATCACGCGCGCACAAATGATGCCGTTTCGCCGTCACGCAGCTAGCACACTACACATCAACCATGCGTTTTTTTTTTATATGTGTTGATGCGTACTGTCTCCATCGAAACATAGATTATATCGTCGGTTCAAGTTTGACCTAGCTAGAGCACTCGATCTCCAGGAATATATTCATGCATGGTCACGCCTCCACCATAAATATATATACTATTATTTTCAAAAAAATAAATATATATACGATTTATTATATCATATATATGCAATGTCTTCTTGAACAATTATTGTTATCCATATGATATGCATGCGTAGTGTATGTGGTTGGTTGCCGCATCTTTTTGTTGGCCCTCATATCAGATGCATATATATGCATGCACCGTTGATCCGTCATCGTCGACGACGATATTAGCAGCAGTTATTAGTCGCCGACGTCGACATCCAGAAATATATCATTCGGCTGCTCTCGTAACCACCACCGAGAGGAACAAGGAAAAAAAAAGGAAAGAAAATAAAGAAAGTGATCGATGGCCTATATGGATATGGGCGCACAGGCCAGACGACGCGACGTTGATCCGTCATGTGGTTTGATCGGTTGCTGCGTGCCCGTCTTAGCGTTGAGTGCTCCCGTCATCCCGTGACTCCACGACGGCGACACTAGCTAGCTTCCTGCTTCTTTCCTTCAGCCAGCGTGTGTTGTGTTGTGCACATCCCATCGTACGTACGCGTACGTGTACGTACATGCATATCTCAGTGTAACTGCACACATTGACATGACCCTACTACCATGCATTGGATCCGACATGGCTACGTAATGCGTGCTCCATGCATCTAGTCACTGTTCTCTGTTCACGGGCAGCAGAGCACACAATAGGAAGCAACAGTTTGGTTGGTGGTCAGCGCCGCATGCAGCCAGTGCGTACGTGGAGACGGCTGGCCGCCGGCCGCTGGCTAGCTGGTAGAACAGTGGTCGTTGCTGCATGCAGCCAGCCAGCCAGCTCCAGCGGCTCACACACGAGCGAGACAGCGGCCTGCAGCCTGCAGCCTGCCACCGCCCCCGCCCCCGGCCCGCGTCGGCAGGTCCAGGTTCAGGTCCAGCGCGGCGGGTGGCCGGTGTGGCACTGGCAAGTGGCAACGCGCGCATGCGGGCGCGTCGGCAGGTGCCTGCTGCCTTCGATCTGCAGGCCCATTTCATTCGCCGCCCCGACGCCCGACCCCACGCGCGCGGGAATGCATGGATCCCCTGTAAAAGACTCGATTTTTATCGCTGTGCAGGTGCAGAGTGCAGCGCCGCGGCGAGGACACGGCCTCTGGAATCGGCTTTAGATTTCTTTCTCCTCGCTCCCTGCCGGCCGGGCCCGTACGTCCTTCGCCGCGACGCGCATCCGAGGCACGAAGGCGGCCCCTTGTATTAGCACGAGCATATACACACGTAACAACCTGCCTGAATGCTACTTTGACACATGCACTCCACGACGGCTTTTGCCTTTTGGCTTTACGCCTGCCTAGCTTTCACCACCTAGCTCTCCGGGCAGCCGTGGCGCGTGGAAGCCCGGCCGTGGCGTCGGCGTAGGCGTCGGCTGGCCTATGGGCTATAGCCCGCCGGCGTCCATCCATCACTGTCAGTGTCATCCCTCGTCCATCCATCACTGTCAGTGTCATCCCGACAGACCGACCTCTGGCCCGCTTGGATGCATTGTTCAATTATTCTCACCTGTGGCGTACGTCTTCATTATCATCTATCCGATCAAGTTTCGATTACCAATTCTCAAGAAAATAATGACATATTCACGTTGGTTTAAGGTCCAGTTTGGTACAATTTCTTCACGATTAAATTGGAGCTCTCTATTTATTTATTTATTTATTTATTTATTTTGTTTTGCCAAACAAGTATTTTGGAACAACTATTTCTTATTAAGTTGTCCAAGCTATTTTGTATCAAATGGGTATTTTTCAAATGGCTTCCTAGGCGAAACTCCTAAAAATTTGCTCTCCCAAGAAATCACCGTAAACATGGATTTTCCCAACTCCCACTCAAACCAGGTGGACCCTAGTGCACATAGAGGTCAAATTTGCCTCCATGTGGGAAAGGATGCCGGTGCACTAGCATGAGGGCTCGACCCTAGGGGATGGCGAGGCTTAGGCCGCGGGGCGTGGAGGGGTGCAAGAACGCAACCACTACTACGGCACAGACATTGAGGCGACATAGGCTTGGCGGAGCTCAGAGAGATGGAGGCGGAGAGGATGTGTGAATGGCAAATGGCAAAGCCAATAAGAAAGAAGTAGGATAGGAGGAAGAGAGAGAGAATGGCATATGGATGTCATTTTATTCCTTTTGTCTATTATGAGAAATTATTTTACCAAAACGGTTTGCTAAAACCAATTCAACTTAACCGACAGAGCTGCAAACATGGATTCTCCCAACTCTCACTTCCACCAGTGGACCTTAGTGCACATAGGGGTCGAATTTGCCCCATGTGGGCAAGGATGACGGTGCACTAGCGAGGGCTCGGCCTAGAGGATGGCAGGCTCAGCTGTGGGGAGCGGAGGGGCACAAGGGCGCAGCCACCACTAGGGCACATTGACATTGAGGCATATAGGCACATCAAAGCTCACGGAGACGGAGGCGGTGAGAATGTGTGAATGGGCAAATGGTAAAGCCAGTAAGAAAGAAGAACTAGGAAAGGAGGAAGAGAGAGAGAAAGACATATGGATGTCATTTATTCCTTTTTCTGTTATGAGAAATTATTTTTACTAAAAAGGTTTGCTAAAACAATTTCAACTTAACCGATAGAGCTGCTCGTTGAGCTAACATTAAAGTAACACTGATTAACTGAGCTGTGGACCACCTGTGGTAAACCGTGACCGGGACCTTAATATAGTTTCCTCGTCTTGAGAGAACACGTACCCCCGGCAGGTAGCTCCGTCGTTGCGTGTCAACTCAACCGCACCACGCACTTTCGGTACACCAACCCAGCTTGCTCGCTCCTGCAACTGCAACTTGCAGAATCGCAACGGATTCACTCGATCACGTAGACTCGGACGAAACATATCAATCCGGAGCAGAGACAACGGAGGCGACGGCCGACGACCGACGGCCAGCACAGTGGTTGGTTGCCTAGCTTTGTGGACCTGTGGTGGTTGCATTTGCAACAAGACACCATGCATCACGATAGAGATGCTTGCATGGCCGGGCCGGCCGGTGGCTAGCTAGCTGCAGGTGGTGCTGGTGGTAGCAACTCGCGACCTAATCGCCTGCGGTTAGCCACCTAATGACACCCAGCCTGATGCAGTCCCCTCTGCTCCTCGCTCGGTAATCTCCTCATCGATCGCTTTCAGAATTCACTAATTCAGGCAGCGGCAAAACGCGCGCATGTCATTGCTGGATCCGTCATTACTGAGATCCGATCCGCTATACGGGCCGGGTCGCCGTCGTCTCCAGCCGGCCGGCGCCTCTCCGTCGTCTCCGGTCTCCAGGGTGCTGCCACTCGGTCGCCACGTACGACTAACCCGGCATGGCGGCATCCCCTCCTCCTCGCCGTCATCATCGCCTCGCCATTACTGCCCGGCCACTGTTCTCGAGCCGGCCGGCCGGCCGTTGGTCTCTCCCTGTCCTTTTTTGACATATTTTATTTAGTTAAAATAAAATATAATATTTAATCCACTTCAATATTTAGCAGGGGCAAGGACGACGGCAGAGGGACCGGCCGGAAGACATCGTGATGGCGGAGGAACGAGATGCCTGCCTGCGTTTTTTCTCTTTATAAAATTTCTTTAGTACTTTGCCTCCTTTTAAGCTAGCCCTGCTTTGTATTAATCTTTTTCCCCTGATGAGCGTTGAGCGATCAGCGAGCCCTTGGGCAGGCGTATCTTCCTGCAGGTTTCATCCCCTTTCTTTAGCTGCGACTGCGAGCTTTCCTTTTGCCTCGCTCGCTCGTGCGTGGGCCACCTCAGCAGTCAGCACTCTCAGTCACCGGCTGGCTACCTAGCGAGCTAATCCTCCACAAATATCCGTCACACCTAGCTTAATCCTCCTCCAAGCAGCTGCAACCCACGCTATTGTTATCCGCCTACCGTCCGTTAGTAGGCAGCCGCTAGTTAGCTAGCATCGTTAGCTTAGCTCCTGTTCATCGTTCTCGTTGAGCTCCCTCCACCAGCGGCCTCTTGTCCGTTTGCACGCACCTCATCACCTCACCTTGCCTTCCTCTGCAATCTTCATGGCAACCGTTTCAAGCTCTGCTTAGTTGACTGAATATCTCCGTTCGCGGACATCTAAGCAACAATCTTCTTCATCTTCTTCAGTTGGCGGCTCATGGCACGCAGCAAGAGCTGATGATAAATATATGTGAGTCCAGCTATTAGCTCTTAATTAGTGCTAGCTGGGGATTACATGCATGGTCTTTACTTTATTGTTATCTGAAGCTTGCCATGCACTATTCGTGTTGCTTACTTACCTTGCTTAATTCCAGCAGTGCATGCTTCTTGGACTTTGACACTTGGTGACTGAAGCACAGAGTTAGCATATCCATCAGCCATGGAGATGGAGAACGCCGGACGATTAGACGCGCTCAAGGAAAGAGGCTTCCGCAACGCACAAACACCGAATGGGGCTCACTCGTCTTCGTACCTGCAGCACCGACACTCAAGAAGGTTAGCACGAAGCACTCCTTCAAGCAGTGTCAGCATATATTCTGTTTTTTTTTTCCTTCTCTTCTTTTTTCAGCAAAAGTGACCATATATTCCTTCTACAGAATGCAGCTCTAGTGGTTTTCATTGACCTTTTTTTACCCCTTTGGTGTGTTACCAGGTTATTTATCCTTATTTGGTTGCACAAAATTGAAGTGAGCAGCATGGGGTTTTTTTCTTATTTCAGCTCTCTATAAAAACAAACGGTTTTTTCTGTGTTTTTGTAATGGACCCACTTCGAGTGTTTCCTTGTGTTACTGTGCTCTGTCATTTTCTTCAGGTCACTTCACTTCAGGTGATATGTACTGCGACTAATGCTGAAAGTTTTGTTCTAGGCTTCTTGCAGCCAGAGCACTCTTCCCTTTTATATCAGGGAACAAGAATCCAGAATAGCAATATAGACAGTAGTTCTATGTACTTCCAAAAAACATTTTTTGGATTCTTTTTGACTGAAAAAGAAAGGATTAATTTTCTAAAAAAGGAATAAATGATCCATCTTTGACTACAGAATTATTCAGCTTTCAATTACACACAATTATCTGATTCAGTGTCTTTCTAACCTCAATTAATCGTTGTATTTGCAGTGCTATGAGCGCGCATTTAAATACTCCTGATGTGTCACCGCGACTCTCCGAATACATACCTGTGCGTAATCTAATTTGCCTTTGGTTCTTGCTCATACTTGTTCTGTTCGTCAGACAGTATTACATGTAAAGATTTCTCCACCTGCTACATTCTTGCTGAAATTTGCCTTTTCCACTCCATTTCATGATTGTGCAGGCAGTCAATCGCAGCAAGATGATGGACAGAAGATATTCACTTAACCTCCCTGATCAATTGAAGGAGCATCGCATCATCACAACTGCGGACAAAGCTGAAAGAAATATTTCAAAGGTTAGTTCTGGACACTTGACAAATTAGTTCATGATCTCGAGGGCCTAGTTGTTTCCAAAAGCTGAATAAAAGCTGTTACAATGCAGGTGTTCTGTCCATACTTTATAAATCACGTTCCTGTTCTTAATAGTTTAGTATTATCCCTGATGCCAACAGGGTGATGCTTTGTCATATCTAGGGAGAAGTGACTAAAGCCATGAGTTATCATTATGCTTCATTTTTTCTTAATGATGTACTACTAGTACGTGCTATAGTCAGGAACTGTGTCTCAATTCCAAATTTTGAATAGGATTTAGTAAGAAAGAGAGACAATAGTACAGATACAAGTACCAATTAATTACACCTTTTATCTGTTGATTCCTGATTATGTTTTGAATGCAGTCTGTTGCAGAGTTGGCTTGGGAGATAGCTGTCCTTGAGGAGGAAGTTGTTCGCAAGGAACTGCACCTGCTGTCCTTGTACAGAGCAGCATTCGATCCGTACCTTGGTGTCTCTCCTCGTGCGTCTGCTCAGGTACAGAACTTGTCACCTGAAAATGGAACACATCAATGTTCAGATGTCATGTTACATGCTAACGGAATATTTATGTTTTGATCCAATCAGGTGGAGCAGGAATCCCACCGTCAACGCAGCAAAAGGACTACTGAAGAAGGCACCCTTCGCCTGAGAAACATCAAGGATTCTGCATCCTACAACCTGCCAACACTCTCAGATTCTAAACGTGTATGAACAACATCTCTTCTCTTTGACCCATCCTTCCAGTATTTAAATCCACTTAGAAAACTGCTCAAAAAAAATCCACTTAGAAAGATCCCACAAATGACACCCGATGTCATTTTAGTTTTGTTTTTAGTAGCTGGTTCTTCAGAACAGAACAGAAAGCATCTGACACAATTCTTATGTTGCTGAAGCATAAACAGGAGCTGTCAAGATCATCTTCAGGGCGGTCTAGCCTTGCCAACTTCTTGAGCGCTTCGATTGCTGAATATGTGCCCAAAATCTCGTGCAAACTTTCAGAGGACATACTAAGGTGCATTTCTGCTGTCTACTGCAAACTTGCAAGTAGGCCATTACAAGAGGCGAATTCTGATATGGCGTCCACACCTTCTTTCTCATCTGCATCGAGTTCTTTTTCTCTCAAGTACCCGGTTGATGGTTGGAGCCCTCGATGCTATTACAATGTCGATGCAACCTCAGATGCTTCATCTGATGGGAATAATGGGCAGTACAGTGGAATGATAATTTTCCCAAAGATACATATAGATGAAGACAAATTTGATTATGCCTCTAAAATGCTGGATACTATCAGGTAAGCAACCATGCAAAAAGAATAGAACATGGGAAGGGAGAAAAGCTTGATTTATAGGTGGTATTTTGTGTACCAGATCACTGATAAAACGGCTGGAGAAGATTGATCCTACAAAGATGGCACATGAAGAGCAACTTTGTTTTTGGATTAACATCCACAATGCTTTGGTTATGCATGTAAGTTCAATATTGTTAATAGCTGACAGCTTAAAGAATATTCAACTTTAGCCTCAGCAGATGCATAGCTAACATCCCTTCTGAAATATGGCAGGCTTTCATGGCCTATGGATTACAGGAAAAACGAATGAAAAGCACTGACTTGATTTTGAAGGTATAGTTAACATATAGTCAAATCATAATCACACTGGAATCATGTATGATTTTTTCTGAAAGTGTTGAGCAATCTGTCCCAGGCTGCATATAATGTGGGTGGACATTCAGTAAACTCACAAATTATTCAGAACTCAATTCTAGGATGTCAGTCCCACCGCCCTTCACTGGTATAGCATTTGTCTATATAGGAACAAACCCAAAAAGTTTTGCATCTAATCACTAACTTATTTGATGGGCATGAATTACAGTGGGTTCGCACACTATTTACGCCAATGAAAAAATCAGGGAGCTCTATACATCCATATGCGCTTCATTATTCAGAGCCAATTGCTCACTTTGCTCTTTCGACCGGAGCATTTTCAGATCCACCTGTAAGTTCCACAGCTCTTGCTAATTTTTCAACATTCCAACCATATCTTTCTTGAGTTACAATTGCTGCTAATGATCTATGCAGGTACGGCTGTACACAGCCAAGAAATTATACCATCAACTGGAGCAAGCCAGGACCGAGTTCATTCAAGCAAATGTTACGGTCCGGAAGCAGACCATCTTCCTACCCAAAGTTCTACACTTCTATGCAAAGGATGCTTCCCTAGAGTTGCCTGACCTTATTGACATAGTATGCGAGAGCATGCCTGAACTACAGCGAAAAGAGATCAGGCAATATCTTAAGAGGAGGATCGACAAGTGTGTTGAGTGGTTGCCCTACAAATCTTCTTTTAGATACACTGTGCATAGGAGTTTGGCTGAGTAGGCACTCTTTTCCTCTATATATGTGCTTGTATGTAAGTGAGGAGTCAGGATTCTAAGAACAATCTGTTGGTGCGTGTGTAAAACTGTAAATAGGTAATTGTGATAGTTCTTTCTTAGATATGTTGTTCTTTCAGTTGAGTGTACCAACAGAAGGAAACACACATGGTTTGTATTTTGCTTGCTCTCAAACAAAACATAGAAATAATATATACTCAAGGTCAAGGATAGCAGTTGAAACTTGAAAAAGGACGTTGCATCCTCAATTATCATTGCCCAATTATTCAAGAACAATACAACCTGATGGTACAAACAAGAGATTCACCTGAGAATAAAACATACTACATTGGAATAAAACATACTACATTGGAACTAGAGACAAGATGAGTACCTAAACTGCTGCAACCAAACCGAATTTCATGGCAAATTTCTTCTGGTTACAGTCTAGCATCTCACTGAGGCTGCAACTCGGGTTCATCTGCTTGAGCACCTTGTGACGGTACTCCAGGCTCCTCTTGAGGCCATGGCGAAAGAACTGGGGGTAATCTACCACCTCGCCCATGTCCCGTCCCATTTCTTCGACCAGGAACTTCATCCTTGGCTCCAGGCAATGTTTGATGCTCTTGATGAGAACAGGAGGGTATCCAGCCACCAATGCCGTGACCTGATTCCCGCTGAATCCACAGCTCTGCAGGAACGCTAAATTGGGCCGCAGAATCTTATCCACATCCCGCGACAATATGTCCGGGAAGCTCATGATCACCCTTTTGAGATCTTGCCCCTGCAACCCGACTGCTGACTTGAGGAACTCGGCGGTGGGACGCAGGCGCTTGTCGACGCTGTACCCCATGATGTACGGTTCCTTGGTGAGGATCTTGCCGATCATGCCTTCCTTGTCAATGCCGAGGCCGACGAGAAAGTCGACGGTCTGCGAGAACTTGGCCTCGATGCTGTAGCTGATGAGGCGCGGGTTGACCATGAGCAGCTTGGCGAGCTGCTTCTCGGAGACGCCGAGCGTCTGGAAGAAGGCGAGGAGCGGGCAGAGCTTCTCCTCGACGCTGTGGAACAGGATCTGGGGGAACTTGGCGATGGCCTGCGCCACCTCGCCGGGCCTGGCCTGCAGCGTGGCGAGGCACTGCACCGTGGGCACGAGCCTGCCGCCCACGGACAGGGTGAGCACCTTGGGGCACTTGGCCACCACGTGCCGCAGCTTCCGCCGCTCCATCTTGACCCCCGTCAGGAGGTACTCCCAGACGCCCGCGGCCTCGCCGGCGTCCAGGCTGTGCAGGTTCCTGCACCGCCTGGACATGCGCGCCACGGCGTCGTCGTCGAACCCGTTCTCCCGCAGCCAATGCGCCAGGCTCTTCCCGGTGCCGTCGCTCACGCCGCTGGCCATCGCGACCTCCTCCTACCTGTCCAACACCGGAAAACTCTGTCTGAGATTCAGACGCCACACGATGCCATTGCGCGAGAACAAGAAACGACAGAGGCGAATCGTCGAACAGCACGCGCGCGCGCACGATACATCATCAGCGGCAGGAACTCTGCCCGCAGAATTGGAAACGAGATGCAGCGCGTACGCAATGGGTTGAAGGCAACAACAGAAATCACCTTGGTCTTGCACCAGGCCGCCGGCGGCAGAGGAAGATGAGGGATGCGGACGCGCAGCCGAGGAAGGAGGAGGAGAGGATCCGGAGGATAAGAGAAGATGAAGAGTGGCATCAGCTAAACTGACGCTGCTTGTCTGTTGCATTGCGTCCTACCCCAACCAACAAGAAGTTGCACATCCTCAAGGCCCAATGGCAAAATTGGCCCAGCCCACGGCTACTGCTGTGCTCAGTGTCTCCTTCCTAGCCCAACTGAACGATTCTGAATTCTAAAAAAACAAACTAAACTAAACGATTCTCTTAAGAAAATGATTGTTCAATCCAATCAGATAATCTTGTTCATTAATTCTAATCAAATAAAGGAATATGAGCTCATAAGAACCTCTCTCTTTCTTACTTATTTAATAACTTTTTGTAGTTTTTCTAGTGGCTACATCATCTTTTGCAGTCAGGCAGTCCGAACACAGATAAGAGCAGCCTAGTAGGAATCAAAAGGTCCCCACCAGCGACGGGGTTCTCAGAAGAGGCTTCTCTTGCCGACGTCCTCGGCGGCGGGGAGATGGCCATGGCCTCTCAGCGAGTCGACGGCGTCGTCGAACATCTCCTCGACGCCCTTGAGCTCCGCCAGCCCCAGCGCGCGGGCCTTGGACGTGTCGAAGCCGTAGGTCTGTTCGCCGTAGACGTTGGGCAGGCTCCTCGGGATCGGGTACGCCGGGAACCGCCGCGCGAGCAGGGCGACGAGGTCGCCGCAGTCCAGCACCGCCGCGTTGCAGATGTACCTCCCGTGGGCGCCGGCCGACTCGTACGCCAGGATGTGGCACCTCGCCACGTCGTCGATGTGGACGTACCCCATCCTCCCGTACACTGTGAACTTCGCTGTCTCTCCTGCAACCACAGCAGCAACGTGCATTTCAGTGCCAAAAATCAACCTTTGCATGTATATCGTTTATAAACGTTCAGGCCGGGAATCCATACTGTAATTCCTAAAAAAAGGTTTTTCACTGGTTCTGGATATATGAGAAATGATGAGGGTTCTGGGCTTCTGGCATGACAGATTTTGCTTACCTTGGAATAAGCCGAGGACATCAGAAGCAGTAGGGCCGAGCTCAGGAGACACATTAGGTCCGATAACAAAGGTTGGAAGAACAGTCACAAGGTCGATCTTGTGCTCTTTGGCGAACTCCCAGGCCGCCTTCTCAGCGAGGATCTTTGCAACGGCATACCATATCTAAAGGAGAAGCACATTGTCATGATCCAAATTTCCCTTCAGAGAAAATAGTTGCACATGATGACAGCCTGAATTTGGATTTGATAACCTTACGCTCACCTGGAGACTTTCGCAGTACTCAATGGAGCTCCATGACGTTTCATCCAGCAACACGTTCGGGGGCAGGTCAGCATCGTCCTTGATCCTCACGGTCGCTGAGGAGGATGTCAGGACAACCCTCTTGAGGGATGGATTCTTCTTGCATGAACGTAGCACGTTCAGAGTGCCGTTTATTGCCGAATCAAGCAATTCCTCCTGCAAAGTGGCATCGCCACATTTCAGTTACTATATCTTCAAGACTTTCTGAAGCTGCAAACAAAAAACCTTCAGTTTCTAACAAAAGTGACTCAGAATTGGTGTTTCGCATGCCTTGGAATCGGATTTAGTGACGATAGGCGATGCAGTGTGGAAGACACCCTCACAAGCCATCACAGCATCATCAAAGCTCCCTTCCTCCAAGAGGTCAGCTCTCACAAGCTGCAGCCTTTCCTTTGCGCCTTCCAAATCCCAGAGGTGTGCTACTTTCTTGTCATTCCCTATCAAGACATCAAACGAGTTACCTTGCTTTCAGTAGTGATTCATTTGAAAAGTAATAAAAATGGACATAAACTGTTACCAGGTATTACTAATAGATTAATACAGATCACAACAATAAGATGAAACTGACCTGGGTCTCTGACTGTTCCAAGGACATGGTACCCAGACTCAAGAAGCCGCTTGACGAGCCAGGAAGCGATGAAACCAGATGCCCCAGTGACACAGACTTTACCCTTAACAGTGCTAGCCATTCTCTCAGACTCCAGCTGCTCCTGTGATTTGATCCAAGGTAGTTTATATTTATATTATGCACATTGAAGTACCCAGTATGGCTAGTGTGTCACCCCTTTTTGGTGACTCAGTTTGGCAGGTGGAGAGTTGGCTTGGTCATGTGCAGATTCCACCACAGCTTAGGAGGCTCACAGCTTCTGCACTTCACTGGATTAAACCACTCCCATCCTACAAAAGTTCACAGCTTATACAAAGGCATGCATTACCAACCTACTTGCATTGCAGGAACCTTCTTCCTTCCTACTTGAGACACTGCTTTATCAAAAATTCAAATCTTTCTTAAACATGTGTAATTTCATCAGTTCAAGTTACTGGTTAGTGGTTAGTTTATTCCAATGGCAACTGTCACTGACAGAATGAGGCAATGCACAAGAAGTTTCATTCCTGGACATTTTATTCTGATTACATTCTTTTTCTCGAAACAAAAATCTGATTACATATTGGTTGATGATGGCATGTCACTGCAATTCAATCAAAACTGGCACAACAAAAGAATTACAGTCTTAATGTACACAAAAAATGCGTAGGGAAACTAAATTCCTACAGAGCATGCAAAATGTATGTTTTACACAGTTGTTCTTCCCTAGGATCCCTACTCTAGTTCGGAGTAGATTCCAAATGCTGGGAGTTAAAGAGGGGCCGTTGAGGAGGGTATCCTGGAAGGAGAGAGTTTCACACTAGCACAGATCTTCCCCTCAACATGCGCAGGTACAGCAGGACTTGGATCACAGTGCAACAGGCAGACCTGGTAGTGTGCAAATCGACTGTCCAATTTCATTTCTGAGGAGATAGGCCGAATGAAGAAGCAATTTCTACCAAGTGCTGCCCCGTTGAATTTGTTATGAAAGCTATAGGGACTACAGGTTGAAGCATAAACTCATCGTCCTCCACCTGGAGGTCATAGCATGTTTTGAGTTCCATTGCTTTAGATTCTGCAGCTTCAGCTTCTTTACGTAGTATCTCAACTTCATCAGTATCATCCGTTTCAGTTGCGGCAGTCAATTCTGCTCTAGCAGCAGCACAATCTAATCGGAGTCTTTTGTAACTTGTCAATGCTGACTCTTTTTCTTTCAGTACAATAAGCCCTTCGCATTCCTGTATCTTGTCTGTTGTTGCTACAATGTCCTTCTCTATTATCTCTAGATCAGTAGCAGCTTTCTCCAACTTACCATGCAGTTCGTCCTTTTCGGAATTAAGAGCTTTTGCCTCTGCAGCTATCCTTCCTGCTTCCTTAAAGTTTCTTGCAGCAGCCGCAACTTTCTTTTCAGCCTCTAATTCAGGGCCCCTTTTGTCAATGAAGCTCAATCTCTGCTTAAATGAATCCATTTCTTGCTGTATGCTTGTTCTCCTTGAAGATACCTCCTGCAAGACAAAATCCAGTATAAAATATTTAGAATACCTTACATCCAAAACAAAACATGAAGCTCGGTATTTAAATAATATAAACATTAAAAAAATAAAAGAATAGTTGGTGTACCTGAAGAGCAGTTCTTGCATCTGTAATTTTTTGCCTAAGCATTTGAATGTCTTGCAAAATTTCCTCCTCCATTTTTAGCAACCCAATTCTATCCTCTCTTGACTTCAAAATTGATGATGCAAGCTTTCTTCTTATTTCAACTGATTGTTGGCAAGTTTTTGCTTCAGAGGAAGAAGCACAAATAATTTCCCTCAACTCTGAATCTTTTTGCTCGGTTAAGGAAATGAACTTGTCAATTTCATTCTTTTTCAACACAAGTTCTTCAGTCTCTAGATCCACTTTACTTTGGGCTTCCTTCAAGGAATTGAGCTTCAAGTCAATATCTGACTGAGAGCCATGGAATCTGGAGACCACTGAATTGATTCTTTCTTGAACTTCATGGATCCGGGTATTGTTTTCAGCTATCTCTGCTTCTTTCAACCTCACCAACTCTAGAAGCTCAGCTAACTCCTTAGTGAGGATTTCTCCTTTTTTACTAAGTGTATCTTTCTCTAGTTTGTCTTCTTCAACCAAATGCCCTATTGACCCTTCCAACCCAGAACGTGCTTCAAAACCAACTGTGTTTCAACTTCCATTTCCAACTTTTTTGTTTCTAGTAACTCCATTGATGTTTGCCACCCTTCTATTTCTTTCGAGGATAATTCTTGTGCTTGCTTGCTCTCCGAATTAGCATGCTCAATGGCATCCTAAGAAAGGTAGAGTTTTACGAATTAAGATAAAAAGAGTAGAAGCCATTGCAATTATACCATAAAAAATAGCAATTGCTTGTTGTTTAGTTTGTACTGTAGATCATCTTATATTGCATCAACATTCAAATATGGTTTTGAGCACTAGATGGTTCCAACAAGTTACATAACAGGAAGAAAAGATTATATTGGACAAAGCTATGTGATGCAGCACAAGGACCTAATTCAGAAACTTAAGCAACAACCAGTCCCATATAAAGTATTAAAATGTATCCTTTTCAATCATATAGGATAGCTCACTTTTGCAGCCTGCAGTCAAAAGGTTGGAATACTATCTTGTTTGATGAAACTTCTTGCCAATAATTACACAGTAAACATAGTGGATGATCATTCCTTGAGCATTAACAAAAATTGCATCAATACTACACACATAATATGATAGGACATTCCAGAATTTACATGTTCTATCTTGTGTTCAAAATTTGCCCCTCACTAGATCATGCCTTCAAGTGTTCTTCAATCAAACAAAGAAAAGATTACATTACACCAAGATTGTATTAAGGTAAAAATTGTAAACATGGTATATATGTAGCAAGAATTCATAATTGAGCATGGAAATTCAGATGCCCATTTATTTCTCTTACTTTAATGATTAAGCAATGGTTGTCTGGACCAACAATTCTATGCCAATTTAGAACAAATAGTCACAAAGCTAATTTACCTTAGCAAATTGCTCCAGAAGGGCAGCAGCTTCCTCCTCAGCAGCAATGCGAGACTCAAGCACCTCCTGCAGCTCTGAATCCACTGAACCAGAGTCGAGCTCAGCATCACGCAGCGCCGTCAACAGCCGATCCTTCTCCTTCTCGAGCGCAGCGAGGGAGTCGCTGATCCTCTCCGCCCTCTCAAAGTCCTCGGCCTCGCAGGCCTCCTCCAGCTCCCTCTCCAAATCCTTGTGCCTGGACGCCACAGAAGTGACCTCCTCCGACGCCTTCCTCCGCCGGCCCGCCAGAAGCCTCCTCTTGGCAGCCACGGCAGCCGCCCTCTGCTGGATGGCATCGAGCTTGCCGGCGATTTGGGATCTGAGGAGAGCCAGTCTCTCCTCGATCCCCAAGTCCGCAACTCCAGCATCTCCCTCCTCTTTCCCATCGTCGTCGTCCTCCTCCTTTGCCGCCTGATCCTCCACACGCGGGGAATCGGTATCCGCATCCACCGCCTCCTCCGCGTGCGCGTCGTAGCCGTTGGCGTAGACACCGTCGACTTGCCGATCAGGGAGCTGGTCGAGGGTGCCAGTAGCGGCCGGATGCGGCGAGGCGTCCAGGAAGGCGATACTGTCAGCGGAGATCGCAGCAGCAGCAGGAGCAGCGGAGGCGCGAACCGTGGCGGGAGGGGAAGGCGGCGCGGCCGCGGGCTGCGGCGACCGGCCGTACCCGATGCGCACGGCCCGCTTCTTCTTGCGCAGCGACGACGAGGAGGACGGCTGCCGCGAGAGCGCCGCGGCAGGGGCGGGCGTAAGCGCCGCGTGGCTCCGATCCTCGGTTTGTGGGGGTAGGGGTAGGGGCGGGGGCGGGGCCGGCTGCGGATGCTCCGGCGAGAGCGGCTCCTGCGGCGGGGCGAGGAGCGTGAGATCGGAGAAGAGGTCCTCGTCGAGCGGCGGTGGCGCGGACGAGGCCGCGTCGGCGTCGGGGCGAGCGGCGGGTGGCAGCTCAGGGGCAGGGGCGGGGGCGGGGGAAGGGACCGGGTCCTCGGCGGCGGCGGGTTCTGGCGCGAAGAGGACCATGCCCTCGAAGAGCGAGCTGCCGTCGCCGCCGCCGCCCCACCCGTCGTCCTGGGACGCCATCGCCGCCTCCTGACCAAATCGGTGGCTGACGGATCGGGAAGACGACTACAAGGTGGACGCCTCGCCTGGACGGTGGAGTGGACTGAGCAATCAGCAATGGATGTGCCGTGGAGGCGACGCCGCCGCTGCGTTGCTTAGATTAGATCGTGGAGTAATCCGTGTGCGTGCGGTAATCGGCGTGATCTGGCGTCTCTCCCGAGTCTGTCACGGTGTTACCTTTGTCGCGTACTACCACGGAAACGGAACTGCTTCGGATGAGGACGATGATCAACTGCAAGGCTTACGTACACTACTTATTTTCTCCTGTTCTCATCTAAAACTAGTAAAAGTCGATGAAATTCGTCTAAAATTCCAGTTTTCCACATTGTCTCCTGTTTTCATCTAAGGCCTCGTTTAGTTCCGGAATCGGGTGACACCGATTCGGAACAGTGGCGCACTATTTAGCGATCTTGTCACTGTGATTTTGTTTTTAGTGCGAAAAATTGTCAAATATTGATTAATTAGACTCTAAATGTTAGATGCCATCTCGCAAAGTACAATAAAACTGTGCGATTAGTTTTTGATTTAAATCTACATTTAGTCTTTCCGTGTATTTGTTGGCGTTTTTGATGTGATGGGGAATAGGAATTCTGCGTAGTGAAATTTAGAGGGTAAATTTGGGAACTAAACAAGGCCTAAAATAATAAGGTCCATCCAAATTTCATCTACGAGTAGAATTTTGGTACAAGCGGGGGAAGGGGAATCGCCCTTGTTTGCTTGGAAACAGCAAACTCTGCTAGTCCATGCCAGGAATTTCATTCTTTGCTTCCTGGGTAGGATCATCAGGTATCATAATCATCCGTTGTCAGAACTGGAGTACTGGACTGTGTTTAATTTCACACAAACAGAGATCTAGGCCTCTTTGACATGACAGGAGTTTCACAATAATTTCAAAGTTCCAAATTCTATGACAGGAAAAAAAATTGCTTGCATTTCAGGTGGAACATCAACAGGTGAGATCCGAAGGCAATCCTCATTTTCAAGGCTTTGGCTCCTGGCTAAACTGATACAGGATCATACAAGAATTGCAATAATCTAACTCTGCATGCATTAAGTATGAACAAACTTGTTTCCTGAAAACCTTAATCCCATTAACACCGACCCCTGAATAATGGAGAGCAATGAGTAAAACTTCATTTCATTTCCCATGGATGCAAATGTAACCACTGTTTATGCTAAAATAGAACAGGTCGACAACAGAATAATAATGGACATCATAACATGTACACCTACACCTGCATCGGTCTAACAAATGGCAAAACACACCTGTACACAAGACACGGCTGCTATCAACAGTCCATGCATACACGACCAAAATAATAGGGAGGGCAGAGGACACCTGAGACCTGACAGACTCATGTGTTTCCTCTACTTCAGGTTCAAACGGCGCATCATGCAAATGATCTAGTATTACAGGCAATGCTAAACAGAGCCAATAGGACAAGCAGGTTTCATCTGTGACTCATGGGATTCGATCCCTCTGCGCGCCAGGTGGAGCTGCTGGCATTGGGAACGGACAATAGACTCCGTTAACATGAGGCGCCTCCACATACGGGCTCTAGAAAACAGAAGAAAGCAAATCAGTGGCTTGCAAGAAAAAGAGTCAAAGACTTCTCCAAGATATCAATACTTGACGATGTTACAATGGCAAAGCAAGGAGCTGTTACCGGGACAGGAGGCTGAGTAGGAGTGAACTGTGCCTCCCTCTTTGGGGATGAGTCAGGGGAGCTGCCATCATTGTCGTCCATGTTGTCTATATTCTTCACTTGTGATGTTTCCCCCTCGCTAGGGTTGACCTTAACCCGCTAAGTGGAGCAAGAATAAGACTCAGATACTGGAAACATGAAAGGCTTTATATAGATAATACCATATGGAATTTGAGCAATACCTGGAAAATTCTTCCTAAAGTTTTTAAGCCTTTAGCACGAAGGCGCAATTCCTCCTTCCTGGCACTACTGTCTTGAAGTACCTGGTAATGGTAGTGTTAGAAATCTACAGCTACACTAGCCGTGTTAATAAAGTACTAATGGCTGCAAAGGGAAAGGTGCAGTTGTTGGGACAGACCATTTGACAGACACGGGATAATGTGGCTTCTATGTCAGCAACGTTAAGCTTCCACAAGGAATCAACCATGATTTTCTTGTGGTTTTCCATGTACATTTCAAGTTCCTCCTCTGTGTACTGGCCCTCGGCACTCATATACTTCCTCAAGTCCTCTTGCAACTGCATAAGAGCTATTGCACCTGCCAAATAAGGAAACAACAATGTGTCAAAAACTAAGGAGACAACAAAATTCATGAAAAACATAGCACATCAACATAGATGATGCCAAAAGCTGCATTATATGCTTCCAAAATTTTCAGAAAAAACTCCAGTTAAACAATGATTAGTTGTACATTACCTGTGGCAGCTGTTACTTGGGATTTGATAAAATGCCCTTTGTCTCTAAACCATTCAGCAATAAATGGAACCCCCAAAAACATCGCTTTCTTTCCAAGTTCTTTTGCAGCTTGCCTTGAATATACATAGCCAATAGTGTTCAACATAACAATTCCATATGCTGCCAGATAAGCAAAACAGAACGAAAAGAGGGAAAAACTTCAGTTAACAGAGTACAACTTCTTACCTGGAAAGAACAGATGAAAGAATAGCCTGAAGTGAACAAAGATTGAGTGCATACTGATAACACTAAGGGCGTAGTTAAAAAAATAAAATACTAAGGGCATGTTTGGTTCACAGCCACACCTAAAGGCTGCCACACTTTCTACTGCTGTTTGGTTGCAGATTTACTTTAGGCTGCCACAAGTTTTCTACTCTACAGACCTCGCCACAGGTGTTGCACCCAAATCGTCCGCCACAGGTTGTGTCTCACCGCAGTTAAAGTATTGGCGCACTACAGCCAGGAAGAAAACACGCCCTAAACAACAGGTTTGGCCAAAAAAATATTTCCCATAGGATTATGACAGATGACACTATCATAAACTTCAGGGACAAGGAAGAATGGCATATCTGCCAGCTGTGATCTTATCTACATCTTTTACTTCAGATAAGAGGTCGGTTTCAAATCTTATTTTCAGTTATTAGTTAAGAGGGCAATAAGAAATTCGAATGTGCTTCTATTTTCTGCAGCATTTAGGCTAATAAACTCAATAAGTGGTTGTAAAAGAAATAAGACATCCAGTTATGTTTCAACATTCAACTAATGTTAACAGTTTTAAGAGTGATGTCAAATGCAGTAATACTTGTCAACATATTTAACTAACTATTTAACCATATGATAAATAAATGAGACAAGATAAACTTATTCAATACCATACGCCAACTAAGAAGACAGACAGCATGGGATTAAAAGGAAAAACATATTTAGCATTGAGGGACAGAAGGTATGATTCGTAATGGCTAAAACCTGCATTGCTAAGTTTGGACACCTCTGCTTCAGCATTCTGGATGAATTCTTCTTTATTTCCTTGAACATAAGTGTGTAACCTGTTTTTCAGTGTCTCTGCAAGTTTTTCTTCCCGTTCCTTTTGAACAGCCTGCAGTTTTAGTTTTCCATTCAGCATGATATTATTGCAGAAAGAGTACGAAATGCAAAAGAAAAAAAAGAAAAAATAAAAACATGGATGGGATATTGACCAACCAACAACCATGATGAATTAAGTTATTAACCAACTATCTGGGAGTTTACAGAACAATCCTGCAAATGGAACATACCTGCATTCTCTCTTGCAGCTTTCTTGCATCAATCTGATCATCTTCACCAAAATTATCAAGTGAAGCCATTGATGCCATTGCCAGTTGACCAATGTAATCCTCAAAAAGCTCACTACCAAATAGCATTGCAAAAATTGCTGCTGGATCAATAATTCCTTCCCTGTCGAATGTTCAAACCATGTGAGTACGTATTTTGCTCTCTTATATAAGATTATTTGCAGCATGAGTGAAATCGCCAGGTAACCCAACATATTCCATCTTCGGTGGGAGAATATTATCTGCTCTAAAAAAGTTCCAAATACAATATCTATGATGGTTAATCATGAATCCTGACTATATGAACCTAGCACCATTCCCTTTTGGTAAAGCCTCTGCTTCCTACTCATAAAATGCAGCAGAATCATGCCATTTGGTAGCACTTCAAGTTTTTTTTCCTGTTGAGAGCAGAAGCAGTGCCAAAAAAAGCATTGGACTGGTTTGAAATAGGTTGATTCTCATAGGAGTCTTCCCATGCTCCAACAAGCCCTAGTTCCCTTGACAAGTGACAGCATGTAATTTGTTTGTAAATGAACGTACGTTGAAATGCCGTCTTTCCCATGCGAGTCATAAGCTTGACGCTGTGTAGGGTCACTGAGAACTTGGTATGCTTCTCCTAGTTCCTGTTACAAAAAATCTATTGAGAACAAAATAGTATGCAAAGCTGCAAACAAAACTGTGCAAAGAGCATCATATATTTCCTCATAAAGTGAGGCCACGTAATGGTACCAAATCTTATTTTAAGACCGGTCACGAAAAATCATATAAGGTATATACAGCCATTCAGTAGCAATGCACAACATGTCCATTATTGATGTAGAAGTTTTCACTGTAAGCATGCATTTGTGTCACATATTCAGAGAGAGAGAGTCACATATCACAATTTGTCAATATATAATATCACCAGAGTCACAAGTAAAATATCATATGCTCAGTCACAGACACCATACTAGTGAAATGACCTAGCTCAGTGCAACAAGTAAAGAGCATTCAACCTACATTGAGGATGTTATCTTTGGATAAAGGAGTTTGTTGCAGAATTCAGAAATTCACAAGTGTCAAGTATGAGCACTCCTATTTCTAAAACCAAGAAAAATGACAAGTCTCAATGCAACCTTTCTTTTTTTAAATGACATTATGAGACATGTCTGATGTCTCCATTCTTAAAGCAGCAGACATATTTTTGGGCTACAAAGAGCATGACTATCTAAATGTGCATTACAAAATGATATTGACCAACTCTTTAGTACAAAACACTAAAATATTTGGGGAATGCTTCATATATGTCTGATTTAAATTCTGTTCACTCATCCAAACTGTTGTTTAAGATTCCTATTAATCATACTTCCTGTAATAGATTGTTTTGACTATCCTGTTAGCAATATTAAGGTACCCTTGAAGTGAACAGTCGTTCAACAGCAAAGTACTAGTACATCTAGCCACCTAACAAAACCCATTTAAACCAGTAAACCTGGCAGTTAGGAGTTAGCACTGCCTAAACTTTTTGGGCATTAGCGTTGAGCAATAAGTCCCTAATCCAATTGAATCGAGGATTCTACACTACATACAGAGTAGCTCGCAGTAGCATCTGTTAGCTGAGCGATTGAATCGAGGATTTACACTACAGCATGCAGGCAGAGTAGCTCGCAGCACCATTTGTTAGCTGAGCAAAGCATAGATACCACAAGCAGAGAAATGGCGAAAGCAAAATACCTGGAACTTCTCCGCGGCCTGCGGATCATTCGGGTTCTTATCGGGGTGGACCAGCCTCGCCTGCACAAGCCACAACCAGCAGCAGCGACAGGAATCAGATCAACCGCCCGCGGCAGAGCAAGCAGGAGCGAGGGAGCCGGCCGCCGCTTACCTTGACGTAGTACGCCTTCTTGATCTCGGACTCGGTGGCGGACGGCTCCACGCCCAGCACGTCGTAGTAGCGCGTATCCTTCACCATTTTGGCTCCCCCTCTGGCCTCTGCTCAAGCTTCGATCTCCGCTCCGACTCCCCCCGGATCAGGCTCCAGGTGGGAGCGGATCCGTCGGGGTACCCGGTTGGTGGGGAGGTGACGGGTTTCGGTGGGTGGGCGGTGGAAGCCGGTGGCGGCGGCGGCGGCGGCGGCGGTGGGGGCGCCGGGGTCGGGGGAGAAGCCGGCTTTTGAGGTCCGGCCACGCACGCACACAAGCGCGTCGACTAGACTTTTTCTAAAGTTTCCAGGGACGAATTTGTGAAATTATCAACAGCACAGGCCGTTGCCCGAGTTGCCGAGTTGGACCGGGGCCCGCCCGTGGACTTTAGTCCTACGATGAAATCCATATCTTCTCCCCGTTTGCATTTTGCTAAATCAAAATAGTCGTCAATTACAGCTCAAAAAGAAACTATAATTCAAGCCTACAGCTCAAAAGGGACAACTCGAGGTTAGGTACTTTATCGTATTATTAGTAGGACACAACATGTCAACATTAACATAGGAATTAGTACTTAATATATATAATAATAAAGCTTTTTTTTGCGACTTGAATAACAAAGTTTAATTGAGTGTCTTCTCGTAGCTAAAACTATCATTTTGCTGGTGGGATAGGGCTTTCGACTTTGGACTAACAGAAATGGCACAAATATTTCAAACCTAAAAGTGATTCTAAACCCGCCATTTCCATCCTGATTTTATGGCGATGGTAATTTTATTGAAAAATCTATTTTTAGGGATTGATATGTCGCATCTTTTATTAGAATATGTGCACATTAGTTTAGTGTTGATTATTGTTAGTGCTGATTACTTAAGAGAGGGGCTAGGTAGACCTAGTAAGATTTAATCAATACTACAGACCAATTACAGCAAATCGATGCGACGTGTTATCACTATTTTTTTACAACAAGTTAGTAACTTATAAAGGATACAACAGGAGCACGAAAGAAAGAAACCACAGCAACCCAATTTACATCCTCTACTACTTGCGCCAAAATTTTATCTAATATTTACTTTATTTAAGCGAATAAGTCAATGCTGTCTATTTTAGTGGGAAAACGATTGAGTTACAAGGTTATAGACTTATTAGGCCGCCAAGGCCCCTGGCGTCGCTAGTCGAGATGAAATGAGTCAAGTGAGAGATAAAAAAAATATTTTACTCTTCTTTTTTATCATCTGGACTCACACTCTCACATGTTCTTTCAAATTCTCAAGACACGTAAAATAGCCCCTTGTCCACGTGGACAAGGGCTGGCGATGTGACCCACCGTTGCCAACACCAATAAAGTCTTAAACATATGCATATCTATCTTCATCTAGATCTCTATTTTCAACATGTATCTATACTATATTTATATTGGTATCTCTATCTCCATCTATATTTATATTGGCATCTCTATATCTATCTATGTGTTTATATTTGTATCGTGTCTCTATCTCTAGTTTATAAGACCTTTTATTATATCTATATTTGTATCTCTACCTCTTTCTATATTTACTATATCTATATCGCTAGTTTATAAAACATTTTATTTTATAGGTCAAGAATCAAAACTTTAGGACCTTTGCTCAATAATTTAGTTAACAACCCTTAGCAAGTGTATACAAACTTGATATTATTATATCTATAGCAAAATGTAATCATAATTCTATAACCATAAAAATATAATATAATGCATGTTGAACCTACAATTTAGAAGACCATGTCACCAAAGAGAGTACTTAAGAGCAAATGGTCTCTTCCAACCCCCTTTTTCATTCCCAAAATGCTCTCCATCTTCCATGTCCTGTATATGGCCCGAAATCACAACCCAACAGCTCGGGTGCAATGACAGCACGACATCCAACTTGAAGACATATTAGATCTTGTTGTAGTCCACGGACATGTTTGCTAAGAGCAATCTGCGTTTCTTTTATCAAAATGAGCTTGCATTATACTCCTATGTCGATACGGAATGACGACCGTTCTCATAAGAGTCAGAACAAATTACATTTAACAATGTTATTAAATTAATTTCAAGATTGTATTGAATTCCAGTGCAACAAATGATATTTTAAACGATAATTGTGGAAGCATTTTAAAAAAATCTAAAAAAACGGAAGGTAAAAAATGACGAGACTACGCTTGACTCTTCTGAGGAGCGAGTCAACAGGTGTGACGGAGTGACAGCTCACCGTCTCCCTCCGCGTCGACGACGGTCGCTACCGTTTCCAGCCGTTTCCTCCTCCCCACCGTCTTTTTCCTCTCTCCCCGATTCCATCGACTCCTCGCCTCGCCGCGCCACACAGTGTCGAGTTGCTTCGTCTGCAAGGAGAGAGAGCCACCCGAGACAGCGATGGCGGGGACGCGAGGGGCGGCGGCATTGCTGCTGCTGCTTCTGCTGGCCACTTCGTCGTCGTCGGCGGCGGCGGCGGGCGGCGAGAAGGTCTGCGACAAGGGGTGGGAGTGCAGCGGCAGCCGGTCCTGCTGCAACGGGACCATCGGCGACTTCTTCAAGGCGCACCAGTTCGATGCGCTCTTCCCCAAGCGCGACTCCGACCTCGCCCACGCCGCCGGCTTCTGGGGCTACAAGGCCTTCACCGCCGCCGCCGCGATCTTCGAGCCCCGCGGGTTCGGCACCACCGGAGGCAGGGAGATGGGCGCGAGGGAGGTCGCTGCTTTCCTCGGCCACGTCGGCGCCAAGACGTCCTGTACGCGCACGATACGCTCTTTTCTTCTCTTTGCTAACCACTCTGTAATTGAGTGATTGGATGCCCTGGGATCGACTGATAGATTCAGTCAGATGTTTTGGTTTTTTAACTGAGCGCTTGATGCAGGCGTGCTCACTAGTAGAATTCGCGCTCTAGGCATTAGCCATGATGTTCTTGTATGATGAGATCTGTAGTTAGATTTTTGTAGATGAGTGTAGGATTCCAGGAAATGATGATTTGCCTGATATTGAATTGAGGATCTCAATTATTTGGGACTTCTGCAAAAAACATTCACAGAATACCTTGAGCACTGGGATCACAAACACAGACAGTGGAAGCACGTGTTGTTTTGTTCATTTCAGTAATATCTACCTGTCGAATGCTGGCATACCCTTTGACTGTGATAGTTCTTTCAGTATCTGGGTGATCTGCCATCCAGTTTTTAAACCAGGAAACAAACTTTAATAGAATTTAGTTTGACCTTTGTAGGTGTGACTTATGAGGTTAGCCAGGTTGGATTTACACACTGTATTTCTGTTTGATTGATTGGAAACCTTGTGTAGATTTTCCTCTGATATTATTATCATAATACACTAAATAGTGTAATGCTGTGTTCTGTTAGGTGGATACAAGGAAGCACCTGATGGTGAAACAGCTTGGGGGCTTTGCTACAACCACGAATTGAGCCCAAGCCGGAGCTATTGTGATGATAGTAACGAATTATACCCTTGTGTTGCAGGAGTTGAGTACTATGGCCGAGGTGCTCTTCCTGTTTACTGGTGAGTCTGATATGCCCTGTCTTCACTTCTGTTGGTTAAGTTAAGTGATTGACCATTGACTATGCCGTTGATGTTTCCCAGGAACTACAACTACGGTATCGTTGGGAAGGGTATCGAGCAGGATTTGTTGAACCACCCAGAGCTACTGGAACAGAATGCCACACTTGCATTTGAAGCAGCCATTTGGAGGTGGATGACTCCAATGAAGAGGAAGCAGCCATCTGCTCATGATGTGTTTGTTGGTAACTGGAAACCCACCAAGAAGGACACATTATCCAAGAGGTATCCTGGCTTTGGTGCTACCATGAACATCCTGTATGGTGATGCCATCTGTGGTAAAGGATCCACCGATAAGATGAACTTTATTATATCCCATTACCAACACTATCTCGGCTTGATGGGAGTTGGACATGAGCACTCTGAAGATAACTTGGTTTGTGGTGACTAGGTGGCTTTCAATCCATCATCAGAGAGTTCTTACTTCTAAGAAATATGTTTAAAAATCCTTGAATGCTGCCCTGTATATCTAGGCCTACTAACTGGCTTCCCCAGGCTATAGAGATCTCTGTGAAACAATGCGATGCTTTTCTATACTATTGAAGCAGAGAATTAAAATCCAGTTATGTGTCAGATGCCTGTAAATTATGTTGTCTCCGTCGTTGCTTATTCTTTTCGGATGCCATGAATATTGTTTCAGCAATAACCTTTTCCTTTGTAGGTTGGCCCCTTTTGTTTTGAGCTAGTACTTAGTTTAATCCGTCACTTCAAATTAGGGTCGTGGGTTGCTTTGTTTTATGAATTCGCTCAATTGGCGGTGCATGTTTTTGTCTTTTGGGTGATTTTGTATTTCACATTATTCTTGCAAGGCTATTTTGAGAGGCACAAATTTGGAACTCTTTATTCTTGTAAAATTATAAACAAAAAGACAAGGTATGTTTGTGCCACAATGAAGAAAACATCAAAGACAGTCAAATTTCTGTGAATGAGATAAGCAAGTGTCTTAAGATGCATAGCTGTTGGACAAAAAAAATGAAGGGATAAATATCTTTGTGACACAGCTTATCCAAGTGACTTCGTGGGGACCGGAAGTTGGGAACCACACATGGATAGCCAGAAACAGGATAGCCTGACTAGTGGGTTGTGTCCTTTTCCTTTTTTCATTTCCGAGCTGTGGTAGGCTGGTAGCTGTTTACTGAAAACTCAGAGAAGGCAGGCTGGAAAAGGGGATGGAGCTCACCAACATCCCCTATATTGCATCGTCTTCGTCCTCCAGCAGCTTCTACTACAGCTACAGTAGCTGTGCTTGCAGGTGATGTTAGAGAACTCTCATTCCCGTATGCAAATGTCTTGTCTGCATGGAAACAAATAATCTGAGAAATCATTATGTGCAGAGGTAGAAGAGATGGGAAGCTGGTCATAAAAGCTTCTGCAGCTGGTAGTAAGCATGCTGCTGAATCAGTATGTTCACAGCTCTTTGAGCAGGAAACTGAAGATTCCCTTTCAGGTACACATCGCAGTTCTTATGCTTTGTGGTTCAGTTAAAACCTCATATATCACTTAGATCCAATCCAAATCATTTTTGCTGAAACTGTAAATATTTTAATGCAATGGGGAAACTTTTTGTTGCTTGGGCTGATGCCATACCATGGAAATTAGTATGGTCAACTCAAAGTTTCTCTTCTCTGGTGGCTCCAGGTCCTAGATCTTCCTGGCGTATAAGAAGGAGAGACTTCGCATCTGCCATTTTACTCCCTTTTCTGATTCCTCGTATTAACATCTCTATCGCGTAAGTGCATTATTATCACTGAATTTAGCTATTCAGCTCTTAAAATTACCAACCGACATTCAAAAGAGCATCTTCTTGATGTTTCAAATGGTAAATTCTGTGTGAACTTGTATTTAGAAGGAGAAGCATGTAATGCGCCATATTTGAAAGAAGGAGAAGCATGTAATGAGCCCTAGTCAAATGTAGTAAACTTGGAACAGTGATCTAGTAAAGGAAAGATCCTTAAATCTGTTTCTTTGTCCTTAAACAATAATGTTATTTATTAGAGAAGTTATCTGGTTGATTTCACAGGGCTGGGATATATGATGCATCAGTTATTCGAAGTGGTGTGAGGGATGTTTTAACCAAGGCCAAGGCTGCTGGTGTGCTTCGATTGGTTTTCCATGATGCAGGGACTTTCGAAATTGTTGACAAATCAGGTTAGCCTTTTAATACCATGGTTGATTTCAGGTTGGTGTAGTACATATTAAATTCTTTGGACTAAGAAAACTAATAGGTTTGTGTAGTATTTATAACTTTTTCCTATAAAAAAACTTCTTAATAAATGATATACTTCTTAATAAATGATATACATCTCTTCTGTGTGCTTGAGAAAGAAAAGCATTTGTCTATGAAAATGATGCAAAATGGTATCGTTAAGGAGATCTAAAATTCTATTTGTAAAAGGAAAGAAATAACATCATTTGTGGTGCATACATTGATAAGATTGCTACCTCACTGCTATATTACTCAGCAAAGAGATATATTTGCCTTTCCTCAGGCTACTAATATTGAAACTATTCAGGTGGCATGAATGGCTCTATAATTTATGAAGTTGATAGACCTGAAAATACTGGCCTAAATAGATCCATAAAGGTGACACCCTCTCTATTCTGAGTGTCTTTGGGACAATAAATTGCTTTATCTTTACTTCTTTTCTCGAATAATATCATATCCTTCTTGATAATATCTTTCTTTCAATTGATGTCTATTTAACTGCCTCGTAATTGAACAGATACTAAAAAAAGCGAAAGAAGGAATCGACAACGTTCAGAAAGGTATGCAAATTATGCCATTTCCTGCCTTGCACTTTCTTTATGAACTCCAGTTTAGGTGTATTCACATAAGTCAAATTTCCTGCTTTTTGTGCTGACAGTGTCATGGGCGGATTTGATTGCCGTGGCTGGTGCTGAGGCAGTTGCGCTCTGTGGTGGGCCTGAGATTCCAGTAAGGCTAGGAAGATTAGATTCTAGGTGAGACATCACAGTGAATTTTTATTTGACGACTCCAACTTACAATTTCAAGGAAGCTATATATTCCAGATTATGTTTTGTCTTTGTATAAGTAGTTTTCTGAAGAACACGCTTCTTTTTGCAGCACTGCTGATCCAACTTGTAAACTTCCTGAAGAAACATTGGATGCAACTTCCTTAAAAACATTATTCAGCAAAAAGGGCTTTTCGTGAGTTGTCCTTTTCTCAAACTATATATACTTCATGAATTCCTCTAACCTGTCAATATTTGAGCAGATTTTATGTTTAATCCCTGTGGCTTCTAGCCATTGCTCCATAAGCATGTTGTGTTAACTAGACCCATGTCTAAAAGGCATATTTGGTAATTAACAGGGCACAGGAGATGGTTGTTTTATCTGGAGCACACACAATTGGAGGTAAAGGATTCGGGAGTCCAATTGTTTTTGATAACACCTATTTTAAGGTGCTCCTTGAGAAGCCGCAAACATCTTCGAGTGAGTGCTAATCAGTTGTTTCGAATTTGTTTTTATCTTCCCTGAACTTTGTAAACGATTCTTTTGATGTTAATCGAAAGGCTGGGCCTGCTTGTCCTTTTACTCTAAAAAAAACATTCTAAACGACATGTCCATCATAACCCATTTGATGTTTATGCTTATCGAAACTTACTGCGTGGGCTTATCGTGTTACCTTGTGAAGCTGACATGGCGACAATGGTTGGGCTGCGCACGGACTGGGCACTCACTGAAGATGATGAGTGCTTAAGGTTGTTTATGAAATCTGAAGTACATCATTTTTTCTCGATAACATCTCTTTTCCTAGCCGGTGTAAAATTTTCAAATTCTGTTAGATAATCATGTATTATCACGAGTCTGCAAGGAATTAGATGGACTTGATGAGAAATGCCAACAAGTGGGTTTATCAGCTTAATAATGTTGTATACTTGAAATCTGCAGATGGATCAAAGTCTATGCAGAGGACCAAGCTAGATTTTTCGATGACTTCAGGGAGGCATACATCAAGCTCGTTGACAGTGGAGCCTCGTGGAGAACAGCTTAATTAGAACTATCTATCTCTCTATACAATGTTAATGAATTCCCCCTGTCCCTACACTAGTGTCTCGTTTGCATACGAGTTGCACCTGAAATTGTACCAAAAACAAACCTGGGGAAGGTTGATTGAGAAAAAAAATGCTCTATTTTAGATTCATCCAACCTGTATTTTCCCCAGCAATGAATCTGCAATTTCTTGCACAAAAGTTATGAGACAGGACTTTGCAAAATTACACATCATGCGAACCCACTGAGAGTAAAATGAGATTGCCAGTGAATAAACTGTAAATTGTTGCTGAATTTATTTTTGGGTTCACTCCGACAGCACAGCTTGCCAGGAACCACACATCTGCGTGACTCTGTCCATGTGCACAGCTAGCTGCCTACGCGCTCGAACACGATAAGCTCCTACAGCCAGTCAGTCAGCCAGTGGTTGGTTGGCTCCTCTTTCCTCGCCTCAGCTTCGATCAGTTGCTTCTCTCGTGCACGCCGTCGCCATGCACGGCTGAAGCTGCATCAGGCGATGGAATGAGGCTCGCCGCAGCCAGGCCTGCAGCCATCACCCTCGCCGAGCGCCAGCCGGTCCCCATCCCCACATGCTGCAGCTCCAGGTGCAAGCAGGCCAAGAAGAGCCGTAGGGACCGGGGGGCATGGAGGATCGCAGTGGCAAGCGGCGACGCCGAGGCTGACGACGGTGCCGAGGCGGGCCAGGCACCGACGCCGGCGCGAGCGGGGCGGCGGGCCCGGCTCTCGGCTCGGCGGCGGGAGCGCGTCCCGCTGCCGGACGGCGTGTCCGGCGTCGGCGTCGGCGAGTTCCTGCGCCACCCGGACGCCGTGGATTCCCTCCTCAACACCGGCGCGCTCGAGAGCTTCGCGCCCGCGGGCACCGGCGGGCCCGGCACGTTCACCTGCGCGCTGCGCCGCATCGGGCTCCTCGGCTTCGAGGTCGCCCCGGTGCTCGACCTCCGTGTCGCCCCCACCAGCACCGACTGCACCATCGAGATGCTGTCGTGCAGGGTACGTGGCCGCCGCCTCAATGATTTTCTGATCCTCGTCTGCTCTTGGGATCGGATGATTCACTGAACTGAGCTTCTTCCCTTCATGTTTTCAGTTTGAGGGTTCAGAAGCACTCGAGCAGCAGAATCAACACTTTTCAGGTCTGTTCATCACTTGTGGCTCCGATTTGAAAATCAGGTGTTCTTCCACAATCATTGTGAATGTAATTGATTAGCGATTCTGCAAAATCTACGATGTGTTCTTTCTTTCCCCATCACTCGGATTTCTGAATCTATTGAATTGTGTCAGCGTTTATGAGTAACAATATAACGTGGAGCGACGATGCCGAGGAGCCCTGCCTAGACATCGATGTCAGCTTGGAGGTCACTCTGGAGGTATGCTTTGCATTCACTGCTCGGCTTAAGGTTTCTTATATTCTTTTTTTCCAAGTTACAAGAGAATACGTAAAGTTAGTGTTGATTGCAATTTGCAGGTCTACACTAAGCCATTCAGCATGCTTCCACTGTCAGCAGTGGAGAAACCAGGCAACCTGTATGTATGCCTGCCTGTACATTCTTCCCATTTCCATCAGTTATCTAAGAGCAAACTCTGAAACAGAACACTACCAGTGCCCACCTGAATTTTGTTAAAATTTGGCTCTGATTCTGAAAGTGAACATACTAGTATGAAATTATGCTGGCCCATATTTAGTGTGTTCAGTTTTGAGAATTAGCAATGATACTCGGATTTGACATTTGCACTGAATTCTGCTGCAGTTTGATGCAAGGCCTGCTGGACAGGGTCGTTCCCATGCTGGGAGAGCAGTTGCTGAGGGACTACCATTCTTGGGTTCAGCTTCAGCAGCAGCAGCAAGAAGCGTCTTGACGGAGGCAGACGGCCAGCCATCCATCGATGTCTTTGTGCACTTCACGTTTGGAAGGAATTATTCAGAGTTCTGGGGATCGCTGTTGGGCTGGTTCATTGCAAAACTTGTTGCTCATGTATACAGTACAGGATTTAGTAAATTCAGATGTAAAAGGATTCCTGAATAAAGATGATTGATTTTTGGTCACCAACTGGCCATCAATTTGTGCTTGTATCCAATACTGCATCAGTTAATAAAAATTCTGCTGTTTTTACTTATATCGTCAAAAGTACAGAGGCACAGTAACAGCACTGATTCAAGTTCAACAGCATAAACAGCACAAAAATAATTCTAATACGCATAAAAAAATTCCGTTGCCGGGACTCGAACCCGGGTCTCTCGGGTGAGAGCCGAGTATCCTAACCAGCTAGACTACAACGGATTGTTGAAAGATGCAGAACAGAAGCCGATACATACAATGTTAAAAATATGCATATATTATAGTAAACTGGCAAGTAATGACGGCAAACTAGCATACATATTTCTACGATCTAAATCCAAATTTCTGGGGAAGAGTTTTCCTGATATTATTTAGCGGTTGTACGTGCAGGGCAGGATATGAATTAGTGAAATCTGACGAATATAGATTATCTCTGAAGGTTACAGTAGGATAACCCAACTACTTCAAAAGGTCTAGGCAATGGAGAAACTCATTTCCCATGTAATCTCCCCTCTTTCTCCCTCACTCGATCGAATATTTTGTAACCCAAGGCCACCGCCTTCCATTCATCGTTTTTTCCAGCATCCGTGGAAATATGAAAGTAGGTGGGGATAAGTCTATCCCCTGAAGTTGCATGGAGAGAAAAAATCAAAAGGAGTCCCAAGTGCTCGACTTTTCAAATCGAGCCAACCTAGCTCGTACAGGCAATCACTGCTGAAACCTGCATGACGTGGTTATGTGGAGCAGACGGGCGACGGGCCGACGGCCGGCAGTCCTGCACCTGCATGATGCGCGCTTCACGCTGCCAACAGCACAACGAGCTAAATTTTCTACAATCTCACATCAACCCACCGGCCTGAACCATTACGGAATACGGACCAAATTCAAACCGGATAGGATTTCAATTGCATCCAACAAGCTCAAAATTGCAGATGGGCTAGCCAGACTTGCAGTTTGAGCCTCTAAAAAACAGGGCCTGAATTCTGAATGTCTCCATGTTTGTGGCAATGCTTGGTTTTTCACTCATTTTTATTCTTTGCTCTTCATTCCCTCTTCTAACATTATATCCCAACATAATACACTTGCCATTTACAGAGCTTTCATGTTGCACACCTTGCACGCTACACAATACAAAAACTTGTGTATGATTCTGGTTCTATCTTTTACTGCAACGACCCACTTCGCAGTTCACAGAACTTGCCAACTATCCGTGGACCGTACGTCGTCAGTACACTCTCGCCGCTGGTCACTTCTTCGGCATCGATGGAGCATAGGCTTCTTTCATTAACAGCTCTTGTCACGAGGTTCTCGCCATCCATGCCATTCGTGTTATTATCATCAGGTAGTGCAGATGCACCTTCGCCGGCAGAAGGACCAGCCGTCGCCGTCGCTGCCACCACCAGCGGTGGAAGGCGGGCGTCGACGGCGCGGGCGTGCCTCTCCGCGATGGCCTTGACGCTGGCGACGTTGAGCTGGACGCGCACCCACGCGGGGATGTCGGGGCGCGGCGCGCCGGGGAAGTTAAACTTGCGCCGCCTGGGCAGGTGCACGCCGTAGAAGCAGAACACGGCGGCGTCGTAGGCGAGCGCCGCCTGCCTGTCGGTCTCGAAGGTGCCGATCCACAGCTTCTGGCGGGTACCCGGCACGCGGACCTCCGCCGCCCACCGGCCCCACTGCCGTAGCCTCACGCCAGTGTACTCCGACGGCTTCTGCGGCCTCCTAGCCGGCGCCCGAGCGGGCACTCTCCTCGCCGCCCCACTCCGCGCCGCCCGGCTGCTGCTCGTCGTCATACCACGTCACCGGGCAGGCTGCAGGAAACACACCAGCCAAGTGCACGGTCGGTGCGTGACTTGCGAGCAGGACGGGCTTTATAGGCGTCATGAGGTTGACACGCGGTTCACTGACCAGTGACGACGAGGGTATTTCACTGACGCCGGCCTTTGCCACCGAATAAAAACAGTAGTCAGATCAGCCGCCGCTGATGAGTTCCTTATATCTTAATATATCTCTAAAGGACTGCGGGTGGTAGAGGTAGAGGATAGAACGTTGTTCTCTATTTTTTTTTTAAAAAAGAATCTATAAGAAGAATGTGGTGCCTACCTGTGGATACCCGTGTAGGTCGACATGGAGGATGTGGTTTTGTTACTAGAGATATTGGTTTTTTATAACTACATATTACTCTATTGCATTTATGTTGCTGCATGCAAGCGTGCACCGCTGATAGAGAAGAGACTAGGTGGACTGGACACAGAATTTAGCCCAAAGCTCTCTCTCTATATAAATAAACAACTTTTTAAGGAAAAACTCCCTTTAAGTGTAAACACAACTTTATCGAAAACCAATTCTACAAATCATTTCTGAACCAACTCAAATCAACTTTTAGAGGTGGCTAGAAAGTTTAGTTGGCTCAAAAAATATCATGTATTTTTAGAGATGGATGGAAAGCCGATCCACTCGAAAATAATTGGGGGTGGGGGGGGGGGGTTGGTTTGAGTCAGTTAGAAATATTATTCGTCTCTAGAAATAGATTTTCGTAGGCAAGGTCCTAGTTGGTAATTTGGTCCGCCTATAAAAATAGGTGTAACATAGTAAAAGTCATGACATGTCTTTTACAAACTACATTAGGTGAGTATAAAGTATACAAACTATAGTACTCAAATAAGATCTACAAATTTTTAGTTATTGGTGCCATTTTAATTTGAAATCATTTAAGGCATGAAAATTATAAAAAGTATTTTCATAATTTGAAATTCATGTTTTCAATTTTTTTGAAATGACCTTGGATGGAGAAATGAAAATTGCTATGCTTGCCACACCACCTTCTTCGTCACTTGAGCTCTCTTGATCATTCGAGTCCCACTCTATCTAACATGAGCACGACCTGAATTCTTCTTATGTTGGGACTTCTTGAGAGGCTTCTTTATGTCTCGTCCTTGTTTTGTCCTTATGTCACTTGTTTCTCATATGGGCAACCACAAATAAAATGATCATACTCTCCACAATGGCGACAAGCTCTTCTAGGCTTTCTTTTGTTGAACTTGCTCCTATTTGTATGAAGAACATCCTTTTTCAAGTGTGTGTCTTGAACTTTGTCATGTACAGAGCTAACTCTTGATCATCATTATTCTCCTTCTTCACTCGTGGATGGTTCAACCACCTTCTTTCTTGACTTGCTCTTAGCCGGCTTGAATCCTGAGATAGTTTTCTTGATTTGATGGCCTTGAGAGGAACATGCTTCACTTTCATACTATCTAACTTTTCCTTCAACTCTCACCTTCTCCTTTGATTCAGTTCAAGATCTATGAGCTCATGTGTATGAGTCCTACCAAGCACATCACTTAAATTAGTGTCAATTTTTGAAACCTCTTCCCATTAATGAGAGTAAAACTATGTGGTTTCTAGGTGCAAATGCTTCAAATATGATCTTCACACCGTGTGGTCATCCATGTCATCACCACTTAGAGTATGGATCTTTCCAACAAAGCACCACCATCCTATTAACAATCTCTTGAGGACTCTCACCTTTCTTGGTCACAGTTTGATTTATTTGGATCATCAAGGGATCAATCTTGGACTTTTTCACTTTGTTCGACCCCTTCATGTGCTATGTGAAGAGTGTCCTAAATCTCTTTTGCCATACCCTCCAATAACCTTGTTGTACTCCATCAGACTCAAGGCACTATGTAACACTCCGGTGGCTTGAGATTTGAGGTGGATTTACTGGAGTTCATCTGGTGTGAGTCTTATTGGATTTTTGGGGTCCGCAATACCTACACCAATAGCATCCCAAAGCTTTGGATGGAGACCAACAAGGTGAACCTTCATCAAGTGCTTCCACATGGAAAAGTTAGTCCCATTAAACATGTGTAAACTTGCCCATGGGCACTGAGATTAATGTGTTAGGAGCAACATTATTTATAACTACAGTCAAATGATACACTCCCATATGACTTCTCGCCCTTCGTCTTGAGTCTTCTCTTGTGGATCCTTCCACCATATATAGTAGGTGTCACCATCATCATCATCTCACTTTTGTGCATGAGATCATATGTACGCGTGAGATCATATTTGCATAAGATGAACAATATACCAAAAGATATAATCATGTATATTACCTAGTTGCTTACCATATTTGATGAGCCTCTCAAAATGTGGTGTCGTTAAATTTTTCTTTACAGGAACTACTATAGAAACTACGGGTTGTCCGACATGCCCTGCCTCCCCTGACCCTACCTCCTATGACCATGGTTGCCTCACTGTAGGCCATCCCGCAAACCTCTCGCCCGTACCTCGGCCCCACCCTCCCCTAACCTCCACAACCACCTTCCTCGGCCCCACCCCTATCATCAGCGGCTTGTGGCGAGCCAGCAGCTCGCCATGCCACCCGCCACCACCCACCCTAACAACAACACCTCGCCAATGAGCACTGCCGTGACGCGCGCCCTAATCGCTAGCCCCACCCATCCAGTTGTCACCCGCCACGCGCTTGTCATAGTGCCCCCACCGCCCGCTCTCCGCCCTTCAACCTGCTGCCACCGCCATATCGTGGCCGCCTCCCCGCCAACCCCCTTCTAGAGCCGCCAAAGAAAGTTTCCCAAACCCACCGGAACCCTAACCCTAACTCCATTGTCATGTTCTTTCTCGGTATGGTGCTGGTGCGTGGTAGAGGGAGAGGGAGAACAGGGTCGCTTGGGAGAGGGAGAGGAGAGCGGGGTGATGCCGTCGTGTAAGAGCATGATGATTGCATATTAGTATTCCCTTAATTATATACCTATGCATGCAATAAAATGTAGATCATATGATCAATTATATATGTATGCAAAATGTATGTTTATTTACTCATAGCTCACAAAACTTACCTTTGGTATGTACTCACGTCAGTCACAAGGGCCGCTACCATAGTGACTCATTAGCTGTTTGAAAAAGAATAGGCTTTCATCAACCGCACTTCTTGTATTAAATTCTTGCTAAACGGTGTCCTTGCCACCTGAATTTATATGAAAGAAAGATGAGAATTGGCACTGTAATGAGCATGTGAATGATGAGACTTGACTCCACAATGATCATGTAAATGTCAAGGTTACCTACAAAAAATAATGGTGACATAACATTGTAGTAACAACTAGTCCGTTTTACATTTTGTTGTCATTTATCTGACCATGAAATATTTCCAAGCCATATGTTATATGCACACAATGGCATGCTAATTTAGCTGTTGTTCCAGTACTTAAGACAATCTGTTGTTCTTTGACTATATATACTACTATCAAAAACTATATTTTCGTGTGCGTTGTGTGAGAGAGAGCATATCTCTCTACATACAACTTAAAATGGGGAAAATGTAACTAGGGGCATGCCTCATCAGCTCTCCAGGTTAGCATGGAGCATGAAAACCTTAGAGAGGTGACGAGCAAGGCAAAACTATCCTACACAACCCAAGGATGTTAGGCAACATATCCAAAAGGGCAAGCTCGTGGCAGAACCTCCTAAGTAATGTGGCCCACATGCACTAATCCTCGTCTTAACAGACCTCAGATTACTATGCATGTGTTCCACACGACTTATGAAGCCCTGTCGATGTTCTTAACGAACACCGATTGAACCATTTTTTACACTCATACCCGGGATCAACAATGGAGTAACCACAACATTACAACATTTGTTACAAAATATATATCAGAGTGCGGAAGAATTATAACATTAATTTTACAATAATGAATAAGTTAACATTTTACAAACTTAACTTATATTGCGGAAGTAGAGTAGAGCTACAGAAGACAACTTAGGTAGGACACCTAAGTCGCGAGACAACCAAATCATGTCAAGCCCAACGACATAATCTTGGTCGAAGCAATAGTCAACACCGCAATGGGGTAGAACAAACCCCGAGTACATGAAGGTACTCGCAAGACTTACCCGACTAAAAGAAAAGACTCTCAAGGATATGCTAGCTTTTGAGTAGCTGAGCTAGAAAAGGGAGTTTTGCGGAAAAGCATTACTATAAGTGGATCCTTACTTTCAACATTTTAAACCGATTAAAGCTTAGCTTTAATCAATCTATTAAGTCTAGATTAGCACCTGCTCTTATAAAACAAATTTAACTCATCATTAGTTATCAATAGAAAGAAAAGCTGCCTTGCTCAAACTCAAGCTTATCAACCAACTCCAAACTGATTCCTTATCAATTTCAAGTTGTTACTACGATGATGCACACCGATCGAGTCTTTTTCTCTGAGAAGCAATGGCGATTCGAATCCATTTTTATACCCACTGGGACCTAGATCACGATAGACACGGAGACTTTAACTCCGAGAATATCGAGATCACACGATATACCGGGATAACAACCGCAGCCATATACCATTCCACATGGTACATGGGACATCTGCCCCACGGATACCGATATACGTGGGCGCGACCCACAATATATCACAATAATGCATGTCGTAACTAGTCTCGATATCACCAGTACATCAACGAACGGTCCTTAACCAGCACAGACGGAACAAACATGACAGGAAATCTGTCACCGCGACAGGTAACCTGTCGTGCCCGGGAAACCACTCTAGTTCCAACTTCCGCCGTGCCTCAATTTAACATTTCCATACTGTAACATCCTAGATGTTAATTACAACTAAAACTTGATTTAGTACTTTATTAAAACCTAAGCATCGAGTATCTTGGCGTAATTGTTTTCATATTTTAATATTGTTTTTAATGTGATGCTTTGTTTTACATATGAAATGATGCTTGTGATTGCTAATGACCGATTAGTTAGTGTAGAACGTAAATCGAGTTCAAAATTCGTTTCAAAACCCTGTTTTTCCCCAAAACCCCATTTATCCCCTTTTCTGTATTTCAAAATATACAAAGAATTTGGGGTTGGTTCAAAAAGGAAAATTGTGGGTCTCGATGAGAGCTACAATGTTGGTGAACAAAGTTTTTCAAGTTTTCAAAAAGTATTTCAAATTATTTTGAAAATACGGTTTTCCGACGTTGTCCCCTTTTGAATTTCAAATCATAATTCAAAAACTATGCATATTTTGGGAAAACTCTTTTTGGAGAAAATGTGTAGTTTGAAAAGTTGAGTATTCCATAGTTTTGGAGTTTTTCAAGTTTTATTGAAAAATCAAAAGTAATTGCATATATTTGTTTCTAGGGTTTTTGTCCCCTTTCCAAAATTTGATTCAAATTCAATTTTCCTTTCAAAATTTGAAAATGGCCCAGTTGAGAAAGTTGTAGAGCATGAAATTTTAGCTAGGGTTGCTTTTTGGAAAATTTTGAGCACAGTTCAAATTTTTGGAGTAATTTGCAAATTTCCCCTGCTGTCACTGTGGATGACATCAGCATCGCTTTTTCCCCTCCCTGTTCCTCGTCGCCGTGGCCATGCCGCCCGGTCGCCGCCGGCCGCCAACGCACGGCCGCGCGAAGCTTCTCTGCCCCGTGTCGCCTTCCCCTCCGCCGTCCTAGCGCCTTAACTCCCGGCCGGCCAACCACTTTCCTCCCCCCTCCTTATCCTTCTCCCTTATCCCCTACGCGCGGCCATCGCCATCGCCATAGCCGAGCTCGAGCTCCGCCACCGCTCGCCGTCGCCGTCGCGCCGCTTCCGTCCAGAAAAATACCCCCGCTGCACGCGCCTTATCCTCGCGCATCTATAGAGCTAGAAGATGGCCCTCCATTCCGCCTAGAATCGCCGTCAAGCCATCTTCTTCCTCGCGGTCGGCCGCCGAGCCGCCGTGATCCGCCGCCGTCGTCTTCTTCCGTCGTCGGCTTTCGCTCCACTCGTCGTCAATTTCGTGCTCGCCTTGACGTGTTGCTCATGATGCTCCTCTCCTTGTTCGAATTGGTGGACGAGACGCCGTCGAAACGCGAGGCTTGCCGCCGCCGTGCCGCCGACGCCATTGTCGCGGCCCCCTCGTCTCCGCCGCGCCCGCGTCTTCTTCACCGCCGAGCTTCCATCTTCATGCGCACCGTCTCCACGGTGAGCTCTTGGTCACGCTCGTGTCCTCTCGCCGGGCCCCTAGGTCACCGTAGCGTCCGGCCGCCGTGCGTCGCCGTCGGCATGCCGTCGCCGTCGCCGCCGTGTCCGAGGCCGAGGCCGCTAGGGTCTCGCGCCGGGCCTTTGACTCGCGCATCGCATCCGCCGCGTCGCATAGCATCTTGCGCACGCGCCGGCGCGCCGCCGGAGAAGCTCCGGTGAGCTCCTGCCCACACCGTTAGCGCGCCGCCGCTCCGCCATGGCCGCCGGCGAGCCCGTCCCTCCTGCTCCGTCGTCCCATCTTCTAGCTCAGTCGATGCGCCGTGTCACGAGCATCGCGTAGAGCCAAGCCGCGCCGCTTAGGACCTCGCCGCCGGCGAGAAATCGCCGGCGAGCTCGCCGCCGTCGTCAGCCCGCGCGGGAGGGCCCTTGTTGGGCCGGTCTGCCCACTGTTGGGCCGGACCGCCAATGATCTTGGGCCGGCCACGGGTTAGATTCGGCCTGTCGGCCTTTTTCTTTTTCTAATTCCTTTTTCTTTTCTATTTATTTGAAAATCTTATTTTCTTTTAAAAATCATAGTAATTCATGTATAGCTTCAAAAATTCTGAAAATTTTTGTGAAGGCTCTTTATGGTATTCTCTGCCTAGGAAAAATACAAAATGTCTATTTTGATTATGTTTTATATGTCTTAAAATTAGCCCTTTTAATTGAAAAATGCTCCTTCTTTTATTTTTAGTTATTTATTTATTGTTCCAAAAATCTTGAAAATTATTTGGTAGTCTTCTCGGGTCATGAGGAGCTTAAGTTTAATTTTTAAGATTTATTTGATAACTTTTTATTTTATCTTTATTTTATACTTGTTTATTTAATAGATTTTTAATTGTTTATTTGGCAAATAATGATAGGGTTTTCTTGAGTGACTTTGGATTGAGTGATGACCCTAGGTCATTAATCTTAATGACCTTTGGCTTTTTAATTAATTGTTTGTGCTTATCATTAATCTTGTTTAGCTTCCGTCGAGCATCATGTTTATATCCCATCATGTTGAAGTATGTCATGTTATCACGTGTAGTCCCCGTGGTCGAGGAGAGCCTTGTCGATCTTGTTTCTGGGAAGTTATTGCCGGGTCAACTCAGTTCCTGAGGAGGTCATTCCATCTTTGGTGATTAGTCGTAACTTCCAGACACGTCGTTGAAGAACGTCTACACCGACTTTCAAGGCAAGCCCCGGAGCATGCAACCCATTTCGATTTCGCAAATATTTTACACTATAAGTCTAGTGTAATGTGCATTAAGTTAATAGGAGTTGGTTGATACCGTTGCCGCATGTCTACCTTGATCTACTTTTACATCATGATATCCCACTAGTATGTGTAGGTCGATTTCTTATGCTTAGCCATGCTTAGACTTCGGTAGAAGTTGTAGGCATTAATCTTTGATCATGATTTACCATTGTATCTTTGCTTCTCTAGACCTAAGATGGGTCACGAGGGCATAAGAATATGGTTATATTAAATTGAGACCGGTCGGGTAACTTGCATCGGGAATGGAGTCTTGATGTAGTGTTTCCGACTTGTCGATTAAGGACCGGCCGTTGTTTGGCCACTGGACAAGACTTTGCAACTACTCACATATCTACGGAAAAGCTTTACCCTAGGATAATCTAAGGACTAGTACGGTGAGCCCGTGCTTTGGGAGTGGCGAGATGGCGGGAGTACAATACCCTCGTGGGCCGTGTCCCGGTTGGAGGTGTAAGTGTACTCTCGGGTGGCACGGAAAGCCGAGCCTAGTTCTAGAATGTCCGACGGTATTGTTGATATAATTGTGGGTTAGAGTCCCACTTATATCGTGTGTTTAGGGATCCTCGTTGTGAGTAAATCGGTTCGAATCGTCGTGCTCCTCGGTTATGGAGACTTGATCCTCCGACCATACATCGTAGCAATCAAGTGAAATATGAAAGAATTGGTTCTTGGTGACTCTTGGTTTCAAGAAGGAAGCAATTGGAAAAATAATTTCAAGTGTAATGCTTAATATGATTCTTTGGAAATAGAACAAAGGTGCTAATCTAACTTTAGCATGTTGAATTAAACGATGCTTTTATCCCGTTTAAAACATTGAAAGTAAGGTTTCAAGATTAGTAATGCTTTTCCGCAAAACTTCCCTTTTCTAGCTCAACTACTCAAAAGCCAAAGACATATCCTTGAGAGTCTTTTCTTTTAGTCGGGTAAGTCTTGCGGAGTACCTTCATGTACTCGGGGTTTGTTCTACCCCATTGCGAGTCTTGACGAGTTGCTCCTAACCATGTTGTGTCGTTGGGCTCGACATGATTTGGTTGCCTCTCGCAACTTAGGTGTCCTATCTAAGTTGTCTCCCGTAGCTCTACTCTACTTCCACATTTAAGTTAAGTTTGTAAAAGTTGACTTATTCATATTTTGTAAACTTTTTAATGTTATCATTCTTCCGCACTCGATATATATATTTTTGTAACAAATGTTGTAATGTTGTGGTTACTCCATTGTTGATCCCGGGTATGAGTGTAAAAAGTGGTTCAATCGGTGTTCGTTAAGAACATCGACGGGGCTTCATAAGTCGTGTGGAACACATGCATAGTAATCGAGGTCCGTTAAGACGAGGATTAGTGCATGTGGGCCACATTACTTAGGAGGTTCTGCCCAGCTTGGTATCGAGCTCATACTTTGGATCGGCTACAACATTACATTTGAAAACTTCAAAATGATTTTACTATATAAAAGTTTTTGAAGTTAACAAATTAAAAATGGATCCTTATCTATTTTCTTTCCTTGAAAGACTTTGAGAAGTTTCTCGGTACTTCTTCAAATGGTCAACATGGAAGTCAACTTCCTCAACCAAAGCATTTGGAGTGTCTTTAAACGGTTCGTCTAACAAGCCCTCTAATTCACTAACTTGGTGAAGTTGAAGTTTTCTAACATTGTGAGAACGTATAGGACGAGCGTATCATATGAAAATCTTTTGGAAGTTGAAAGATCCCTTAAGGTTGGAATGGTTATATTCCTTTATGATTGTTCTATTGTTAAATCTCGCCATGTACCAGGATTGTTTATCAATTGAATCTTTTATTTCATAAATTTCGATCTTTGGGAATTTATAGAATATACCTTTATATACATCATTATTTTTTTTAAAAAAAAACCTAAAACCGGTACGAATTCTTGATTCTTTTATTGAGTATGTGTCCTACCTTGATTTCTTTCAACTCCGACACATGCTATCTTCTTGATGTCGTTTAAGACGTATGTTTTACCCTCATATCACTATGATTGTGTTCTTTAAAGGTACAATGGTCTATGACCGGGAAATAGCGACGAAACACGGGGTCTCCTATGGTTCGTGACCATAAGGAAATCTCGCCAGGCGTTCACTAATGTCGGGGTCTATGATCATGAAACCTTATAGTTCACAATTAGTGTGTTCACATTCTTTGAACATGCTAATCTCTTGACCTTCATATCCGACAAATGTTTGTCGAAAGTCATTATGATGTGTTCTATGGTGGTGCTTACAATTCCCTCCTTATGTTTGAAGGACAGTTATATCCTTTATAATTGTTCCATTCTTGAATCTCGTCTTATACCAGGTTTTATCACCGTTAATAATCCCGTACTCCATAAGTTTCGATCCTTGGAAATTTGTGGAATATGCTCAAGTACACTATTACCTTGAAAACTGAAACTAGTGTGAATCCTTAATTCTTTTGCGAGTATGTGTCATACTTTGATTTCTTACAACTCGACTGTGCTATCTCCTTGATGTCGTTTGACGACATATATCTCACTTGTATATCGCTATGGATATGTCTTCTAAGGTATCATGACTTATGACTTGGAAACATCGCCGAACCCGAGTGTTCGTCGTTATCCGGTCAATGATCATGCTCCTCTTGGGTGCGATCCTTGTTTGCACATTCTAATTTCTTGACCTTGATATCCGACTTTGTTGGCCAAGAGTCATATTGATTGTATTCTCGTAGTGGTGTCTCGACCGTAACTATGGTGCCGTGTCAACCCGGAATCTCCCGTGATTCGCGACCACATGAGTTTTCGCCAAGTCGTGCACCGGTATCATAGTCGGTGCTCCCGAACCATTATGGTTCACACTTAATGTGCTATCGATCATTCGACACTCCATAGGGATTCAAAGTTGTTCTTTGAATCCTAAAGAAACCTTGTGGTTGTGACCGACTTCGATCTCGATTCTTGTATCAATGTTTCAAAATGTGGGTTCTTGTTGTTGTGCCCTATAGTGGTGCCGTGTTCCGTAACCCTGGTGCCGCGACGGAACCTAGGGTCTCTTGTGTGACCCGGGCACACAAGTTGCCGCTGGGTGCGCGTAGGTACCAAGATTTGTGGGCATGAGCCATTATAGTCTCATGACAATGTATCCTACTCTTCGAACTTATCTTAGGAATTACTACTGAAACTCCCTTGAAACTCTAAATACCTTGTCAGTTGTAACCACTTTCATCTCATGGTTGTAACTCTCGAATCGAACCTTGATGATCTATGAACTTGTCAAGTTGATTTGCTTGACACATTTCCTTTTCCATTACTTACCCCACGGGATTTTGTTGCTCCAAAATCTCGGGACGAGATTTCTTTAAGGGGGAAAGGATGTAACATCCTAGATGTTAATTACAACTAAAACTTGATTTAGTACTTTATTAAAACCTAAGCATCGAGTATCTTGGCGTAATTGTTTTCATATTTTAATATTGTTTTTAATGTGATGCTTTGTTTTACATATGAAATGATGCTTGTGATTGCTAATGACCGATTAGTTAGTGTAGAACGTAAATCGAGTTCAAAATTCGTTTCAAAACCCCGTTTTTCCCCAAAACCCCATTTATCCCCTTTTCGTATTTCAAAATATACAAAGAATTTGGGGTTGGTTCAAAAAGGAAAATTGTGGGTCTCGATGAGAGCTACAATGTTGGTGAACAAAGTTTTTCAAGTTTTCAAAAAGAATTTCAAATTATTTTGAAAATACGGTTTTCCGACAGTTGTCCCCTTTTGAATTTCAAATCATAATTCAAAAACTATGCATATTTTGGGAAAACTCTTTTTGGAGAAAATGTGTAGTTTGAAAAGTTGAGTATTCCATAGTTTTGGAGTTTTTCAAGTTTTATTGAAAAATCAAAAGTAATTGCATATATTTGTTTCTAGGGTTTTTGTCCCCTTTCCAAAATTTGATTCAAATTCAATTTTCCTTTCAAAATTTGAAAATGGCCCAGTTGAGAAAGTTGTAGAGCATGAAATTTTAGCTAGGGTTGCTTTTTGGAAAATTTTGAGCACAGTTCAAATTTTTGGAGTAATTTGCAAATTTCCCCGCTGTCACCTGTGGATGACGTCGCATCGCTTTTTCCCTCCTCGTTCCTCGTCGCGTGGCCATGCCGCCCGGCCGCCGCCGCCGCCTTGCCGCACGGCCGCGCGAAGCTTCTCTGCCCCGTGTCGCCTTCCCCTCCGCCGTCCTAGCGCCTTAACTCCCGGCCGGCCAACCACTTTCCTCCCCCCTCCTTATCCTTCTCCCTTATCCCCTGCGCGCGGCCATCGCCATCGCCATAGCCGAGCTCGAGCTCCGCCACCGCTCGCCGTCGCCATCGCGCCGCTTCCGTCCAGAAAAATACCCCCGCTGCACGCGCCTTATCCTCGCGCATCTATAGAGCTAGAAGATGGCCCTCCATTCCGCCTAGAATCGCCGTCAAGCCATCTTCTTCCTCGCGGTCGGCCGCCGAGCCGCCGTGATCCGCCGCCGTCATCTTCTTCCGTCGTCGGCTTTCGCTCCATTCGTCGTCAATTTCGTGCTCGCCTTGACGTGTTGCTCATGATGCTCCTCTCCTTGTTCGAATTGGTGGACAGACGCCGTCGGAACGCGAGGCTTGCCACCGCTCGTGCCGCCGACGCCATTGTCGCCGCCCCTGTCTCCGCCGCGCCCGCGTCTTCTTCACCGCCGAGCTTCCATCTTCATGCGCACCGTCTCCACGGTGAGCTCTTGGTCACGCTCGTGTCCTCGCTGGGCCCCTAGGTCACCGTAGCGTCCGCCGCCGTGCGTCGCCGTCGGCATGCCGTCGCCGTCGCCGCCGTGTCCGAGGCCGAGGCCACTAGGGTCTCGCGCCGGGCCTTTTGACTCGCGCATCGCATCCGCCGCGTCGCATAGCATCTTGCGCACGCGCCGGCGCCCGCCGGAGAAGCTCCGGTGAGCTCCCCGCCGCACCGCAGCCGCGCCGCGCCTCCGCCATGGCCGCCGGTGAGCCCGTCCCTCCCGCTCCGCCGTCCCATCTTCTAGCTCGGTCGATGCGCCGTGTCACGAGCATCGCGTAGAGCCAAGCCGCGCGCTTAGGACCTCGCCGCCGGCGAGAAATCGCCGGCGAGCTCGCCGCGTCGCCGTCGTCGGCCGCGTGGGAGGGCCCTTGTTGGGCCGGTGCCGCCTTGTTGGGCCGGACCGCCAACAGATCTTTGGGCCGGCACGGGTTAGATTCGGCCCAGTCGGCCTTTTTCTTTTTCTAATTCCTTTTTCTTTTCTATTTAGGCTGAAAATCCTATTTTCTTTTAAAAATCATAGTAATTCATGTATAGCTTCAAAAATTCTGAAAATTTTTGTGAAGGCTCTTTATGGTATTCTCTGCCTAGGAAAAATACAAAATGTCTATTTTGATTATGTTTTATATGTCTTAAAATTAGCCATTTTAATTAAAAAATGCTCCTTCTTTTATTTTTAGTTATTTATTTATTGTTCCAAAAATCTTGAAAATTATTTGGTAGTCTTCTCAGGTCATGAGGAGCTTAAGTTTAATTTTTAAGATTTATTTGATAACTTTTTATTTTATCTTTATTTTATACTTGTTTATTTAATAGATTTTTAATTGTTTATTTGGCAAATAATGACGGGGTTTTCTTGAGTGACTTTGGATTGAGTGATGACCCTAGGTCATTAATCTTAATGACCTTTGGCTTTTTAATTAATTGTTTGTGCTTATCATTAATCTTGTTTAGCTTCCGTCGAGCATCATGTTTATATCCCATCATGTTGAAGTATGTCATGTTATCACGTGTAGTCCCGTGGTCGAGGAGAGCCTTGTCGATCTTGTTTCGGGAAGTTATTGCCGGGTCAACTCGGTTCCGAGGAGGTCATTCCATCTTTGGTGATTAGTCGTAACTTCCGGACACGTCGTTGAAGAACGTCTACACCGACTTTCAAGGCAAGCCCGGAGCATGCAACCCATTTCGATTTCGCAAATATTTTACACTATAAGTCTAGTGTAATGTGCATTAAGTTAATAGGAGTTGGTTGATACCGTTGCCGCATGTCTACCTTGATCTACTTTTACATCATGATATCCCACTAGTATGTGTAGGTCGATTTCTTATGCTTAGCCATGCTTAGACTTCGGTAGAAGTTGTAGGCTGTTAATCTTTGATCATGATTTACCATTGTATCTTTGCTTCTCTAGACCTAAGATGGGTCACGAGGGCATAAGAATATGGTTATATTAAATTGAGACCGTCGGGTAACTTGCATCGGGAATGGAGTCTTGATGTAGTGTTTCCGACTTGTCGATTAAGGACCGGCCGTTGTTTGGCCATTTTGGACAAGACTTTGCAACTACTCACATATCTACGAAAAAGCTTTACCCTAGGATAATCTAAGGACTAGTACGGTGAGCCCGTGCACCGGGAGTGGCGAGATGGCGGGAGTACAATACCCTCGTGGGCCGTGTCCCCGGATTGGAGGTGTAAGTGTACTCTCGGGTGGCACGGAAGCCGAGCCTAGTTCTAGAATGTCCGACGGTATTGTTGATATAATTGTGGGTTAGAGTCCCACTTATATCGTGTGTTTAGGGATCCTCGGTGAGTAAATCGGTTCGAATCGTCGTGCTCCTCGGTTATGGAGACTTGATCCTCCGACCATACATCGTAGCAATCAAGTGAAATATGAAAGAATTGGTTCTTGGTGACTCTTGGTTTCAAGAAGGAAGCAAATTTGGAAAAATAATTTCAAGTGTAATGCTTAATATGATTGCCGGAAATAGAACGGTGCTAATCTAACTTTAGCATGTTGAATTAAACCGATGCTTTTATCCGTTTAAAACATTGAAAGTAAGGTTTCAAGATTAGTAATGCTTTTCCGCAAAACTTCCCTTTTCTAGCTCAACTACTCAAAAGCCGCATATCCTTGAGAGTCTTTTCTTTTAGTCGGGTAAGTCTTGCGGAGTACCTTCATGTACTCGGGGTTTGTTCTACCCCGTTGCAGGTGCCGTGAGTTGCTCCTAACCATGTTGTGTCGTTGGGCTCGACATGATTTGGTTGCCTCTCGCAACTTAGGTGTCCTATCTAAGTTGTCTCCCGTAGCTCTACTCTACTTCCACATTTAAGTTAAGTTTGTAAAAGTTGACTTATTCATATTTTGTAAACTTTTTAATGTTATCATTCTTCCGCACTCGATATATATATTTTTGTAACAAATGTTGTAATGTTGTGGTTACTCCATTGTTGATCCCGGGTATGAGTGTAAAAAGTGGTTCAATCGGTGTTCGTTAAGAACATCGACGGGGCTTCATAAGTCGTGTGGAACACATGCATAGTAATCGAGGTCCGTTAAGACGAGGATTAGTGCATGTGGGCCACATTACTTAGGAGGTTCTCACGGATTAGCTGGTATCGAGAGCTCATACTTTGGATCGGCTACAACATTACATTTGAAAACTTCAAAATGATTTTACTATATAAAAGTTTTTGAAGTTAACAAATTAAAAATGGATCCTTATCTATTTTCTTTCCTTTGAAAGACTTTGAGAAGTTTCTCGGTACTTCTTCAAATGGTCAACATGGAAGTCAACTTCCTCAACCAAAGCATTTGGAGTGTCTTTAAACGGTTCGTCTAACAAGCCCTCTAATTCACTAACTTGGTGAAGTTGAAGTTTTCTAACATTGTGAGAACGTATAGGACGAGCGTATCATATGAAAATCTTTTGGAAGTTGAAAGATCCCCTTAAGGTTGGAATGGTTATATTCCTTTATGATTGTTCTATTGTTAAATCTCGCCATGTACCAGGATTGTTTATCAATTGAATCTTTTATTTCATAAATTTCGATCTTTGGGAATTTATAGAATATACCTTTATATACATCATTATTTTTTTTAAAAAAAAACCTAAAACCTGGTACGAATTCTTGATTCTTTTATTGAGTATGTGTCCTACCTTGATTTCTTTCAACTCCGACACATGCTATCTTCTTGATGTCGTTTAAGACGTATGTTTTACCCTCATATCACTATGATTGTGTTCTTTAAAGGTACAATGGTCTATGACCGGGAAATAGCGACGAAACCTGGGGTCTCCTATGGTTCGTGACCATAAGGAAATACTGGCTGGGCGTTCACTAATGTCGGGGTCTATGATCATGAAACCTTATAGTTCACAATTAGTGTGTTCACATTCTTTGAACATGCTAATCTCTTGACCTTCATATCCGACAAATGTTTGTCGAAAGTCATTATGATGTGTTCTATGGTGGTGCTTACAATTCCCTCCTTATGTTTGAAGGACAGTTATATCCTTTATAATTGTTCCATTGCTGAATCTCGTCTTATACCAGGTTTTTATCACCTGTTAATAATCCTGTACTCCATAAGTTTCTGATCCTTGGAAATTTGTGGAATATGCTCTGAAGTACACTATTACCTTGAAAACTGAAACTAGTGTGAATCCTTAATTCTTTTGCTGAGTATGTGTCATACTTTGATTTCTTACAACTCTGACCTGTGCTATCTCCTTGATGTCGTTTGACGACATATATCTCACTTGTATATCGCTATGGATATGTCTTCTAAGGTATCATGACTTATGACTTGGAAACATCGCCGAACCCGAGTGTTCGTCGTTATCCGGGTCAATGATCATGCTCCTCTTGGGTGCAGTCCTTGTTTGCACATTCTAATTTCTTGACCTTGATATCCGACTTTGTTGGCCAAGAGTCATATTGATTGTATTCGTAGTGGTGTCTCGACCGTAACTATGGTGCCGTGTCAACTGGAATCTCCCGTGATTCGCGACCACATGAGTTTTCGCCAAGTCGTGCACCGGTATCATAGTCGGTGCTCCCGAACCATTATGGTTCACACTTAATGTGCTATCGATCATTCGACACTCCATAGGGATTCAAAGTTGTTCTTTGAATCCTAAAGAAACCTTGTGGTTGTGACCGACTTCGATCTCGGTTCGTATCAATGTTTCAAAATGTGGGTTCTTGTTGTTGTGCCCTATAGTGGTGCCGTGTTCCGTAACCCCGGTGCCGCGACGGAACCTAGGGTCTCTTGTGTGACCCGGGCACACAAGTTGCCGGCGGGTGCGCGTAGGTACCAAGATTTGTGGGCATGAGCCATTATAGTCTCATGACAATGTATCCTACTCTTCGAACTTATCTTAGGAATTACTACTTTGAAACTCCCTTGAAACTCTAAATACCTTGTCGGTTGTAACCACTTTCATCTCATGGTTGTAACTCTCGAATCGAACCTTGATGATCTATGAACTTCTGTCAAGTTGATTTGCTTGACACATTTCCTTTTCCATTACTTACCCCACGGGATTTTGTTGCTCCAAAATCTCGGGACGAGATTTCTTTAAGGGGGAAAGGATGTAACATCCTAGATGTTAATTACAACTAAAACTTGATTTAGTACTTTATTAAAACCTAAGCATCGAGTATCTTGGCGTAATTGTTTTCATATTTTAATATTGTTTTTAATGTGATGCTTTGTTTTACATATGAAATGATGCTTGTGATTGCTAATGACCGATTAGTTAGTGTAGAACGTAAATCGAGTTCAAAATTCGTTTCAAAACCCCGTTTTTTCCCCAAAACCCCATTTATCCCCTTTTCGTATTTCAAAATATACAAAGAATTTGGGGTTGGTTCAAAAAGGAAAATTGTGGGTCTCGATGAGAGCTACAATGTTGGTGAACAAAGTTTTTCAAGTTTTCAAAAAGAATTTCAAATTATTTTGAAAATACGGTTTTCCGACAGTTGTCCCCTTTTGAATTTCAAATCATAATTCAAAAACTATGCATATTTTGGGAAAACTCTTTTTGGAGAAAATGTGTAGTTTGAAAAGTTGAGTATTCCATAGTTTTGGAGTTTTTCAAGTTTTATTGAAAAATCAAAAGTAATTGCATATATTTGTTTCTAGGGTTTTTGTCCCCTTTCCAAAATTTGATTCAAATTCAATTTTCCTTTCAAAATTTGAAAATGGCCCAGTTGAGAAAGTTGTAGAGCATGAAATTTTAGCTAGGGTTGCTTTTTGGAAAATTTTGAGCACAGTTCAAATTTTTGGAGTAATTTGCAAATTTCCCCTGCTGTCACTGTGGATGACGTCGCACGCTTTTTCCCCTCCGTTCCTCGTCGCCGTGGCCATGCCGCCTCTTGTCGCCGCCAGCGCACGGCCGCACGGCCGCGAAGCTTCTCTCGCCCGTGTCGCCTTCCCTCCGCCGTCCTAGCGCCTTAACTCCCGGCCGGCCAACCACTTTCCTCCCCCTCCTTATCCTTCTCCCTTATCCCTCGCGCGGCCATCGCCATCGCCATAGCCGAGCTCGAGCTCCGCCACCGCTCGCCGTCGCCATCGCGCCGCTTCCGTCCAGAAAAATACCCCCGCTGCACGCGCCTTATCCTCGCGCATCTATAGAGCTAGAAGATGGCCCTCCATTCCGCCTAGAATCGCCGTCAAGCCATCTTCTTCCTCGCGGTCGGTCGCCGAGCCGCCGTGATCCGCCGCCGTCATCTTCTTCCGTCGTCGGCTTTCGCTCCAATTCGTCGTCAATTTCGTGCTCGCCTTGACGTGTTGCTCATGATGCTCCTCTCCTTGTTCGATTGGTGGACAGACGCCGTCGGAACGCGAGGCTTGCCACCGCCGTGCCGCGACGCCATTGTCGCCGCCCTCGTCTCCCGCGCCCGCGTCTTCTTCACCGCCGAGCTTCCATCTTCATGCGCACCGTCTCCACGGTGAGCTCTTGGTCACGCTCGTGTCCTCGCCGGGGCCCCTAGGTCACCGTAGCGTCCGCCGCCGTGCGTCGCCGTCGGCATGCCGTCGCCGTCGCCGCCGTGTCCGAGGCCGAGGCCACTAGGGTCTCGCGCCGGGCCTTTTGACTCGCGCATCGCATCCGCGTCGCATAGCATCTTGCGCACGCGCCGGCGCCGCCGGAGAAGCTCCGGTGAGCTCCTGCCCGCACCGCAGCGCGCCGCTCCGCCATGGCCGCCGGCGAGCCGTCCCTCCCGCTCCGCCGTCCCATCTTCTAGCTCGGTCGATGCGCCGTGTCACGAGCATCGCGTAGAGCCAAGCGCGCCGCTTAGGACCTCGCCGCCGGCGAGAAATCGCCGGCGAGCTCGCCGCCGTCGTCGGCCGCGGAGGGCCCTTGTTGGGCCGGTCTCGCCTTGTTGGGCCGGACCGCCAATGATCTGCTGGGCCGGCACGGGTTAGATTCGGCCTTGATCGGCCTTTTTCTTTTTCTAATTCCTTTTTCTTTTCTATTTAGGTTTGAAAATCCTATTTTCTTTTAAAAATCATAGTAATTCATGTATAGCTTCAAAAATTCTGAAAATTTTTGTGAAGGCTCTTTATGGTATTCTCTGCCTAGGAAAAATACAAAATGTCTATTTTGATTATGTTTTATATGTCTTAAAATTAGCCATTTTAATTAAAAAATGCTCCTTCTTTTATTTTTAGTTATTTATTTATTGTTCCAAAAATCTTGAAAATTATTTGGTAGTCTTCTCAGGTCATGAGGAGCTTAAGTTTAATTTTTAAGATTTATTTGATAACTTTTTATTTTATCTTTATTTTATACTTGTTTATTTAATAGATTTTTAATTGTTTATTTGGCAAATAATGACGGGGTTTTCTTGAGTGACTTTGGATTGAGTGATGACCCTAGGTCATTAATCTTAATGACCTTTGGCTTTTTAATTAATTGTTTGTGCTTATCATTAATCTTGTTTAGCTTCCGTCGAGCATCATGTTTATATCCCATCATGTTGAAGTATGTCATGTTATCACGTGTAGTCCCCGTGGTCGAGGAGAGCCTTGTCGATCTTGTTTCTGGGAAGTTATTGCAGGGTCAACTCAGTTCCTGAGGAGGTCATTCCATCTTTGGTGATTAGTCGTAACTTCCAGACACGTCGTTGAAGAACGTCTACACCGACTTTCAAGGCAAGCCCCGGAGCATGCAACCCATTTCGATTTCTGCAAATATTTTACACTATAAGTCTAGTGTAATGTGCATTAAGTTAATAGGAGTTGGTTGATACCGTTGCCGCATGTCTACCTTGATCTACTTTTACATCATGATATCCCACTAGTATGTGTAGGTCGATTTCTTATGCTTAGCCATGCTTAGACTTCGGTAGAAGTTGTAGGTGTTAATCTTTGATCATGATTTACCATTGTATCTTTGCTTCTCTAGACCTAAGATGGGTCACGAGGGCATAAGAATATGGTTATATTAAATTGAGACCGGTCGGGTAACTTGCATCGGGAATGGAGTCTTGATGTAGTGTTTCCGACTTGTCGATTAAGGACCGGCCGTTGTTTGGCCGGTGGACAAGACTTTGCAACTACTCACATATCTACGAAAAAGCTTTACCCTAGGATAATCTAAGGACTAGTACGGTGAGCCCGTGCACGGGAGTGGCGAGATGGCGGGAGTACAATACCCTCGTGGGCCGTGTCCCCGGATTGGAGGTGTAAGTGTACTCTCGGGTGGCACGGAAGCTGAGCCTAGTTCTAGAATGTCCGACGGTATTGTTGATATAATTGTGGGTTAGAGTCCCACTTATATCGTGTGTTTAGGGATCCTCAGCTGAGTAAATCGGTTCGAATCGTCGTGCTCCTCGGTTATGGAGACTTGATCCTCCGACCATACATCGTAGCAATCAAGTGAAATATGAAAGAATTGGTTCTTGGTGACTCTTGGTTTCAAGAAGGAAGCAAATTTGGAAAAATAATTTCAAGTGTAATGCTTAATATGATTCTTTGGAAATAGAACAGGTGCTAATCTAACTTTAGCATGTTGAATTAAAGCGATGCTTTTATCCTGTTTAAAACATTGAAAGTAAGGTTTCAAGATTAGTAATGCTTTTCCGCAAAACTTCCCTTTTCTAGCTCAACTACTCAAAAGCCAAAGCATATCCTTGAGAGTCTTTTCTTTTAGTCGGGTAAGTCTTGCGGAGTACCTTCATGTACTCGGGGTTTGTTCTACCCCCATTGCAGTGTGTGCCGACAGTTGCTCCTAACCATGTTGTGTCGTTGGGCTCGACATGATTTGGTTGCCTCTCGCAACTTAGGTGTCCTATCTAAGTTGTCTCCCGTAGCTCTACTCTACTTCCACATTTAAGTTAAGTTTGTAAAAGTTGACTTATTCATATTTTGTAAACTTTTTAATGTTATCATTCTTCCGCACTCGATATATATATTTTTGTAACAAATGTTGTAATGTTGTGGTTACTCCATTGTTGATCCCGGGTATGAGTGTAAAAAGTGGTTCAATCGGTGTTCGTTAAGAACATCGACGGGGCTTCATAAGTCGTGTGGAACACATGCATAGTAATCCGAGGTGCGTTAAGACGAGGATTAGTGCATGTGGGCCACATTACTTAGGAGGTTACGCAGCGGTTGGTATCGAGCTCATACTTTGGATCAGCTACAACATTACATTTGAAAACTTCAAAATGATTTTACTATATAAAAGTTTTTGAAGTTAACAAATTAAAAATGGATCCTTATCTATTTTCTTTCCTGCTGAAAGACTTTGAGAAGTTTCTCGGTACTTCTTCAAATGGTCAACATGGAAGTCAACTTCCTCAACCAAAGCTTCGCTGGAGTGTCTTTAAACAGTTCGTCTAACAAGCCCTCTAATTCACTAACTTGGTGAAGTTGAAGTTTTCTAACATTGTGAGAACGTATAGGACGAGCGTATCATATGAAAATCTTTTGGAAGTTGAAAGATCCCCTTAAGGTTGGAATGGTTATATTCCTTTATGATTGTTCTATTGTTAAATCTCGCCATGTACCAGGATTGTTTATCAATTGAATCTTTTATTTCATAAATTTCTGATCTTTGGGAATTTATAGAATATACCTTTATATACATCATTATTTTTTTTAAAAAAAACCTAAAACCTGGTACGAATTCTTGATTCTTTTATTGAGTATGTGTCCTACCTTGATTTCTTTCAACTCCGACACATGCTATCTTCTTGATGTCGTTTAAGACGTATGTTTTACCCTCATATCACTATGATTGTGTTCTTTAAAGGTACAATGGTCTATGACCGGGAAATAGCGACGAAAACTCCGGGGTCTCCTATGGTTCGTGACCATAAGGAAATACTGCAGGCGTTCACTAATGTCGGGGTCTATGATCATGAAACCTTATAGTTCACAATTAGTGTGTTCACATTCTTTGAACATGCTAATCTCTTGACCTTCATATCCGACAAATGTTTGTCGAAAGTCATTATGATGTGTTCTATGGTGGTGCTTACAATTCCCTCCTTATGTTTGAAGGACAGTTATATCCTTTATAATTGTTCCATTCTTTGAATCTCGTCTTATACCAGGTTTTTGTCACTGTTAATAATCTGTACTCCATAAGTTTCGATCCTTGGAAATTTGTGGAATATGCTCAAGTACACTATTACCTTGAAAACCGAAACTAGTGTGAATCCTTAATTCTTTTCTTGAGTATGTGTCATACTTTGATTTCTTACAACTCGACCTGTGCTATCTCCTTGATGTCGTTTGACGACATATATCTCACTTGTATATCGCTATGGATATGTCTTCTAAGGTATCATGACTTATGACTTGGAAACATCGCCGAACCCGAGTGTTCGTCGTTATCCGGGTCAATGATCATGCTCCTCTTGGGTGCAGTCCTTGTTTGCACATTCTAATTTCTTGACCTTGATATCCGACTTTGTTGGCCAAGAGTCATATTGATTGTATTCTGTAGTGGTGTCTCGACCGTAACTATGGTGCCGTGTCAACCTGGAATCTCCCGTGATTCGCGACCACATGAGTTTTCGCCAAGTCGTGCACTGGTATCATAGTCGGTGCTCGAACCATTATGGTTCACACTTAATGTGCTATCGATCATTCGACACTCCATAGGGATTCAAAGTTGTTCTTTGAATCCTAAAGAAACCTTGTGGTTGTGACCGACTTCGATCTCGTTCTAAGTTATTGTATCAATGTTTCAAAATGTGGGTTACTTGTTGTTGTGCCCTATAGTGGTGCCGTGTTCCGTAACCCCGGTGCCGCGACGGAACCTAGGGTCTCTTGTGTGACCCGGGCACACAAGTTGCCGCCGGGTGCGCGTAGGTACCAAGATTTGTGGGCATGAGCCATTATAGTCTCATGACAATGTATCCTACTCTTCGAACTTATCTTAGGAATTACTATTTGAAACTCCCTTGAAACTCTAAATACCTTGTCGTTATATTCCACAAATTCCCAAAGGTCGAAACTTATGGAATAAAAGATTCAATTGATAAACAATTCTGGTACATGATGAGATTTAGCAATAGAACAGTCATAAAGGAATATAACCGCTCCAACCCTAAGGGGATCTTTTAACTTCCAAAAGATTATCATGTGATATGCTCGTCCTATACGTCCTCACAATGTTAGAAAACTTCACCTTCACCAAGTTAGTAAATTAGAGGGCTTGTTAGACGAACTGTTAGAAAACACTTCGACGAAGCTTTTGTCGAGGAAGTTGACTTTCTTGTTGACCATCCGAAGAAGTAGCGACGAACTTCTCGAAGTCTTCCAAAGCAAGAAAGAAAATAGATAAGAGTCTATTTTTAATTTGTTTCTTTCAAAAACTTTTAGATTGTAAACTCATTTTGAAGTTTTCAAAAGTAATGTTGTAGCTGATCCATCGTATGAGCTCTGATATCAACTGTGGCAGAACCTCCTAAGTAATGTGGCCCACATGCACTAATCCTCGTCTTAACAGACCTCAGATTACTATGCATGTGTTCCACACGACTTATGAAGCCCTGTCGATGTTCTTAACGAACACCGATTGAACCATTTTTTACACTCATACCCGGGATCAACAATGGAGTAACCACAACATTACAACATTTGTTACAAAATATATATCAGAGTGCGGAAGAATTATAACATTAATTTTACAATAATGAATAAGTTAACATTTTACAAACTTAACTTATATTGCGGAAGTAGAGTAGAGCTACAGAAGACAACTTAGGTAGGACACCTAAGTCGCGAGACAACCAAATCATGTCAAGCCCAACGACATAATCTTGGTCAGAAGCAATAGTCAACACTTGGAACAGGGGTAGAACAAACCCTGAGTACATGATGGTACTCCGCAAGACTTACCCGACTAAAAGAAAAGACTCTCAAGGATATGCTGGCTTTTGAGTAGCTGAGCTAGAAAAGGGGAGTTTTGCGGAAAAGCATTACTATAAGTGGATCCTTACTTTCAACATTTTAAACCAGATTAAAGCTTAGCTTTAATCAATCTATTAAGTCTAGATTAGCACCTCGCTCTTATAAAACAAATTTAACTCATCATTAGTTATCAATAGAAAGAAAAGCCTGCCTTGCTCAAACTCAAGCTTATCAACCAACTCCAAACTGATTCCTTATCAATTTCAAGTTGTTACTACGATTATGCACACCGATCGAGTCTTCTTCTCCGAGAAGCAACGGCGATTCGAATCCATTTTTATACCCAGCTGGGACCTAGATCACTGATAGACACGGAGACTTTAACTCCTGAGAATATCAGATCACACGATATACCGGGATAACAACCGCAGCCATATACCATTCCACATGGTACATGGGACATCTGCCCCACGGATACCGATATACGTGGGCGCGACCCACAATATATCACAATAATGCATGTGGTAACTAGTCTCGATATCACCGGTACATCAACGAACGGTCCTTAACCAGCACAGACGGAACAAACATGACAGGAAATCTGTCACCGCGACAGGTAACCTGTCGTGCCCGGGAAACCACTCTAGTTCCAACTTCCGCCGTGCCTCAATTTAACATTTCCATACTTATATGCTCTCATGACCCATCTTTAGGTCAAGAGGGACAAAGATAAACCTGAATTCTCGCGAACGATGTAGTCACCATTCGACTTCTACCGAAGTCTAAGCATGACTAAGCATACGGGATCGACCTACACATACTAGTGGGATATCAGGATATAAATTAGATCAAGGAAGTTATGCGGCAACGGTATCAATCAATTCCTACTACTTAATGCACAATACACTAGACATAAGGTGTAATAGAAATATGCAAAAATAGAAGTGGGTTTGCATCTCGGGGCTTGCCGTGTTGCGGTGAAGTTAGATTCCAGTTGTCGAGTTGGCACCAACACCATGAATGGATAACAACACCACCAGATAATAACCCCAATAGCAATGGTGGTTGACACCTTCTCGAATATCACCGTCGGACGACATCTTCGAACTTCGACCAAACCTCGATCCAATTCTCTCTCGAAATAACTACACGTAATTAATGAGGTGTTCCTTAGTTTGATGAGCTCATGGCATGATGCATTATGATGCATTGGTGAAAGCATAACAAGATTAGCTAACTAACTAATCATAAATCATTTAAAAAGCATTACATAAAATAAATCAATTATAAACAAGATAAATTCATAACTAAAACATACAACATCCAAAAATCTTGAAATTTAAACTACAACCTAAACATAGCACCATTAACATCTCATCAAAATTTCAAGTCATTTGGAGCTACACAGCAAGAGATATGAATTTCCCTCTCTTTTTAAATATAAGCAAAAGGCATAAAACAAAATTAATTATTTTATTACTAAACATGGCATGAAACATATTTTTAATAAAAACTAGACATCATAAGGAGCACAACAAAATTTAATTCACCAAAAACGGAGTTGCCAAACTCCAGATATGAATTTCTGAAGTTTGAGAAAACTGTTACAAACAGGTCCTCGAGGCACTATTCACCTGAGTCTGTGTCTGTGCACTTAGGCCCCGGCAAAGCTCTTTCTTCTCACCCAGGGTCCCTGGTCGCGATTTGGAAAGAAGAGCTCGCCGGGACTCGCGGTTTTCGGTGATAGGGTGCTCGGCGGTGGCAGCGGAGCGTCGTGGGAGCACTAGGAGGCTCGCGCGCACCCGTGGTAGCCCCCAGCACGGCCGGAGGTGGTCCGTGGAGGCATGGCCACGCGAGCCGCGGCCATGGCGGGCAGCTGCACGGCGGCCATGGCACAACCGGCAGCTCCCGGCTCGGCTGAGGCGCGCCGAACGGAGAGAGGAGGGCGAGGCGGAGGCAGTGGTACACGCGTTGGAGCAAGGGAGCTCAGAGGCAGGGCGGCTGTGAAAACTTGGCCATGGCCATGGTGAGCAGAGAAACAGAGAGAGAGGAGAAAGAGAAGGGAACGGCGGCCAGGGCGACTTAAGAAGACGAGGACGCGAACTTCGGTTTGGCCAACACCTTCTCGAGCATGGCCACGCAGGCAGCCGCGCTGGAAACGCCTCGACGGAGCTGCCGAACGGCACACGGCGGTGAGACAGAGGAGCAGCATCGCGGTTACTGTAGCAGTGCGCCCGATTTTCAAATTTATCAAATTACTCTCAAATTCGTATAGAAACTTGAAAAACTTTCAATGTATGATTTTCATGATTTTTCGAGACCTACATTTTTCTCAATAGGAAGGTTTTCCAAATCTGCCTATAAATATGAGTTTTGAATCAAATTTGAAAAGGGAACTAAAATCCTAAAAACAAACATTTTAAAAATATTTTGATTTTGCTAAATAACTTGAAAATCGCCCAATGTATGACCTTCATGAAATTTCATGATCTACAAATCACTCAAAAAGAATATTTTCAGATTTTGAGTGGAAATATGAATTTTGAACAAAATTTGAAAAGAGGATAAAAACCCAAGAAACAAATATTTTGAATAACTTTTGATTTTTCCATAAAACTTGAAAATCTCCAAATCTATGGAATGCTCAACTTTTCAAACCAAACATTTCCACAATAGAAAGTTTTCCCAAAATATAGATAGTTTTTGAAATATGATTTAAAAATCAAAAGGGGACAATTCTTTGAAAAAGGTATTTTTAAATTCATTTGAAATTCTCTTTTGAAACTTGAAAAACTTTGTTCACCAACATTGAAACTCTCAACAAGACCCACCAACTTCCTTTTTGAACCAACCCCAAATTCTTTGTAAATTTTGAAATACGAGAAAAGGGGATAAAAATAGGGTTTTCGGAAAACGGGTTTTTTTAAAAGTAATTTGAACTCGATTTCAATTCTACATTAACTGATTGATCATTCATGACCACAAACATCATTTCGAGTATAAAACATAGCATCACACTAAAGACATTATTAAAACATGAATACATTAATGCCATGATGCTCGATAATTTTGCTTTAATAAAATACTAAATCAAGTTTTAGTTGTCATTAACATCGAGGATGTTACAAGCTCGTATGAAGGATCGGCACAATGCATCCGCACACTGGATGAAGGATCGGCCGCCACATTTTGTGTGTGCACATATGAGTTAACTATATATGTATGCAAATAATGTCTAGAACATTTGATTAATTATAAATGTATGCAATAATAGCCGCAAATCATTTGCAGTTTGCATAGCTTTGCCACTAATTTGTTAGTTGGCCTTTACAACAATGGTCTCTTTGGTGTTTGGAAAAGAATATGCTTTCATCAACATTACTTATGATGACATTATTCTTATAAACCCCCAACAAAATTATATTTGAGAAGATGAGAATTTCCCCATGGTATTGTATAGTAGATAGTTGATACTACGTTTTGTCTGGTCATGAAATATTTAATCAGATTATATGTTACCTGCACATAGTGAAATTGACATGTGAAGAAGATGGATACTCCGTCCATCATGTAATATTGTGCATCCCAAAAATTCTAAGGCACTTAAGGGAATACTCAAGTAACACATATACCCATGGATTAAACCCAAATAAGGAGTTTCTCTTCAGGTTATGGTTTTCTTTTTAACAAAGTCTTCCAAATCTGAGCATGAGCACCACATAGAATGTCATATATTTCATTATAAATTTCAGAAGTCATAATGCACTTTATTCATTCTAGGAGGGAGGGACAGTGTGACAAATAAATGGTCCATATATCTTGTATATTATTTGAAAATCATCACTTTTATTTTTCAAATATTTCAAAAAAAAGTGTTGTTATTTGGCTACATCACTATTGGAAACTACATTTCTGCATGCCAAGAATCCGTCAAGGAAATAAGGAAAATTGTTAGAGAAATTATTTATGTTGGGAATCTTATAGGCAAATCCCATCAAGGATAGATGAACAAACAAATGAAGTTTTCATGTGAGTTTCCTAATAGAATATCTATTTGCAATAATAGTAATTAAGTTGATAGAAAACTTTAGCAACATTAGGTTTACAAAACCATCTGGGAGCCATGATGTGATTATTCTACAACCTTGCCATTTGGGATATTAATAATTTTTCATGGGTTTCTTGGAATTTCTCTATCAGTCAACCTTCAAGCATATTGAAATATTTGTATGTTGGCTTTGCACAAATTCTCTGATGGTTTCTCTTCTAGGAATTGTAATTTATCTATCACATGCTCTTTTTGTCATTTAAAACCATTTTACTTCAGGAAATAATATCACTTATGTTGCTGAATTCCAAGAAGCATAGATATACCAAATGTTATATGCATAGCTCATATTTGTAGCATATGAATTGGAAGTCCTACCAAATTACAATGCATTCAACATGGGTAAGTGTAGCAATACATTTTTGTTGACAAAGTACAAGTCCATCTAAAATTCTCCTACCTAAACACCCCCTTAGTTCAAAAAGAATCTGAGAATTTCCCATCGTGAGCATATGAGTGCCAAGTGTACCGACATAAAAAGAGTTGATGATATAGCGGTATATGTAGCAAGAGCTTGTTAACAATACATTTTGTAGTCATTTATCTATCCATGAAGTGTTTCCATATTAGAGTATATGTTATATGCACACAACAAAAAATTCATACGTGAAGATAGATATGTGTGAAAAAAATTTCAAATCTTGTCTATTCTTTGGAAGACTATCACATTTGCTATTTTTCATTGTTCGGTGATTATATAGGTAAATCCAACTTTGCCCACAACTTTGTTCATTATTAGTTTTCTTAGGGAAATTCTATGGCAATCAGATTGGTTGCATGAACTTTTTTTTATTGCAAATGAGCAACATTTACAAAAACAACCCAAAACTTTGCAATAGATTATTACATTAGGAGGAAAGGAGAAAAGAAGCAAAGCAAGAAAAAAAAACAAGTTGTCAAAGCCAAACAACCTAATAACATACATAGAAAAGGAATTAGTCCACTCATTTATCCACTCTCCATCAGAAGTTCTATGACACTATATGACAATAATAGCAGCTCATCACATTAAAGACAATAAATTTAGGAAACTGCTTCATCATCGTGCATGAAAATCTTGAGTTCCTACCTTTCTGAATATTTTGGAGAGTGCATAATAGAACCATGCCTCTAGTCTCCATGCCTTTCCAAATATAGAGCATCTATCCATAATGCGTCCATCCATTCAAACTCGCAGTAGAACTTAAGAATGATAAACAAGGTTTAATGAATGCAATTTAATCAATATATAAGTACACAACAAAACCCTGAATATATTTGCCATGGGGATAATGAAAATGAGGTGGTGATCTGGTCTAGCATCGATCTAGTCTTGCCTAGTTTGAGGAGAACTCGTGGCGCCGGTTGAGTGCAGGCTGTGGACGACGGGCCAGGACTGAAGGCTGTGTTTTCGATGGCGTGTGCTACGATTGGGACATATAGGCAGGCAAGGTGGTGGCCAAAAGGGTAAACCACATAGAGCTAGGTGTATGCATGGACGAGAATCTGGCAAGAAAGAAAATGAACGGGTACATGTTTAACCAGTGGCAAAGGTGGGTACATATATACTTCAAACTTTTGATGTCTACTTTGGTTTGGTTAGAGTCATATGTACAGTATGGTGCAAATAAGAGGAAAATAGATTGCTTATTGTTAGCAATCTGGGGGCTCGATTGTGAGAAATAAAAGGTTTGTGTGATTGTGAAATCACCATTTTTCACAATCTGTGTAGTGTAGATCCTCAATCTAGTGAAGAGAGCACATGAGACATTGAGGCAACATGCTTGTATAGCTAGCATCCCCCACTATTCCTTCAAATTTGAATTATTATTCTAGGAAACTAGGTCCCATAATTCTCATGCCCCCGTTCTCAGTTTTCAAATCAAATTTCACACGCCAACATTTCCACGCCTTTTTTTTCCTCTTGATTTCGTCCCTTTCACGTTCTCTCCCGACAAAATGACATTCACATAGCAAAGAATACTCACAATCTGTAGTGGACAAATAATAGATCCTAAATCTAGTGAAGAGAGCACATGAGACATTGAGGCAACATGCTCGTATAGCTAGCATCCCCCACTATTCCTTCAAATTTGAATTATTATTCTAGGAAACTAGGTCCCATAATTGTCATGCCCCCGTTTTCAGTTTTCAATCAAATTTCACACGCCAACATTTCCACGCCTTTTTTCCCCTCTCGATTTTGTCCTTTTCACGTTCTCTCCCGACAAAATGGCATTCACATAGCAAAGAATACTCAACATATATGATACCAGATCCCCTAATTCTAATGTCACAGTTCTCAGATTTCAAATCAAATTATTTCACATTCTCCCCCAACAAAATGGCATCCACAACCACAAGACATGGCAAATTAAAGAGTACTCGGAATGGCACTGCTGTACCTGTAGACATCGATCGGACACATAAACCAAAACATTTATTCCCAGTTCAGAACTTGTTCCATCTTACAGACACCGATATCAGCTACAAAAACTTGTACTGATTTATTGACCTTGACCAGACTATGGCGCCCTAAATAGACGCAGATACATTTTTTTGAAAGAAAAATAGACTCAGATCCATATATAGCAGTTCGCACTTGACAGGATCGAAATTGAATTAAGTAGAGCGCTCAGCAGGAAAATGTTCTTTGTTGGACACAATGAACATCGTCATGGCATCAAGGAGTCAAGGACAGCATTGTAGGCGCCGATGTCAATCGCACTAATCGTCTGATAGAGCTCGTCGTTGTCCCCGTGCCACTCGTCCGGACTGTTAGGAGGAGCAGCTCTACGTGCGCAAGCACAAGTAGGATTCACAGTCACTGGCGTCGCCGGCGGCGCCACCGCCTGATCACCAGGCGCAGCTGTGCTGCCCTCGTCAGCCAGCGGCGGGAGGAGGGCGTCGACCTCGCGAGCATGCTTCTCGGAGATCGCCTTTATCTCGGCGATGCTCAGCTGGGCGCGCGCGGTCTCGGAGATCTCGGGGCGCGGCGCGTCGGGGAAGTTGACGGGACGCGACTTGGGTGGGCGCTCGCCGAAGAGGCAGAACACGGCGGCGTCGTAGGCGAGTGCCGCCTGCCTGGGGCAGGAGAAGGTGCCGATCCACACCTTCTCGCGGGTGCGCGGCACGCGGATCTCCGTTGCCCACCTGCCGGAGTGGCGAACCCGCACGCCGGTCCACGCCGACTGCTTGTGTTTCCCGGCCGCCACGCCCGGGACGACCCCGCTCCTCGCCCTCACCTTCCCCCTCCCCTTCCTCGCCGGCGCCGGAGCGCTGATGATCGCCTCCAGCTCCAGCTCACTCTTGTCGCCGCACATACTGGCGTCGATCACGTCAGCTTCAGCACACCTGCAAGCTGCAAGAAACGAGCACGAGAGGGTGGTGAAGGGCCGGCGAGCTGGTCAGTGTGTGAGGTGAGAAGGAGCGGTAGGGGGGTTTTATAGGCGCCTGGAGGTATTGATCTCTACGTGGAGGATACGATTTTGCTGAAAGAGATACTGTACATTAACGATGCAGCATTGAATATTAGTGATAGTAACATTTTAAAAAAATATTAGTGATAGTATTAGATGGGGTAGGATGCAATAATGAAGTAGCCTTTTTTAAAAATCTAAAGCAGAGTGTCAGAAGCTAAAACTCCATGCTGTGGTCAAAAGTAAATCAAATCTAACTTCAATATTAATAAGCACAAATGAATTACTACTAAGTAGTACTCACAAAAAACTATAAGTAGGAATTAATACAACCATATCTGAAAAATATATCTGCATGGTCAGCTGCAAGTATTTTATATATACACTATACAGTAAAAATATTTTATATCTGCATGGTCAGCTGAAAATATATCTGCATGGTCGGCTGAATATATGCCCTGGTCAACTCTATCAGTATGATCGTATCAAAAAGAAAAAAAAAACTCTATCAGTATGACATGTCACCGGATTACAAGGGGTAAAGCACAATAATCATCAATTGCAAAAGGGCCCCATGCTTAACTTGGTGCTAATCGTCTTGAAAAGTACTACTAACTACTACTATCTTCGTTCTCAATTGTAAGACATTTTGATTTTTTAGATATATAACATTTGCTACGTACTTAGATATACAATATGTCTAGAAAAGATACATATGTATGAAGAAAAATAAAAAATGATGATTATTAGCTAACACTACATATTATGTGGCCTTAGTGCATTTCTATTAAGTCTTCTTATTTTGGAATTTCTATTTATTTCTATTCATTTCTGTTTGTAAGAGTAAACTTACATATAGTACTTCACTTCAATACGAGTCATATTTACTATTTGATTGTTTTATTTATCTCCATATTATACTAAGTGAAATAACCTGCACAACAAACATATTCCAAAAGCTTTTGTGTATTGCCAGTCGAAATAAAGCTTTTGTGTATTGCCAATTCTAGATATAGTTATTAGTTGGTTGGGAACATCTTTATTTTGAGAGCTGCGCATATTGGCAAATTATCTACTAGTAATGACAATATTCACGACATAGTGCTGAACAACAAGCACAAGCTAAATCCTGCCACTGCCTGCAAATTATAGCGCGCTTTTATTTTGTCCTAAGTCAAGCTTCTTTAACTTTTGGTCGAGTTTTTAGGAAAATACATTAACATTTACAAGTTCAAATCAATGTATTATCAAAACATTACGATATATGCTGGTACATTTTTTTATAAACTTGGTAAAAAATAAACAAACAAGACTTATTAGGCAAAACCAAGCAGTAATTTGAAAATGAATGAATAGTTAAGATATGATAGGTGACACAACTACAACCATTGACAAATTGTTATCGAATGACACACAAGCATGCCTCCTTAAGTGTAGCATTCATGTCTTCGCTCCCAAAGGGCTGAGATAAGATATTATCGGTCATGTCTTCGCTCCCAAAGGACTAAGATAAGACGTTATCGGTCATATTTGCATTGAGCGCATAGCTCCCGCTACTTGTCATTTCTCAAACAATCATAGGCATTCTTCTGATCGAGTAGCTCAAAGGATTAGGATAAGACGTTATATCAGTCATGTCTTTGTTGAGCACATAGCTCTTGCCATTTCTCGAAATAATCATATACATTTCTTCTAAGTAGATCCCAAAGGACTGGGATAAGACGTTATCAGTCATGTCTTCATTAAGCGCATAGCTCTAGCTACTTGTCATTTCTTGAAACAATCATATATAGTATAGGCATTCCTTCCATGTAACTTTTATTACTTGTAGTTTATGGAAAGAAAATATGTTCTTTCCATGGTCGACACAATTGACTCCTTGCTACTTGTTTTGTTTGGGGGAAACCGATGTTGGTATTAAATGACATGTAAGAAATAAAACAACTACTTTAGGTTAGCATAGGCCTCCAAAATGGACTAACCGGCGACACATTCTTCGAGTGTGTAACACCCTACCAATGTTTCTTAAGAATTGTTTTCCCTTCCATGTTACCTATAGTACAACCCTTCCTTGCTTTGTCCCTGTTTTTTTTCTCCTAACATGAACTCATATAAACACCCCAACCATCATCAACTTTTTCCCCCTTCCATGTTACCTGTAGTCCCATATCCTTCCATGCTTCCCCCCTCTTTTTCTGCTAACATGCCCCAACCACCACCATTGCACACGTACACGCACACACACCAGGATTCATATTGTGGAGTCACCTTCCACACACAGTATATCATTATTATCTCTCATCACTAATGTCCAATGTCACATTCGTTAGTAGTCCGCAAAACCAAAGTCACCCTTATTGGTACTTTCATGGTCTACCTTGGTTGCTCCTCAATTTTATCCATACATAAGGATCATGTTATCGTGATTTTTTGAGAATAAATAAATAAATGATATGGATGTTTTTGTTTTATGACTCTACTAATCAATTGCTATAATTTGTTGAATAAGCTGCTAGTAAACAAAAGTATATTAAGAACTTCAGTGGAAATATAGTAACAAAAATGTTGAGACCATTGAGCTTTGCACAAATGCTTTGGTAGCAACTTAGTAGTAGTTAGTGTAAATTGGTAACAACTTTCACTACATAATGTTGATAGAAGCTTTATGTGTTCGATGTCAACTTTAATGCATGTTTAGTTGAAACTTACATGAGACGAATTCAATCTAACATTACACAAAGAACATAGTCTGCTGTTAGTAGTTACATGTAACTTGCCAATGCAATGTACACAAATGAGCGTGGCATATCAACACGACATGCACTCATGCGTCACTAAACTTATTACCATGTCTTTAGAGTATAATACTGGAGTACTAGCCAAGTACTTGTTCCTCTATAAAAAACGTAACTATAGAATTTGTATAGGTCAAAATATGACCAGTTTATAGTGAACAATATTATTAACATTATACTTATTCTGTATCTTAAATTTTATTACTTTTTATATGACGTGTTAGTCAAACTTCAAATCATTTGACTCGTCACAAAATGATAATCCTTCTATGGACATAGAGAGTACATACTAGTAGTATCTTTATCTTTGTGTAGTTAGTTCTTGCATTGTGGAAGTGATTGGGTTCACTACTCAATAGTTCAAAGATGTACAAAAAACTAAACATTTTTGTTACGCTTCACAAATTAAGGCATATACATATATTTAATATCATTAATGGATGATTTTTACTAGCTGATTATTCCTCAAATTAATTAAGTCATATACATATATAAGATGTGCAATTCATTAATCACTCAAATGGTGTGATGGTTTGATGCCAACACGCACATAGCCATGCCAAAATTTCCAGTGCCATGCTTTGTCCTAGTTCCTACTCATCATGGGGAGCTCTCAATGCAATATTACTAAAGAAACAACATAAACATAGACAAACCCCTAAAGAAAGGACCAAGAAACCTCTGCCACCATGATCCAAAAGGCATGATCTTTTTTAAACCCATTAGTACCTTGAGGAGGTTAGGTGAAAACACTTCCTTTAGATGTTTTCTATAGTGTTGCACCACGTCCTCGTTGAGCGTCCTATCACTCCCAACAATGCCGAAATCTTTTGACACACTACACTGTGCAAAATAGGGCACTTCGATGAAGTGATGTTCTATCATAGAACTTACGTTGGTGTCTTATTGTCATGGTCAATGATGAAGTGGGATGTACACGTACATGTCATCTGAGATCTTTTCCCTCCCTTGGTGTGGTAGCCAAAGGAGATATTACCCTATTGGTGGATCCACTGTCAACTGAATCTTTAATTTCTATGTTAACCTCAGTCGTGGAATGGGTAGGGAAAGCTTTGATGGTTATGAGAAATACATGGGTTCGCTAACTGTCACTTGAGCAACTTCTATATCATCAGATGTGTCCTTCACCAAAACACGAGGTGGCATCTGGCATAAACATCCATTTTGTCAAGTGAATAGTTGAGGACCATGAGGGCACACCTCAATGATGTTGTTTTCAATCATAACCCCTCCAACAAGACCATTGTTTGCCTAGTCTAGATTTTCTTCTCTCTATTAAAATAATCGGTACCTCTCTTGCTCAGTTTGTTTCAAAAAAATCACAAATGAGCAATTTTTACAACCTACTACCTCCACTTTAAAAAGAACAAGTCTTGCTATGAATCTAGATAAATATTTTTGAAGACTAACATATAGAATTACATTCTTTACAGGACGAAAGGGAGTAGATAGGAGAAAGGGATATATGAGAATAAGAAAGTAATGGGAGAAAATAGCGCTCCTAATAAATCCTAATGCTTCTTTTGAAAATGGAATGAGAGATGCATAATTCTTAACATGATGGTAACATCTTTATACGACCATGTGGAATCTTAGAATATAACAACATTGGTGTACTTAACGGATAGGAAATCCCATATTCATGACATAGGGGATTATGCAACCGTCTCAAACTCTACAATCCATCAGGGAAAATACTAATTTCCTAGTAGTGCCATGTGAAAAGGCAATATTGATTAAAAGTCAGATTTCTAGTTAATAGAAATAGGTAGTGAAATTGTAAGAAGTTACAATAATCCTTATATGGAATCATACAAATCTATTCCTCTTTTTAAGAGAAGATGTTAAAAATTTAGATGGTTTTCTAGAAAGGGGAATAGCTGGCCTCTATAGTCACATATAGCAAATTCTTACAAAGGATTTGGCTTAATTGTCGATCATCAAATAAATGTAAAGATCACACAAAAATGGAAAAAAGGAGAGTCTACTTATAAATTGATTTTTTGGTAATAGAAGTTAATATATGGCCTTTGAGTAGTCAAGCTATGTTCAAACATCTTAGTGGTATAATAAGTTATTAGCTAGGATGCTTGTTATCTTAACATGATGAATAGTAATTTTGGACTTAACATGGTGAGTTTAAAAAGGAGAGAATATCATTCAACCATGAGTCCATGATATGTAGAATCCTATAAAGTATATATATGCTCCACCATTTCAAACCTAAATTCTAGGAAATTAGGCCCCGAATTTTATTTTGTTTGAATTTCATATTTCAAATATCAAATTTCACACCCTAGCTTGGTCGATATTGCGCCTTTTTTTTTGTCAATCTTCTATTCCCGTCTTTTACATTTTTAGGAGTACATAATTAGCTTGTTGCAATTGGCAATTTATAACACTAGGCCATCAATTAAACACATAAAATTGTTCTCATATTTCACGGCTTGTATCTTGTTGTGTACATATTTTACATACTGACATGGGCTGCAAACTTCTAATTCATTAATTTTTTAACCACTAACCAGATCATGTGGTCTCTTTGTGAGACCCTCATTGCTTGACATCCATATGACTAGCCATCAGGATATATGATGTCAAAGATCGATCACTGATGCTATGTCTGTGCATGGCGCTCCCGGTCTTGCGCGCGCCTCGGCGGAGTCTCCCTCCTCCAACTATGGAAGCTGAGTTGGTGGAGCGCTATCTGGACTACTCCGTTGGTGAAGATTTCGAGCATGAGGTTCGTCGCCATTTCGGCACCCAGGTGCACCACCCCTCTCCTAGCCCTAGGGGCTCCTTCTTCTTGCTGGCTACTTTCCGGCGATATCTTTTTCGGCTCTCTGAAGAAAATGTTGCCATGGTCCTGGAATCGTGTCTGGGGGGTCATGCCCCTTTCTTTCATGTGGTGGAAGTGAGCCATAACCACTTCCGGTTTTCGGTTTCATGCAAAGCTGTGGGTTTCATGATTTATGCTCTTCGAAGAGTGATTGGTGCTTCCTTCGATGTTTATTTTCATCTCGGAGCAATGGTGCTCCACACTGGGAAAGGGAAAAAAGACTTTGGGAAATTGAAGAAGAAAAGAAATGGCACACAGTTCGTTCTAAGAGTCAGATTGCAGCTGCTAAAGCAAAGAAGAGCTGTGTGATTCCTAGAAAAAAGGTTCATTTCAATCCGCAGCTTGGCTCGGATAGTCCTTCTCTGATTCATGGGTCAGCGTCTCAATCCATCTCCTTTGGTGCCTTCAAAGCTTCTGTTCTGGCTCCTGATATTCCTAGTTCTTTGTCAAAAGCTGCTCCAGCTACTGAATCCTCGGTTGTTGAGGATCGGCACATACAGTTCATGTTGGTTCTCTGTCTTCTTTGGATGATCAGTCAGGGCATGTTCAATCTGTTAGTAGTCCTTCGAAGGTGTTTGTTCTCCCATTAACCAATCTTTTCTCGTGCCTCGGAAAAGGTGATTCCCTTGGTAATTAAGTCTCGCTTTGAAAAAGACCAGGCCTTTGGATAGTTTGAATATTGGGGCTGGTTTCCTGGTTCGTAATCAATTCATGGGGGAGTCACGAAGCAACCTGGATCTTATTGAGTTTGATTTTCAAATGGCTCGGTGCTCAAGATGTTTAAGAGTTGGTCATCAAAAACATTTTTGCCGCTTCCGGGTCGATGCTTGAAGTGTTATAATTATGGTCATTGGGCCGATAGCTGTTTGTCTAAGCCTACCTTTAAAACTCGGTGGATTCAAAAACCGGGCCGTTGATTAGCAAGCCCAGCCCAAAACTGATCTGGAAGCCCAAAACCAAGTTGACGCAATGCTTGTGGAAGAGAGAATGACTCGCTTAATTTATGATCATTCGGTTTCTTCGGAGAATTGCAAGAGACCGAGTTCTCGCCGCCTCTTCAATCCACCTCTGACCCCCCGCCTTCTGGTGAGTTGCTACAAATTCCCACCGAAAGAGAAGACGATCACATTTCTCCATCACATCCACCCCAACCGGCTCGCATGGCGAACTTTGCCTGTGACCCGACCCTGTTCATCCCGCTCGGTGCTCACCTGGAAGATGGCTGGTAGCGCCCGGCTCGCACGCGGGTTGCCATCGGTGGGGAACCCCCAAGGAGGCATGATGAGTATGCCATCGTTGTCCTGGAGCCGCCGCCGCCTCAGCAACATGCTCGGGTGGCGCTTGAAGATGTGGTGAACATTCTGCAGCAAGATTTTTCGGTGAGAATTGCATCCTACCATCTCTCGCCGCTTGGCCTGGGTCTTGTTGAATTCGGTTCAGCTATTCAGCGTCAGCAAATGCTCGATATCAGCCCAATTGCTATCAATGATTCCCTTCTGAGAGTTTTCAAGCATGATGAAGCAATCAATTTGAGGGCCTGCCACTACTCAAGGGAGTGTTGGATTATGTTCCTTGCTTTCCCTCTTGATTATAAAGTCAAAGGTTTCATGAAAGCTGCTGTGGCTCCCTTTGGTAGGGTGCTTTTCTGGCGTCAGTGTAGAAACAAAAGTGTGTCGCTGGTTCACTGCCTTCTGCTTGACCCATCCAGGGTCCCTCGTAGTGTTGTTCTCTCGCAAGGTACTGTAATTGGTATGAACAATCATTCCTGGTCCATCCCAACCTACATTTTGGGAGGCAATGTTGGGCCGGAAGTAGGAGATGAAGATCCAATTCCTGTTGATGGTAACCCTCATCCTCCACAAGGTGCTCCTATGGCTGGCAACCCCAATGTTTATCAAAACTGCCTGCATGACCATGTGGGTGCTGCTGCTCCTGTGCTTGCTGACGCCGGTATAGGACCTGATCTGATGCAAGAGATTAATGAGGAACTTCAGGTTTTGATTCAAGCTCAAGCTCAAGCCCAGGATCAGATGAATCACAATCAGAACAATGGAGTTGTGGGACAGCAGGATGCTGCTCTTGATGAGGATTTGGGCTCCAACCACTCTATCCAGCCTCATGTCACTGTCACTATTGATCAGTCTAGCAGTGCTGCGGGGTACATGCGCCCTGCTGGTCCTGTTATTCATTTATCTGTTGAGGAAGTGCTTGCTAACATTCAGAGGGAAGTGGTTGACTCAGACTCTTCTTCAGATGATTCAGGTGTTGTTGAATCTGTCAGGATGACCAATCTTGTTGTTCCTGACTTCATAGTCAAAGCTTGTCAGAAGATCAAGATGGATAGCTTCATTGCTAAAGTGGTTCCTGAAAAAAGATGTGAGGACTGGACTGAAGATCTGAGTAAGGCTATTGTGGTGGTGCAGCCGGTGTTGGACTGCATTCTCCTCACTGCCTGGGCTGACATGCAGATGTCTCCTACCTCACCCACTATGGCTGCCCTCCCTGTCCAAGACAACAACCTGGTGCTGCATGATGTCCCTGAACCTCCTGAAACTCCTATTCAGAATAAGATGCTCTCTCTTCCTGTCACTGTCTCCAAGAAGCCGGGGTCAAAAACCCCTTTAGTTAACACTCTTGTTCGAAGAAGCCCAAGAATCAACCCTGCTGCTGTTGGGGGCTTCCAAGTTGTTCCAATCAAAGCCAAAGAACCCACAAGGCGTCAGAAGAAAGTTAGTTCAAAGCTTGACCTGGACAAGAACCTGCCATCTGACATCAGTGATGTGATCAACCCCACCTCTCTGCAGAACATCAAAGAGTGGGCTACTCTTGTGGAGTTGCTCCTGAGGAGCTCTCGGAGGAGGCCCTGCTGAAGGGGCGCACTGAAGATCAGAAGTAATAATGTTACTTTGCTATTTTGTGGGTTGCCTGGATGGTAGTGTCCAGGGGGTCAGTGGGGATCTGAAGCTTATGTCAGTCTCTTTCGCTATGATATATGAGGGGTATGCCCCATTCTGCTGTAATAAGAGTGGCCAGTTTGCTGGTTATGACTGTTGGTTATCTATCAGACTCTTGCTTTATCTTTATATGTTGTGGCCTCTCTTGTTATGCTTTATTTTTTCTCTCTATTTGTTATGTTGGTGGCTTTCTGTGAAAGTCATTAGAGGGGTTCTGTCAAACATCTGGTTTCCCAATGAGTATAGCCTGGAGTATACTTTGCTGGAATGTCCGGGGCATTAATGCCTCGAAAAATGGCCAACAATTAAGAACAAAATTGAGGAGAGTAATTGTGAGATTATGTGCTTCCAGGAAACAAAGAAAGAACTTTTTGACTCTTCCTTCATTAGAAATTTTGCTCCTAGAAGATTTGACAAGTTTTTGTTTGCCCCTTCGGTGGGTGCTTCGGGGGGGTATCTTAGTGGCTTGGAATGGCAGTTTATTTGAGAGCACTGTCATTGAGATCCAGTCCTTTGCTGTTGCTATTTGTTTCTCTTCCAAGATGGAGGCTTCTGTTTGGAATCTAGTTTCTGTCTATGGTCCCTGTATTGAACCTGCTAGATCTTAGTTCATCAATTGGTTTAAAGACCTAGACATCCAAGATGAGGAGAATTGGTTGATTTTGGGAGACTTTAATTTTTATAGATCCTTGGAGAACGGGGAACAAGAGTGGTGGTAACTGCGGGACATCTTAGTGTTCAATGATATGATAGATCATCTTGGATCGGTGGAACTTCCTTTGAAAGGAAGAGGCTTTACTTGGAGCAACATGCGCATGCAGGATCCACTACCGGAGCAATTAGCGGTTTTTCACCTCGTTAACCGGGATGACTGATTATCCCGACACTATGGTGACTCCCCTTGCAAGGCCAACTTCGATCATGTTCCTTGTAAGGTCAGCATTGGCACTAAGATCCCAAGATCAAATGTTTTCAGATTTGAGAATTTTTGGACCTCCTATAGCTCTTTCCTCCCTACTGTCTTGCAGTCTTGGGGAAAACAAACGGTAATCAAGGTAATAGTGTGGTCAAGCCTGTCCTCTAAGTTTAAAAGGTTGAGGTATGATCTTAAACAATGGAGCAAAGGTCTGTCTAATATCAAACTCCTTATTGAAAACTGCAATATGGTTATTCTATACATGGATACAGTGGAGCAATTTCGGCCTTTATTCAATCCAGAGTGGAATGTTAGGATCATTATCAAGAGGCAACTAAACAAGCCGCTCTCCCAACAAGCTCGCAAGATTGGAAGCAAAGGAATACATTGAACGAGAATCAAGTTTGGTGATGACCGCACCAAATACTTTCACTCAATGGCTACTATTTCTTACAGAAGAAATATCATTGCTCAAATCCAGGATGAGTATGGTATTTGCCTAACTACTCATGAAGAAAAAGCTAACCATCTGTGGTGTGTATACAAAAACAGAATGGGTCATTCTGATGAACCAAGAATGGCTTTTGACCTCGAGTCTATGATTCATGTACCTATGGAAGTTGACTTTCAGTCTCTGGTGGTGCCCTTCTCAGATTTGGAAATAGATAGGATCATCAAAATTATGCCTGCTGAGAAGGCCCCTGGGCCAGATGGTTTTAATGGGGGTTTTTCTAAAGAAATGTTGGCCTTTGATCAAGGCAGACATCTATAAAATGTGTAGAGATTTCTATGAGGAAAAATCAACCTGGCTCCTATCAATTCCTCTTACATTGTGTTGGTGCCCAAGGTGGCTTGTCCTATCTCTGCAAATGATTACAGACCCATATCTTTGTTGAATTGTTGTGTCAAAATTCTGACAAAGTTGTTAGCAGAAAGACTCCAACCTCATATACTGAAGATTATCCACAAGAACCAGTATGGATTTATAAAATATAGAACTATTCAAGACTATTTAGGATGGAGCTTTGAGTATATCCATCAGTGCCATCAGTCAAGAAGAGAAATTGTCATAGTCAAACTTGATTTTGCTAAAGCCTTTGACACTGTGGAACATTCTGCTATTATTAGCATGCTGGTTTGTTTGGGTTTCCCAAGTAAATGGATCAACTGGGTCTCTGCAATCTTATCCTCTGGATCTGCTCAGGTGCTCTTGAATGGGATTCCTGGGAAGCAATTTCTTTGCAAGAGGGGAGTAAGACAGGGGGACCCTCTTTTCCCTTTACTTTTTGTTTTGGCAGCTAAGCTTCTATAGTATATCATGAATGGGCTCAGGACAGGAGGTATCCTTCATCTTCCAATTCCCCAACCTTGCTCGATTTCCCGGTTGTGCAATATGCTGACGACACCCTATTGATAATGCAAGCTGATGCTAAACAACTATTTTGCCTAAAAGCTGTTTTGAACTCCTTTGCTTCTTCGACTGGGTTGAAGGTCAACTTTAGTAAGTCTAGTATTGTGCCCATCAATGTATCTGAAGAAAAAATGAGAATCCTTGCAGGAACTTTTGGGTGCCAAATTGGTTCCCTCCCCTTCACATATCTGGGATTACCTCTTGGCACCACTAAGCCCAAAATGGAAGATTTTGCTCCCCTCTTGGATAGGGTGGAAATGAAGTTAACTGCATGCTCCACCTTGCTGTCCTATGCTGGCAGGCTAGAATATGTGAATTCTGTTATCTCTCCCACTGTCACATATGCAATGTGCACCTTCAAGTTACACAAAGGGGTCATCCATGATATTGATAGAATAAGAAAGCAATGCCTTTGGAGAGGCAATTCTGAAAGAAAAAGGGAAGGCAACCTTGTTGCTTGGCCCTTTGTTCAGAGGCCTAAAGTGAAAGGTGGGCTTGGAGTTAAAAACTTGCTCATCCAGAATGATGCTCTCCTAATCAAACAGTTGCATAAATTTTATTCAAAGGCTGATATCCCTTGGGTTCAACAGATATGGTTCAAATATTATGATGGCAGGGTGCCACATGTTTAGAGAGAAACTGGTTCCTTTTGGTGGAAAGATATTTTCAGACTCAAAACTCTGTATAGCTCTATTTCCTCTTGTCAATTGGGCAATGGCAGCACCATTTTGTTTTGGCAAGATTGCTGGGCTGGTGTCACTCGCAAGAGGCATTCCCAAACATTGCCCATTTTGTCAGACGTCCCCAAATGTCAGTCAAGGAAGTCAGTGAAGTCACATCCTTGGAATATTTATTCATTATTCCCATCTCTCATGAAGCTGCTGCAGAACTTGACGAAATCAGAGATCTGCTGCAAGACTACACCCTGTCTGATGAACATGACCAGAGGATATTCTGTTGGGGAAATAGGAATTATGCAGCAGCTAAAGTTTATAACCTGGCCTTCCTTCATTCTCCTGTCAATGAAACTCTTAGGTTGGTTTGGAAATCCAAGGTACTCCCAGAGTTAAGTTCTTTGCCTAGTTAATTTTGCTTGATAGGCTGAATACAAAAGGTATGTTAACAAGAAGGCACTTCAATGTTCAGCCAGACTGTCTCTGTGTTCTTTGTAATAGTAGAGAAGTGGAAACCATAGAACACCTATTTTTTGATTGTCCTTTTGCCAAGAGTTGTTGGAACAAACTGGGCATTATTTGGTCCCAGGATGATAACATTCTCAGTAAGATCAAGCATACTAGAGAGAAATCAGGTCGTAGTACTTCATGGAGATTGTTTTGGTTGTCGCTTGGGAACTTTGGAAGGTCGAAATAGGCAAGTCTTTGATGGAGTACAGGCTACTTTTTCCGATGGTTGTGCAACTTCAAGTCGAAGCCTCCCGCAAGCTCATAGACTTCGCGATGACGATAGACTTCTTTTAAGTTTGTGGCTTGATCTTTTGTAATTCTAAGCCGGTGCTTTGTTTTCTGTTGCTACTGTAACTCAGCTTTTTCTTTTCGGTTCTACCCTCCCCCCCCACCCCCCTTCACTTCTGTTTCTTTGTAAGTAAGCTTTGTACTTGTCTCTTACCTTTTTAATAAAAGTTTGATACACCGTGGGGAACTCCCCACGGTTTTTGCGTCAAAAAAAAAAAGATCGATCACTGATCAATTATTATTAGTACACTAGAGAGTACTGTGTGTGGGTAGTCGACAACATTCAATAAGATGTCTTGTGTTAACCCATGTGCTATCATCAGCATTGCTACCATCAGTAGCATGCCACTTCATAATTGGTTGAATGTTCTTCTTTTGTAATTGTGTCTGAATCTAATAAGTTGCCCTAAAAATGACTTGCATATAAGAACAGATCCTTTTTTTAATCAAATGCAACATCATTTCTACTTAGTCTAATATACCAACATGTCGCACATGCACCTGCCCAAATTTGGGGATGCAAACAATTCTAAGATATCTAATGCATAGCCCAAATTTTGTATCTAGAAAAGCTAGAATTACTTACAATTTGGAAACAAAGAGGGGAATATTATCTCAGTCTTTGTGCATGTAGTTAGTTCTTGCATTGGTGGGTGTGGACTGAATATATATCGACCTCCATTAGTGATTGGTACAGTACTCAGTAACTCAGAGGCGTATGTACAAAACTGCACAATATTGTTGTGTTTCACACAGTGTACATATTTTTTTATATCTTTCTAACGAAAAGATTTGACATGTTTTTCAATTAATTATTCCTCAAATAATTAGACCATATTCATTCAAAATGGTATGGTAACTTCATGTCATAGCTCTTTGATGCTTACTCATCATGGGGGGCAATTTTTGCATCCTACTCCCTCCGTCTCTATAAGAATTCTGGGTATAAATCTAATATAAGTAAATGTTTATTAAAGTTTATACCTGGAATTCTGGTGAGGATCTACAGGGGGCTACGGGGGCTCCAGCCCCACCCCTACAGATGGTGGATCAATGGAGATATGGAGAGAGTGAGGGAGAAGAAGAGGTGGAGGAAAGAAGAAAAATGGAGAGCAAAAGAGGAAGAAGAATCCTGTGCTGCATCCGGCACTACTGGAATTGCATGTTTAGGATGGAAGGGAGCATACCGCAAGAAAAACAATGGTAGGAAATAGCATTCCTAATGTTTCTTCTGAAAAAGAACAAAAGAGATGCATGATTATTCTTAACATAATAGTAACTATTTATATATTTAACCATCTGGAATCTCAGACTTTAGTGTTCATAACAACAGGAAAATGCATATTTGTGACATAGGGTATATGCAACCGTCTGAAATGCTAAAGTCATGTTGGGATTTTTTTCTGTTTCCTGTTAGTGCCATGTGAAAAAGAAATGGTTAAAAATCAGGTTTGTAGTTAATAGCAATAGGCAAGAAATTGTAAGAAAATAGAAATCTATATATGTTGTAGCATCATGCATATCTCTTCCTGTTTTCTAGAAGAAGAATTAGTTTCGCTCTCTACAATTTTACAAAGTTTTCAGCATAATTGCTGATCATCAAATAAAGGAAAAGAACACAGTAAAGTGGAAAAAAATTATAAGCAAAGTCTATTAAGTGGAAAGATTTAATTTGGTGATAGAAGACAGTATATGGGGCCATTAAATCTTCAAGGCTTCAAGCTATGGTGAAATACATCTTAGAGATAGAAGTTAGCTAAAATGTTTCTTAACCTGAATAGTAATTTTTGGACTTGCATATGGTGAGCTTAAAAAGGAGTGACTATCATTCAAACTCTACCACAATGGTCCTGTTCATGATCTAATTTGTATAATCATATATAGTATGCTCCACTGTTTCAAGCCTGAATTCTAGGAGAGATTAAGACCTGAATTTTATTTATTTATTCCAAATCATATTTTAAATATCAAATTTTGCCGGTTTCGCGCCTTTTTTTAATTCTTCTGTTCCCTCCTTTCACATTTTCAGGAGTACATAATTGATCCAATTGACAGTTTACAACACTGAGCCATTGATTAAACACATAAAACAGTACTCATTTCAAGACTTTCATCTTGCTGTATACATCTTACACACTGACAGACTGCAGATTAAACTTGTAACTTATTCATTGCATAACCAGACGATCTGGGGTCTTCTTGTGAGACCCTCATCGCTTGACATGCATATGACTAGTAGCTTCACACAGAGACACAAGAGCTAGGAATTAGGACGACGATGATACTAAAAAGTATAGTATATAGTAGGCAGTCGGCAGCGGTGGAGATGTCTTGTTAACCCATTCAGTTGTTGTCGTCGCTACCATCAGTAGTAGCACTTGCTTCGTCGGCAACGGCTGCAGCACCATCAGACGCCGCCGCCGCCGCCGGTGGTGATGGTGGTGGTGAAGCTGCTGCAGGACTGACGGCGGGCAGTGGACCAACGTAGAAGTTGGCCAAGAAACGGGCGTGGCTCTCCGCGATGTTCTTGATGTCGGCATGGGTGAGCGTGGCGCGCACGCCCTCGGGCATCTTTGGGCGCGGCGCCGTAGGGAAGTTGAGCCTGCGCGAGCTAGGCAGGCGGCGGGAGCCATAGAAGCAGAAGAGTGCGGTGTCGTAGGCGAGTGCCGCCTCCAGGGCCTGCTCGAACCGGCCGAGCCACAGCCTGGTGTGAGTGCCCGGGACGCGGACCTGCGCCGCCCAGCGATCCCGCCCGAGCTCCCGCACGCCCGTCCACGTGCAGCGCTGGGGATGGTCACCGCTGGCCGCCGAGTGCCCGGTGCCGCGGCGGAGCCGGTCCAGAGCGCGACTCCTCGCTGCCCGGCTACTGCGCTTCGGAACTCTCGCCATGGTGATGTGTGGGTTGAAGAGGAATTGTGGAATGTGGCGCCAGAGGGGGAGGTGATTTTAAAGGCGCGATCACCAGCGACGCAGGCCGGGGAGGGTGTGGCTGATGCCTGCACGCGCTTGCTGACGAGGTTACGCGAGAGAGCCCTGTATCCATGCATCGTAGCAGGTATAATCTGCAAAGATTTTTCATAAAATAACGAGAGAATTTACTCAGATTTTCTTTGATATACTCTCATTTATCATTATGGATTATAGATGCTTCCCACCGACAGCTACAATGATATCTCAGAGATACACTTCAGATAGATACGACCAGGCCACTTCCATTTGTTTTCTAAGGTTATTTCGTGGTGTGGCTTCATCAGTAGTTCTCGATCCTTTACAATTAGAGCTATACTTCTACCTAGTTCGAGTGTCTGAGATGATATTGATATCCTTGCTATTTAAGCAGAGTGTGGCGTTTGATGATGATATGATCTCTACTCTGTAGGACGAGATGGAGGATACGGTTTTGGTAGAGAAGAGATACTGTGTCATTTACGTGTTCAATGCATTGAATTAGAAATATATTATCAGGTGGGGTGAGATGTGATTGACTTGGTGCTAATTACCTTGAAAAGGATTATTAACTACTAAGTGACTATGCTAATACTACCAACTATGTGGCCCTAAATTATCATTTCTATTAATTTCTTTTTTTTGTAATTTCGATTTATTTCTATCATTTTCTATTTGTAAAAGTAACTTATATATATTACTTCATTTCAATACAATTCACATTTACCTCTTTTTGTTGTTTTATTTGTCACCATCTTACTAAGGGAAATAACCTGCACAACAAACATAAGCCAAAAGCTTTTGTGTACTGAAATATAATATATTGGCAAATTACATATTATCTATTAATAATAACATTCCACAACGTAGTGCAGAACAATCATTGCACAAGCTAAACCCTGCTACTACCTTCGTTACAAATTATAGTGTACTTTTACTTTGTCCTAGCTAAGTCAAACTTCTTTATCGCCCATCAAGGTTTTAGAAAAATATGTTAACATCAAGAAGCTCAAATAAACGTATTATAAAAAAATCAGTGAAACTAATTTGATACCGTAGATATTGTGCACTTTTCTATAAACTTGGGGAAAAAAGAAATAAGACTTAGGGCAAAACCGAAGTTAACATTGAAACCGAAGGAGTGGTTAAGATATGCTAGGTGGCACCACTATAACCTTTGACAAATCGTTATCAAATGACATGTAAGCATGTCTCCTTAAGTTTAGCAGTCTTGGATGTCTCGCTCCCAAGGGACTAGGATAAGACGTTACCGGTGATGTCTTTGCTGAGTTCATAGTTTCCACTACTTGTCATTTCTCAAAATAATCATATACATTTCTTCTTAGGATATCCAAAAGGATTAGGATAAGATGTTATTAGTCATGTCTTCATTGAGCACATAGCTCCCACTACTTGTCGTTTATCGGAACAATCATATGCCTTCCTTCTTAGTAACTCTTGTTACTTGTCGTTTATGGAAAGAAAGATGATCCTTCCATGGTAGCTACAATTGACTTCTCGCTACATGTGTTTTTTTCATTGGGAAAATCGATGTTGCTATAAATGACATGCAAGTGATAAACAACTACTTTAGGTTTAGGGTAGGCCTCCAAAAGGACTAACCAGTGGACCTTCATTGAGTGTGTAATTTCATACCACTATTTTTTAAAGAACTATTTCCCTTTCCATGTTACATGTGGAGTCCCATCCTTCCAAGTTCTCCCTATTTTTCTCCTAACTCCTCATCTAAACACTCCCAACTACTAGTACTACCGCACACACACACACACACACACACACACACATGCACATGAACAAGCTTTTCATGTGGAGTCACCGCCACACAATATATCATCATTGTTCTACATGAGTCATGTCCAATAATGCCACCTTTTTGTTAGTAGTCCATGGAACTAAAGTTGCCATTTTAGGGTTTAGGGTTTAAGGGTTGACTGGTTAGGGTCACATTTTAGGGTTTAGGTAACAAAAGTCATCTGCAACTAATGTGATGACAAACATATCAATAGTATAGTGGTCTTAATTCTTCTTCTCGGTCTAGGCCTTCAACAATCGGCTGTCACTCAAACTACCAAAATGGCAACACCAAACAAGGAGGAGTGAGTGGGATGAAATGATAACCATGAATGATAGAAACAATTAGGGTTTCGTTCCTCTTCTCTCTACATCCCTCTTGGGGGCACTATTTATACACACCATAGGCTTTTTATGATGGACTAAAATGTCGTCACAACCACTATAGATTCTAGTCATATTTTGACTTCGCCTGAACATGGGCGTCAATAGTAATCGAACCCTTCCCCTAGTCGTTGACTGCATTCCTACTTTGGCTTGGTCCCTAGCTATGTCTCCTTGCATCATATCGGTGTCCGCGGCCCGACTTTTGAATGAAAACTCGATGGCTTTCTAGGGCTCATCGTCCTTTCACCTAAATTACACTCAATAGTGAAAGCCTAGGGCCAACACCTAGTTTTTGCTAAAGGTGGATTTACTTGCCTCCCTTCCATTTCGCTAGGACAAAATGGTGGTCGAGTTGGGCTCTTTTTCCTCCCAAAATCAATCATGCTACACACTCAATCTAATGTGCCATTTTGGCAAGGCGGAATGATGTCACCTCTTTCACTTTCCTACTAGGAAAACGATAGAGGTCCGCTAGGGGGATCCTAGGGTTTACCCTTGCCCCCAACATCAATGGTCGTCATCACATGTACCAAAGAATCAGAAATGCACCTACATTAATTTCCATGGTCACACACCACAAATATAAGAATGGCAACACATCACATATTTGAGTGTTTGCTCCCAAAATGTTTGGTACAAATTTTAGTTTTGAATAAGCCTATGTAGTGTAGTGCGGGAAAATATTGTGGTAGTTATTGATGAGATATTTTACATGTTTTGTTGAAACATTAATTGCACATAATCTTAAATGAGAAAAGGTGGAAAGATTCATATGGCGCCTTGCATGTAATAAGTAGTCTTGTTTGGGTCATCAGTCTTTTGGTAGAAAGTAAAAATGTGTATCATTTTCTGTAAAATTGAAGAACTTCTCTGCAATAGTGCATTGAGATCATATTCCTCTACAACTTCACTATTGAGACCAAAAGTATGGAAAACATGATTGCCACCTCCCTAAACAACCACTAGTAGGGAAGTTCTCATCGATGACCTTCACCATTGGTCACTGAAGATGCCAGAATGGTCATAGAGGATAATTTGTGACGATTTTGTGACGAAATTGACTTGGTCACGATGGCGCGTCACACATGTTTGTTGTGACCAATTGGACATTTTCGTCACGGATGGAACTTCATTCCGTGACGAAATAAGCATCGTCATGTTATTGAATTCAATCGATGACGATTGGTTTTGGTCATGGATGAAGGCTGGTTTTGGTCATAATTCGTTGTCCGTCGGTCGTCCTAACGCCATCGCTAACGGCGTTAGTGTTGTGTGACGTCTCCATTTCGTCACAGATAGACCCGTTTTGTCGTCATTATTGGCCGTTTGGAATCGCCCGACGGCGTATGCCACGTGGCAGATGACGTGGCAGATGACATGGCAGATGACGTGGCAGATGACGTCATCGCTGATGTGGCAGATGACGTCATCGCTGACGTGGCAGATGACGTCATCGCTGATGTGGCTGCCTTCAAAATCGTCACGAGATACATTTTGAAATCGACACAATACATTTTAAATCGACATAGATACATCTTGAAATCGACACAATACATTTTGAAAATCGACTGAGAATACATTTTGAAATCGACACAATACATTTTCAAATCGACACAAAACACGCTTTGATCATCACGGATACACAAACACTTTGGTCACAAAAGTGCATATAGTATTTGAATTGGAATTTGCAAATGATACTAGAATGACCACATAATTCCATAGATGAATAAAACAAGTATTCCAGTTCTGATTTAACTAAGCGGACAATTCCAAATATGAATAAAACAAGTTCACACCATCACCACTTGGCATCACTATAGTTTTGTTTGCACAAACATAACATATAATAAGTTGCCACCCACGAGCAACTTTATTGTTTCGACAAATGACAGACCGGCCCAGCCCTCATGTCGAAGAAGAAGCGTTACCATGGAAGGACAATAGCTTCTTCGGGAGCGCATTGGTCTCCTCCATCTCCTTGGTGTTCTTTTCTGTTAGCTTCTTGTACTCCTCTAGCTCTGTTGTTGTCTTCGACGGCTTTTCCTCGGCTTCTTCACTTTTCTTCTTGACTCGTTGAGTTCACCTTGAGCAGCAGCCGCTTCAGCTGCAAGTTGTTCCCGAAGCTCGCTTTCATTTGCTGAAGATGACTTGGAGGATGTCGGTGGTTTCATGCCAACACTCTTCGGGAACTGGTTGGAGCTGGTCCGCGTGAGCACCTTGGACACGAGCTGCACCTTTGGATGGTGGCGTCTCGCCTTCAGGAACTGGTTCAGCCCTCAGAGCTTCCATATTAAGCTGAAATTTCATGGACAGAAAACAGTTACATGTTAATGGTAGTGACCAACAGCAAGCTGACAGTAGTTAGTTATTGCAATAATTTGAAAAAAACATGAGACACAAGATGTTTATATTGAAATAATAACCAATGACACAAAACTTCAAGTTGTAATCGTGGCTATCTAAAATATTTACCAATCTACACAAGTTCTATTTTAAGACAGCTAGTCTATATGTGCAGAAGTACGTAGATTAGAAAATTCTTTAGCACTACATAGTCAATCCCACATATAACTAAGTTTTTTATAGCTTAAATAATAATCAATGCCGCATTTACAGAAACATATAGCAGTTCACATTTGTTTTTCAGAGTTAACAATGGAGAGATTTAGCAACTAATTAATCTCTGAAAGCATGTTTGGATATGCAGCTAACAATGACAAGAATGAAACAATGTGATATAAATAGATTGAAGATAGCAAACTGAACTTACAAGTGCTTCTATTACTGGTTCATTGATGCCTTTTTTGGAGCTAGTATGGCAGGTCTGGAAGGCCTCCACGGCATCTAGTTCTTCAGTCTGATTTGTGATGGGTTGGTTTTTGTTTTTTTCTGCATCTGTTTCATTGATAAACAATCACAGCAAAGTTGTCTTAGATCAAATGCAAGAGAAGTGGTGTGTAATTGTGCAGGTATTACTACAAGCTACTTTTGACTTACATATGCCTGTAAGTGTGCCACATAGCAGCGAGAACCCGTAGTCTGTTGATACTTGACTTTACTACGGTTCTGCTTGTTCTTTTCACATGTTTCCTACGCAAGAATTAACATGTAATTAAGATGAGATGATAAGGTCAAAATGAGAAGATCCTTTGGAAAGGAAGAATATATGAAAAGAAGCCCATACCATGTTCTTTGGATCAGTCCACTTTGCAACTAGTGTCTTCCACTGTGCATCAGTCATGTAAGGAACAGGAGAAGTTGTAGGAACCTCATTTGCTGGTACACCATTAAAGTATTTCTGCTTGAGACGATAGCGCTGGTTTTTTACTGCAGAGCGCAGCATATCGGTGCAAGCTTGCTCGTTGGCTTGTCGGTTTGGTTTATGGCCAAGCGCCCCTAGGCATATGATAATTCCATAGTTAGTTAGCCAATTCAGGTTAAGCAATACACAAGTTAAGTATATAGAGAATAGTGCACTTACACCAAGCTGTCCCACAAAGCTGTCATAGTGGTCTTTCTTGTAATGTTTCCAATGAGTTAGGATAGGCATGCTTTCGCGAATGATGATGCCAGCCTCGATGCAAATTTGGCAGCACGAACGGGTTCATGTGGCCTTGTTTTGCCTGCTTCAACAACTATGGGCAATCTCCTTCCCATAGCTTTAGTCATCTTGTCCGAGTTGTTTTCCCACAATTGGGACCCTAGGTTTCCTTGGTGCTCGCTGTGCGGGACCTACATAAAAGATTGAGCACTTAATGGAATGGTATAATTTGATGCAAATCAACTAAATATATGTCATATTTATGCGAAACAAAAGCTGTTACTTGCCTTCGGTGTCTTCACCTGCATCTACATTTCCTTCATCGGCACTGCGCCAATACCGGCCCATTTGCACTATCTTCCTCTGCAGGTGTCATGTCATGATCATCAAGCCTAGGTGTCTGTCATGATCGGCAAGTCCGGTGTAGGAGAGCTGTCTGGTATGCCATCATTAGCATCTGTAGCATCCTGTACATTGTCCCCATCTCTCTCTGAAGTTTGTAGCCTTTTTGATGATCTGGTTTGGGTTATCGAAGTCAGCACCTGTGATGCCCTCACTCTCTTGTTCCTACCTCCTGGAGCCATGTTCAGAGTTCTCTTCTTTGAAGAGAGGGTTTTGGTTCTACCACTTGTAGGATGCTGTAAACAAAAAAATGAAGTAAGCCATGTGCAATAATAAGCTAGAACATATATTAATAAGAGGTATGAAATAACAAATATGAATATGAAAGCAGGATCATATATTAAAGATCAGATTGAAAACATTCAAACACAATTATTCCCCATTCACTACATGGAAGGTTGAAGAAGCACCTTAATTGCCTGGGGATGTGGCTGCTCATCAGTTTCAGTGTCATCATCATCACTATCTCCTTGATCATCATCATCAAGGAGATACTCTGATGAATCTGAATCTGAACTATCGGTTTTCTTGTTTGCTGATTTTTCCCCCTTTGTTGATTCAGGTTGTGGTACAGAATTATTTAAATCAGCAGATAGTTTGAACAGACCCAGTTCTTGCATCCTCTTTCTATTCTCTGCCACACGTCTATCCCGGCTTCTCTCATAATCGGTTATTGGAGGTTGTATTACTAGCAAGATAGATAGGAACAAGCAAAATGTGTCTATTAGTTAATAAAAAAGGAGTTTACTAACAACTAAGAGGTAAGAGCAAGTACTGACTTTAGTAGAGCAAATATACTTGAGGTGATAGGTTATAGATTAGAGCAAAGATAGATAAGAGGTGGTAAGTTCTGTAACAGTTAGCTACCCAATTTTGAACTACCATATTATAAAATTTAACTTTACAAACGTAACACTTAAAAATTATACAACTTTAAATTACCACATTACAAAATTTAAACTATGGCATTAATTAATTAGCCCTGGAGCTACTCATAAGGCTTGTCTGAACAGACAAATAGAATCTGAACATGGAGTTGTTTACTGAATATTCAGTTACATACAAAAAATAGTATACCAAACACATGCATGACTGATTGTGAATGGATTGCAGATTCAGACAAATGTTGTAGTTTGATTTATCCTTGTATCTATTTGAATAAGAAATGATAGCAGTCGAACACTGATTGACAGTAACTGCCAGTACCACCTAAACATAAGTACAATCTTTGAAACATGCAGGTAGCAAATGACAGTTAACTGGAAGTCTGGAACAGGTTTTACAACTATTAAGGGTGGAAAATCAGCATGAAAAATCTGGAATGTAATTTTCACCATGGCAAATAGGCGATCGGGACACAACAAACGTAATTTTCGACAGATACTACTTTCAATCAAGGAGAGAACAGCTACAAATTAGTGCAGTTTATTTTTTGGAAAAGAATGTCTGAATATACATAACTTACAGTAAAGATGGATGAATATATAATTCAGTTGCAAGCAAGATATAGCTTCAGACTTGAACCTAATCATGCACGATTGCTGGTAGTTTGGACTCTAGACGTGTGGATTAGCAAACCTAATCATGCACAGAATTGATCACGGAGCCGCACCTGAACTCATTCCCTAATCCAATTTTGCATGAAAATTCAGAATTTAAAAATCCAACCTCGATTAGAAACCATTTCAACTGATTCTCTAGTTGTTCAGAATTCAGGAAAAAAGACTAATGCCCATCTATGGAAATGAGGAAGAAAGAAGACCGGCAGTCACATTCTTTAACCGAATAAGAGTTGCAAACTGAAATCCAACTACTCTGCGTTGTTCATACCAATATTGAACATTGCAGAAGGCATTACCTTCTTCTTGCTGTGCAGGTTGCTTACTACGCTGCCCCCTAGTTGCCACCATCGAGGTCGTCAAAGGGGAAGCGGAGCTGGTGCGGAAATCCTTGTCGATGAGTTAAATCTGGATGGGGCCAGAAATATGTTTGGGGGTGAGAGGAATACAGATGGCAACAGAGAGGTACATGTACAGTGGACAGGCTGTAGCGAATTAGAAAAACAAAATAGTAATAGACCAACTGTAGTGAAGGATAATCTAAAAGTAAGGTAAGTTTCACAGAATAGATAGGTAGCACTTAAGTTACAATTTCATAATGCAGCTACCTATAATACTAATGACTCTACTTGGGTATCCTATATTGAGTTGATAAACAAATAAATGCATCAAATAAAGAGTACAATTGTTTTAGATGGCAGTTTGCTTTCAGTAAATAAAGAGTAAACTAGAAACCTTAATAACATTGATTTGTATGCTAAGGTCACATTGTTTACAGAATGAAATTTAAAGACCAAAATGATATTTACAGAATGTTCTAAATGGAACTTGACTTAGGAAAAACAAGCATCTACTAGCCTACACATCTCAAGAATTTTTTTGAAAAGCTATTTATATTTCTAACGTGGAAAGATAATCTCCAAAAGGCAAATGATTGGCCATGTTAACCCCCACAAAGATTAATAACAATGCAAAGCAAATGATTGGCCATTCTTTTATTAGATAAATATAAACAAATAGGTGTGATTGCGGAGCACTGGATCAGCAAGTTGGTAACCCCTTACTCTGCTTTTGTTAAACACACAGAAACCAGTTGAACATAACAAAACTAGCAGCCTGTCAATTGAGTCATGCTACCAGGTCAATATTATTGTTAGCACCATTTGGCCTTGTCTTTTGTACGGGGGTTTGATAGTAGGCTTTGTTTCCATGGTCGTTTTGTATTTAGACAGTTATTTTTTAGAATCACTACTATGTAGTGGCAATTGCTGAGAAAAAATGTCATGGTTCACGCTGCTAGTACATAAAAGGTACTTAGACTTTCTTATGATTGAATACTAAATTATGTGTCTATGTTCTTACTGTGTCCTTTGTCAGTGCTATACTGTCCCAATTTACAGAACAACAGATGAACCATTATGAGTCATTCCGAAGATCTGGATTTCAGAAATCTAACATGAAAAGGGTATGGCTTCAGACTTCACTTATTAATCATATAGATTGTAGGGAAAATGCAAAGACCCACCTACAAGCTAGGGGGCAACATCGATGACAGTAGCAAATTCTTTAGGAAGCAATTCTGAAAAGAACAATAGATTAATGAGTTGATAAAAAACAATATCCTATACTTTTCCCCAGTTCATATTTCTCATCTAAACAAATGCAAAGACCCACAGTAGATGGGTTGGCGTCATATTTCTCAGTAGATGGGTCAAGAAGCGATGGCAATGGGGCGAGTTAAATCAATGGGGCGAGTCATATTTCTCGACACAGTAGATGTTCTCGACACAAATAAGATTCTTTATTACACCAATTCGTATTCAAATCAATGGGGCGAGTTAAATCTGGTAGGGCCAGAAATATGTTTGGGGCTGAGAGGAATACGGATGGCAACGAGATCGAGGGGGAGAGGTACCTGGTCGGCGTCGTCGAGGAAGCAACTACCGGGAATTTGTAAATTTCCCTTTTTACATTGTTAAAGAAAATGCAAAAAAAAAATGATAAAAATATCAGATAACATAAAAAAAATATGCCTACCGGGTGGTTCGAACCCAGGAGGCTTGGGTGATAGTGGGCGGCTGTTACCATTGCGCTATTCAGGACAATTCGTTAGGAAACGAGGGCGACACTATTTAATGGCTGCGTGTCCTAGAGGAATCCACTCCTTGGCCCATCTAAGCCCACCATCGCACACACACCAGTTCGTTCCCAGTTCGTCCCCCACAAACGTAACAAGGCAGCCGCCATTGCCGGAGCACCTAGTCGCCGAGTCGTGCCTCCCGCGTCTTAGCCCCCGCCACCCGCCGGAGCACCTACTCGCCGCGCCGGAGCGCCTGCCCGCCGCGCCGGAGCGCCTGCCCGCGCCGGAGCCCCGGCCGCCGCGCCGGAGCACCCTACCCGCGCCGGAGGACGCGTCCCACGCCGGGGCTCCCGCCCGCGCCGGAGCCCCTGCCCTAGCCGGAGGACGCGCCGGAGCTCCCGCCTACGCCAGAGCCCCTGCCGCAGCGTTGAAGCTCCTCTCAATTCGGCGCACCTAGCCGTCGCCGAGGAGAACGCCGCGGTCGAGGCCGTCCGGATCCTCGGCGCCGCCGGCGTGCACATGGAGAGAGGGGGAGTCTGCATCCTACCCGGGCCTCCCGGCGCGGTACGTGTTCCACGCGGTGGTCGATGGCATGCCCAAGGATCGGGACTTGGAGACCGAGGAGACCGGCGAGGACGACGGGGGCGCCGGCGCCGGCGCCACTACTGGGATTGGATCAGCGACGAGGACGACGATGGTGAAAGTGAGCGCAAGGAAGTTGCTGCTGCCGCCGGCGCGCGTGCGCACTAGAGGCTATTCCTTGCCTCCGCCGACGAGAACAGCTGAACACCACGCTCCCAGTGACCATATCTGCCGGGCAACAATCCTCCAGGTGATATCAGTTGCAATTAGTTTTATCTGAAATATATGCTCAGTTCGTTTACATGATGTGGTGTGCTGATTGAGCAAACTTGTAGGCTAATAATGTTCTATTGTTGCTCATTTCAGGAATAGGGACAACACAGGGATAACTTCTGTTTAACTGAACTTGTGTTTCAGTTAAGAAGGAGAGCGTTCGGAGAAACTTCAACAAGATCGATTGGGCGCAAAGATGGCTTATGTTTCAGTTTAGAAGAAGAGCAGTTCAGAACACAGTAGAGTGATGTGTCCAGGAGATTGATCGGCTTCACTACTTCAATTTGGACCTGAAGAACTATGTTGTTATTGTAGCAGTGTGTGTTAGATGTCTCTGTTCTTGTCAGTGTTCTTATTGGCAATGCATGTAAATCTGTACCTTTAGTTCACTTCAGCTGTAATAAATGTATTTTGTAACTTTTTTTCAATTGAGGTGGAATACAAGTGTGAAAAATCTTTACTATTTGTCACTTGCAAAATCAGTACCTTTTGGTGATTTCAATCACCATGATGAAGGAAAATTGGATACCATTTATGTCACCCTACTGTGTTCTTGTGAAAGGGCTTTGCAAGATGGAAGGAATTGTCTATTCTGCTATCATATATGGCTCTGAAAACTATCTTAGGGGACATGTTCCTTCTACAATCTGGACGTGCCCTCACAATCTGACCACTATGGACTTGAGCCACAACAATCTGGACGGTGCCACTATAATTTTGCATGTCCTGCTGTTGTCTCTGTTGTAAGCATGTTAACAGCTTAAGTCAACATCAAATGCTGTTCATTATTAGATGGCTTCCTTGGTAGCTGAACAAGAAACTCAATTTGCTTTTCAACAAAGATGTAAATGTGACTTCTATATGAAATATATTTACATGTTTTGCAATCAGCTCTGGAATGTCTGCCTTAATAATCTGATTGTTTCTCTGACATGCATTGTACATAGCAAATAATTCTGAGAAAATAAACGCAACTATAATTCTGAGAAAATAAACTCAACTATAATTCTGAGAAAATAAACTCTAACTATAATTCTGTGATGGCAAATAAAATCAAATCAACTATAATTCTGAGAAAATAAACTCTACTGAAATATGTAAAAAAAATCAACTCAACTATCCAAACTAGAAATCATCATCTTCATCGTCTGTCGACATGTCATCATTGTTATCATGGCCACCGTCACTACAGTATTGCAGCACTGTATCATCTTCGTCTTCATCCTCACTATCTTCAAAAATAATAGCAGCTTCCTTCTTGTTTCTTATAAGTTCCTGTAAATTGCCTTCAATTATAGTGGCTTCTCCACCTTCAACATTGTGCATGACTTCATTATCATCACCTGCTTGAACGACATGCTCAGTATCAGAACAATAATCATCCTGATGCACATCATGACTGCCCTCATCTGTCTCGGCCACATCATAAATATTCCTATGCACAAATTTCTGCACAACTCGCCAATCTTTACATTGTGGAGTTGTGTCTTGCATATAGAATATTTTTGTCGCTTGGTCTGCCAATATGAAAGGATCATTCTTGTACCAAAATGACTGCACATTGATGGATTTGAAATGTTTATCAGCTCGAAGGCCCACAGTCTTGCCTACTTGATTGTACCAATAGCATCGAAATAGAACCACCGTCCGACGAACTTGATAATTCGAGGGATATTGCAACTCAATAACCTGTTTTAGGACACCATAAAAATCTATGTCCTTCCCATTATGAGAACCTCCAGACATCACACCACTATTTTGTGTCTGCAGGAACTTCTCGCGATCCACAGTGCTATACCGCACTCCATTAATCTTGCAACCTGCACTAGTCTTAACACGCTGAGCTGGGCCACATGACAGTGCCCATAGTCCTTCGCAAACAGATTCTGGATTGTCACTGCGCTTTTTCTCAATCTGTTGCAACAAAAAGTACTCGGGGTCACCATTTACATATGGAAAATAATGCATTTATTATATTTGTTAACAGAATACTTACATGGGACCTAAACCACTTTGCAAATCCTTGTTCAACCAATCGATCCACATCATTTGGACGTGCACGTTGCTTTACCTCCTCCCCTGAACAGATGCAGGGGCGAACTCGATTCATAAGAATAATTTCAAAGTTAATAAATAGAACAAAAAATAAATCTCACACATGTAAGCAATACTTACTCCAAATATTCCTCTGCTTCATCAGCATTATGTAGCACATACCAAACTAACTTATTCATGACAGCATCATCAATGTAGTGGGTCGTAGTAGCTCCAACAAGAGTAGCATCATGCTTAAAAACAGATATGTCATTAGGCAATGGCATCTCTGTAGCACTATCATCGTCCTGGTTAAATCTAGTGTCAACATCCTCCATGTACCTAGAACAAAAGGTCAAGGTGTCACTTGCCATATATGCCTCAACAATTGATCCTTCCGGCCTAGCCCTGTTCCTTACAAAATTCTTCAAAGTGCCTAGTCGCCTTTCTATTGGGTACATCCATCCATACTGAACAGGTCCTCTAAGCAGTGCCTCATCAGGAAGATGGACACACAAATGCACCATGACATCAAAGAAGGCAGGTGGAAATATTTTCTCAAGCTTGCATAGGATCAATGGAATTTCTCCTTTCAGCCGTTTCACAACATCTATCCTTAGATTTCTACTGCATAGTTCCCTGAAGAAGGTTCCCAGCTCTGCAATTGCTTCATATACATCCTTCTTTATCAGTCCTCTAAGGCCAGCGGGTATGATTCTCTGTAGGAGTATGTGGCAAGAATGTGTTTTCAGCTTTCCAACCACCCTTGAACCATCTTCACTTATGTATCTTGCTAGGTTAGCCGCATATCCATCAGGAAACTTGATACCTTTGAGAAACTTGCAAAACTCGTCTTTCTGATCCTTCCCCAACACATATGGAGCAGGTGGAGCCCTGCTGACTGAGTTGCCATCCTCCTGCAAGTGCAATTCAGGTCTTATGCCCATATCATACAAATCTAGCCTTGCATTCTGTGTGTCCTTCGACTTGCCTGGTATATTGAGTAATGTGCCAAGAATATTTTCACATACATTCTTCTCTATGTGCATCACATCGAGATTATGTGGGAGCTTCAAATGTTTCCAATATGGCAATCTCCACAACCCAGCTTTACGGGTATAAATCTGAGGACCGTCACTGCGCTTCCTTTTTTTTCCTGTAATGTCAGGCTGCTTCCCGGCTCGACATCTTTCACCTTCTCTAGCTCCTGTTCGACCTCATCCTCAGTAAACTTGCCTGGCTCACCTCTCTTCTCATGCTTACCATCGAAAGCCAAGCTGTTCCGCCATTCATGTGTCATTGGAAGGTAACGACGATGTCCAATGTAGCATATCTTATTCCTTATAGCCCGAGACAACGGATCCTTGTCGCAATGAATACATGCATAGTACCCTTTTGTTGTTCGCCCAGATAACGTGCCCAACGCTGGATAATCATGTATACACCACAGCACAGCAGCACGAAGGTCGAACTTCTTACCAGTACATGCATCATACGTACCGACACCCTTCCATAGGTCGAGCAGGTCTTTGATTAGGGGCTCAAGAAACACATCAAAATCCTTTCTGGAGATCTTGGACTGGGATGAGTAAAGCCATAAAGCGGTTCTTGGACTCACGCATTCCCATGGTGGGAGATTCAGCGGTGTTAGAAGCACTTGGCCACATACTGTACTGGGTACTCATATTGCCAAATGGATTGAATCCATCAGTAGCTAAGGCAAGCCTCAGGTTCCTCGGATCATTTGCAAAATCCGGTTCCCTCGTGTCGAAGTCCTTCCATGCTTCCCCATCAGCCGGATGGCTCATCACATTGTCGACCGGCTTCCTCACTTTCTTGTGCCTTGTGTTTCCTTAGAAGTTCGTTTTGAGGCATAAATTCTTTTCAACCTTGGCAAGAGTGGAAAATACCTCAAAACCTTATGTGGAACCCGCTTCTTCCCAGTTTCATCTTTCCATCTAGACTCCTTGCATACTGGGCACACATTCTTATCAGCATTCTTATCCCAGGAACAACACACAATTGTTCTTGCACACATCGATGTTCTCGTATGCAAGGCCCAATTCTTTAAGATATTTTTTGGCCTCATCATATGATTTTGGCAAATCACTCTTAGGGTATCCATCGACATCAGCTTCATCATTGCGGAAAATCCTGTATTGCTGATCCGATAACGAGACTTGATATACAACATCCTCACCATAAAAGAAAATTTTGAATGTTTAGACCCCGGACTAAGCGCCTTCTTCGCATCTTCAAGAACTGTTGCAAACGTTGGCATTTGTCCATCAGCGTTTGCCGCTGTATATAATTCACCTATCATCTCTGGCACTCCATGATCATCATCGTAAACATCATGGTCCGCATCCACATGTATCCCATCATCATGTCCTTGGACCTCCAGATCTATACCCTCATCAACGACACCATCTGCCGGCTCCCCATGATGAATCCACCTCGTGTATGTAGCTGACATTCCATGAATGTGTATATGGGTTTCTACTTCAGGCTGAGGTCGCATAACATGATTAAGACATTTGAGGCATGGACAACGAACGTGTGCGTCTTCAGGGTATCTTTCACTAACAAATTTCATGAACTCTTCAACTCCTTTCACATATGCAGTTGAGAACCGTTTCCCAAAAACCCAACTTCTATCCATCTGTTTGGACAATGAAATAAAATTAATAAATTGATAACCAAATCTAACATATGCATGTATCTACAAAATTTGTAACAGAAATTAAACCAAACCTTTTGTAGTTTATCCACACCGCCGCAAGGGCACGGTCGCACGGTTCAGCCGCTCCGCTGGCACCCCCCAGGGCCGGGCCTGCAAGCACGGCGGCGCTGCTATGGACACAGATGGGGAACACCTCTCCCGCTATGTCGTCGTCGTGGCACGGACCTAGCTTTTTAGCTTTGGGTATGCACAGTAAAAAATTTTGTTAGGCAATTCGGTAAACCATTGAATTACACGCAAAGGCGTGGTCTCGAAAAAATTCGGTAAACATATACAATGCGGTAAAATCATGTTCTCACTCGATAAAACCATATTCTAAAACTATATAAATTGTTAAAATGAAATACATTAAAATATAGCCATATAAGAGACGAGCGATTTTGAGTTACTGACTAACGTTAAAAAGTCACGGCTTCTTATATCCTTCAATCGTTCAAATTCGGTAAACATATACTAACGTTGAGCGATTTGGACTTTGCAACTTACCGGTGCCCTGAAGCTGAAGGATTGAAGGAGACGAGCGGATCGTCGTTGCCCGTCGCAGCCTCGCCGGATTGTCACGGCTTCTTTTTCCCGTCGTGGGCAGGGGGCAAGGGCTGATCGCGCACTCCCGGCACTCGCGGATCGCCGTCGCCGTCTGCCGTCGCGCACTCGTATATCGCCGTCGTCGTCTGCCGTCTTCTCGGCTTCTTCAGAGTCGACACTCCGGTTCTCCTGGATCGGTCGAGATGACAGATGAGCTGCGGCGCAACCCAGGCAGCTACTACATCCGCGGAGTCGTCCAAGTACCGATCGTCGTTTAGGTCATCAAAACGTTCCTCGCGATCTGTTGTTTAGGTTGGCCACGATCATTTGTTTAGGTGGGCCACGAGAAAAGATGCATCAAACTAACTGGGTCCGTACGGGTGGCTCTAGTATACGTACAAATATATATACATACGACACTCCAACAACAAAGGTGGCTTGGCCCAGTGGTAGCGCTCCTACCTGTGTTGCGTCTGGTCGCGTTTGAAGGCTCGCGGGAGCATATATTTTTGCCGCAGGATAAAAAGCATGCGTGATTAAAGCAAAGGCGAATTGGGCTGGGTGGGCTGCCTGTGTAATCGATGACGGGCCGATTGCCCCCGTTTGGCCCAGCTTGCTGCAGGCCGGTTGCCTCCGTTTGGCCCAGCTCGCGCTTGTGTGCACCCAACGGCATGAAGTGTTACTAAAAAAATAAGTAAGACCGACGTCGTCAGTGCGAGCTGGACCACGACTTCCAAACTAATATGTGACGATTATGTTTCGTCGTTAGGTGCGTGAAATGAGGCAAATTAGCTATGACGATATATCAATTCTCATATGTGACGAATTTGTTTCATCATTGGAGTGTAACTCACATTCAAGCACGATTTATGACGATTTCCTTGTGTTGTTCTATGTCGTTCCTTTCATTTTCGTCACTAATTTTTAAGGCAAATCTTCGTCCCTGGTTACTTATGACGATACTAAAATTTTCGTCATAGAAAGATACCATTGTGTGACGAAAGCAGCCAGCGTCACGAGCAAATCGTCACCGATGTTCACATTCCTAGTAGTGAACACCTACAACATGTTCATCTTCATGGGCTTCATCTTGATCTAGAGTAGGATAATTGAACCCCGTCCCCTCTCTTGTGGGTCTTGGTTGAGATCTATGACCATGGATTTGATCCCTTCGTCTGTTGTAGATTGCAGGATGACACCAACAACTAAAATAGGTTGCATCAGTACTTGCTATATAGGGCATGAAATGAAAAGTTATTGCTACCAGAGAAATTATTCAGCTTTGATATAGACACATTAGTGTAAGGGCAATTAGATATGGCATTAATATATTTATCTACTTACCTCCGTTTTTGATTACTTGTCACCTGGACTTTTTCTTGTAGCAACTTTGACCATGCGTTTTTTCTTCTAAAAAATCTTAGATACTTCAAAGTATATAACATTATTCAAATATGTTCAATGAAGAATCATATATGTGAAAGCTTGATGTACCTAAAAATCTTTTGTAGAAAAAAACGCATGGTCAAAGTTGCGATAATAAAAAATTCAGTGACAATTAAACAAAAACGGAGGTAGTATTATAATGCAAAATTGCACTATTTGATCCCAAAATATCCATGTCATCACTTAACCCAATCCATCTGATCAAATCTATCAAGTATTTGTCTATCACTCAATCCATTTCACCTGTGCAGCCAAACAACAACCATGCCTATTCGTCCCAACCCACAAATCATCCCATTACATTACCTTGCCATTGTGCAAGAGAATAGATTGTTTATCCTTATTAGCTACCCACCAGACTACTAGGTCAATGCATCAACAACCCTCACTACTGCAACAGCTATCTTGGCCTTGCCTACTGCCTTAACCTAGGAAATGAGAAACCTTAAACTAAAGGTGCAAATTTCCCACACCCACCAGCTGGTGTGCATCTTCCTGCTTTCTCAGGCCCATCTAGTTATGGTGTCTTCCTAACCATTAATTAATTAGCACTAAGATTGATAGTGTTGAGTTCAGCAAGTGGTAGCATAGTGGGTTGGACGGCAAGAGGACTCATCAAACTCTGGCATCGATTAGAGGCTCTGACAAGGGGCGTCCCTTGTGGCAAGACACTAGGTTCATCAGTGATAGGATCTTGCACGACACAACTGAGGCTATAGATGGTCAAATGGTTGCCCAACCTAGCACAACCTGATGGGGATCGGGCCAACATGGCCCTCTCAGCTTTTCATGTCATGTTGTGCCCAGGGGTGGATCCAAACAAATTAAGTCATTGACGTCATAGTGTAATAATCTTACTAAAATTGTAGAATCATCTCTTGCACAAAGTAGTGTTTACAAAGTAATTTGTTCAAATTCATTGTTGTTAGCTGACAACAATGCTGGAATTGTGGCTTCGCCCCTGGTTGTGCCTGCCCATGGGCTATGCCAATGGCTAGTCCGACATGCCCTTCCTACACAATCTTGCTCGCAATTTCCAAGGCTACCGTCACCTGCATAGGTGGACAAGATGAATACCAACATGAGAGCCAGAGTGCGTGTTGTCACCACTCCTTGGCCCATTGCCACGTACCGCCCACACTGGTGCCTATACTAGTGGTGTCTTCCAACAAGTGATGAGAGAGAAGGGATGGAGGGCCCCTATAGTAGCATTGGTGTGAGATACGTCAGAGTGAGCAGCGGAGGTGAATCATCAGGAAGAAGTCAAGTAGGAAAGTGGGCATGCAGCGGCAGTCATGAAGGAGAAGGAATCAATCAGGAAAGAGGGCATGTGGCAATGGTGGAGAAACCACAGCAACATAGGAAGAGTGTGGGTGAGGACGGCCACAAATGACAGGAAGAGGGTTGCATTATATGAAGTAGGAAATATTGAATTAGGGTTTGATATATTTATTTATATGAAAAGTAAAGGTGTGGGTAGTGTTGTGGTAGAGGCCCAAGCACGGCCCTAGAGACGTGTCAGGTTGACACGGGCCCGATAACCGTCGGGATAGGTCGTGCCTGGCCGGGCCAAAGGAGTAGGCCATGAGTTGTGCACATGTGATGTAGGCCTTATAGCCAACTATATCTTGGGGCCATCCCGAGCTCTCCACCGGCCTTGGGCCGAGGACGCGTATTAGACCAACATTAGCATGAAGGTGGCGAAGGTAGGGCTGGACCCAACACAAATAATGGTATTCTCCTAATCAAGTAGGTGTAATAGTTAAATAATGACATCTTCGTTCTATCCATTTAGAGCACAAAAATATTATTGGTGAGGTTTATACTCATATACCCAATATCCATTGTTGCACTCTACAATTATCATTTTTAACAGGTCGTCTCTTCCAAATTATAATGTTCACTACTTGAATCATGTCGATGCACCTTTGGCTTAACCTTATGGGTTTTTCTAGATTACACAGTACAACGCAGACACCCACAACACGCACGCACACTCACCCTATGAGTACATATACACAAATTCTACCCCCTATGAGCACCTCCGAAGCACTGAGCCGACAGATCTTGAAGTGCAAGAAGTTACCACAGGTGTATCACTGTCGACGGAGAAGTCGCCTACCACCTAATGCATAGCGCCGATAAATCCTAGGAGAAATATAGTAAAGGATGCAAGCACCGGGACTTAAACCCTAGAGAGTAGAGTCCCAAACATTGGACCACATGCTTACCAATTTGACTGAATTCCTTAATAGACTATTAAAATATATTCAATGAAAAATTGATGATACTTATTTGGTTACATATCTTTTAATAGCTTTATATAATTGATGAAATGTAAATTGTTTTGACTTAACAATAGGTCAGAAATGTGGAGTCAGAGGAATTGGGAGTCGGCCAGAGGTAGGTAACGAATGGTGAAGTACGATGTTGCCGTGTTGCGTGGGCCGCTCTGCGTCCAGTCGTCCACCGACCGCACGTGTGTGGCAATGGTCGAGAAGGGACGGAGGACCTTGGTCGCCCGGTCCGACAGTCAGTCCTTTGACTTTCGTACATCTAGCGTCAGCAGCTTACGTTTGTCTTGCCTTCTCCTCGCCGTCGACGCTTGCTCTTTCTTCACGTTTGTCTCTAAATTATTATAGTTATCATTCCAATCGTCCTAGAAATAATACAACATAGCACAGTGTCACATTTTAGTACTTTAAATTTAATCAGTGTAGATAAAAATTATCAATATGTATGGTACCAGATAAACTCCATTAGATTAATTACAAAATATCTTTTTATAAAAAATAATTAATCCATAAATATAAATATCATTCACTAGAAATTGATTAAATGTGAACCACTTTACATGTCTTGCATCACAAAATTATATATTTTTTGAGATTGAGGTAGTATATAGCAGTCCATATCTATATCTATATTCATATCTATATAATATTAAAAACAAAAATATCATGTATCTTGCTCTTTCTTCACGACATCTATCTCTAAGTTATTACAGTTATTATGTTTCATAGCCGTTCATATTTGTATTTGTATCTGTACTTATATCTATATTTAATATTAAAAAATCTATCACTTCTCATCTATCAATAAATTATTATTGCTATTATATAGCAGTCCAACCATATCTATATGTGTATCTATATCTATAAATATAATATACTATATAATATTATAGAGCGAATTTGTTTCTTCTCGTCTCAAAATTTTTCTCCTATAGTCTGACTCTTAATCCTCTTCAGTCTCTTGATCACCTTTCTTGCTTTGAGATGGGCTGGGAGATCAAAGTGATCATGGGGCGCTACTAGTACCATCAATGCGTCACTCAACTTGCCGGTTGATCATTGTCAAAAAATAAAAAATAAAAAGAATTGCCGGTTGACTAGCCTACTTATTAATATAGAAATATCTGAATTGTTTACAGTATTAATCTAGTAGCTTACTTATTAATCTAGCAATATCCGAATTGTGATGGTGCTTTTGATGTCTGCCATGGTTATTCTATTTATTATGTCTTTATTTATTCAATAAACTACTCTACACAACTAGTATTGCAATACAAAAAGACTAAGCTACGAGATAACAAAATAATACGTACACTAGCAAATGCAGTGTGAAATGGGAGGCACACGCTCGAAAAAAGTCGTTTGTTTCGGAATCAAAATGATTCTAAATATAGTAGAAAAAGTACCTACAAAAAGGAATATAAAAATGTATAAAAAAAATTATGTTGCCGGGACTCGAACCCGGGACTACAACAGATTCGGTGCTGGTTCATCTTAATGTTTTGATATGCTACTAGATAGAGAGATACAGGATGGACATGCTGGTAGGTGACTAAATGTTAAAGATTTCCGAATACGCTAAGGGATCTTAAAACTGGAGGTGGAGGTAGTGCCGATATTGTAGTACATGGTTGTTGTAAACACACTATATTTTGTATCTTCACATATGTGTAAATTTTCCAATCCAAACTATTCTATGCATGCGAAAGTATGCTAAAAAACACTATCATGACAAAATTTTCCAGTTCCACGCCACCCTGATCTTTGGTACACACACATCGTCCCATTTAGTTTTGGCAACATAGAAATGAAATAGAAAAGGATTTTGACCATGAAACATGACAACGAACAATTTTGGAAAAATAAAACTTCCACAAGAAGAACATTTCTACAACTTTCGCAAAATCCCAAAAATATAGTGTGAAAGATATGAAATTTATAATGTCGTAACATATAACTATCTCAAAACCTCAAAATTTACTATCGGTGATCATACCCGATAGGAAATTTCCTTTTTTGTGACTGGGATTTGTTTTTTTTTTTTTGAGGAAACTGGAGGGGCCAAAGGCCCCTACAGAAATATATTAAAAGCGCATATAAAATAGTTTACAAACAAAACAACCAAACAGGGAGACAAAAACAACAAGAAGTCTCCTCAGGAAACAAAAAAAGAAACAAAGAAGATGAGAGCCGGGACTGCTAAAACGCTACGGTTTGTATCCATGAATGAAAACTATCTTGAAGTCTATCTTTCACTCTATGCAGGAGCAGCTTCATCTCCTTCTGAAACACCTGCTTGGCTGCCGTGATCGAGGGTTGGGTTCCTTCAAAAATTAACCTGTTTCTTGTCGTCCAGATTGCCCAACACATGAGCATCAGCGTTGGCATGAAGAATTGTGACTGTAATTGGTCTTTGATCTGCATGATTGCTTCAAAAATTTCTGAGTTGTTTGGGGCTTCCACTTGTATAATTTGCCAACACTGAGCTGCAAAAGGGCACTGAAGAAATAGATGCTGACAAGTTTCTTCTCTTGAATTAACACGAGAAGACGCAATCATAGGAATCGAGAATCATTTTTCTTCTTTTCAAAAGGTTCCTGGTGCTCGGTCTGTCATTGATTAAGAGCCAAAAGAACACCTTGTGCTTTGGTTGACATGGAGATTGCCACAACCACTTGTATGATTGATGTACCTGCTGATGCCCCATCGGTATCTTGTAAGCTCTTGTTGATTTATAACTTGTTCCCCAGGTGTAATTCCACCCATCTTGTTCTGGGTTCTGTGTTCTTTGCTGTAGAAATTGATTCAGCTATTGCATTTGATTATAAGCTTCTTCTGATAATGGCAGATGGTATAGTTGCAGGTGGTTGTCAGTGTTAAAAACCTTTTCAGCCGAGATGTTCTGATTTTTACCAAAGGAAAACAGTTGAGGCATTTGCAACTGCAGACATTGTCCCTCCCAATTATCTTTCCAGAACAGGACAGTGTCCCCTTTATTCGTGGTTGTTCTTGCCAATCCTTGAAATTTTCAAGGTTTTTGAGGTTGTCTCTCCACCAGAAAGATCCTTTAATAGTCTGTCCGAGGTAATTTTCCATTACTGTAGTACTTTTCCCAAATCATCTGAACCCAAGGGATGTCTTTTTTATTGAAGAACTTATCCAGATTCTTCATGAGTAAGGCTTTGTTCTGCTGCTCAAGGTTTATGATTCCCAGGCCCCCTCTACCTTTGGTTTACTTACAAGTTTCCATGCTGCTTTTGGTGGCCTGCTTGCATTTGCCTCATTACCCCTCCAAAGACAGTTCTTTCTGAAATGGTCAATTCTTTTCAGAACTGTTTTTGGAACATTTAGGGTGCAAAGGTAGTAAGTTGGCAGTGCTGACAAGACAGCATTTGTGATGTCCAGTCTTCCTGCTTGAGATAGGAAAGAAGAGATTGACCCCAGTCTAGCTTCACACTTATTTAAGAGTGGCAAGTAATCCTGGATGACTGGTTTGGTTAGACTGAGAGGTAATCCTAAGTATGTGAAAGGGAAAACCCCTTTTGAACATCCAAAGGTTCTTGCAAGAAGTCCAATCTTTCTTGAGTCATGTTGATAGGCAGCATCATTGATTTCTGTAGATTTACTTTCAGTCCTGTTGCCTCATAGAAAGTGTTTAGTAATGACTTCAGAAATAAGAGTTGCCTTGTGTCCCCTTCCACAATAATCAATGCGTCATCAGCATACTGTACTACTGGGAAATCAGAATTTGACTGCATTGGAATTGGTAGGCTTAACAATCCCATTTCCTTCCCTCTATTTATGAGAGACTGGAGGAGGTCAGCTGCCAGTACAAAGAGGAGTGGTGATAGTGGGTCTCCCTGCCTTACTCCTCTCAAGCAATGGACTGTTTTCCCAGGGGTACCATTCAGCAAAACCTGAGAAGTGCCAGATGTGAAGATGTTCGTATCCAACTGATCCATTTTTCTCCAAATCCCTTGCTCTTCATTACTGCAATGATGGACTGATGTTCCATTTTGTCAAAGGCCTTTTCAAAGTCCAATTTCAGGATGACTATTTGTTTTTTTTGAATGATGGCACATGTGTATGTATTCAAATGCCCATGCTAAACAGTCCTGTATTGTTCTTGTTTTTATGAACCCATACTAATTCTTGTGGACTAGTTTGGTGATAACCATCTGCAGCCTATTTGCCAACATTTTTGTGAGGAGCTTAAGAGAGGAATTCAGCAGAGAAATGGGTCTGTAATCATTTACTATTAATGGTGCTTCCACCTTTGGAATCAGTGTGATGAAAGATGTGTTGATGCTTTTTAGATTCGCACTGTTATTGTAGAAATCTTGACACAGCTTCATTATCTCTGGCTTAATTTGTCCCCAGCATGCTTTCAGGAACTCATTGGTGAATCCATCAGGTCCAGGTGACTTGTCATTGGGTAGTAGTTTAACTGTTGTTTCAATCTCATTTGTACTGAAAGGCTGTTGTAGGAAGTCTAAGTCTTCCTTGCTTTGCAGTAAGTCATTTAGGTCAAAGCCAAACCCAATAAACTCTGATTTCCCAGTCTATCTTTGTATTCTTCCCATAAGATCTGTTCTTTTTCCCTATGTGCAGTTGCCATAGAGGTGTCATGCCTCTGTATTTGCCTGATCATGTTTCTTCTCATTCTGATGGTTGCATTTGCATGAAAGAACTTTGTGGTTGCATCGATCTCTCAATTTGACCCATTTGATGTTTCCTCTCTGCTTCCAATAGATTCTCGGTTGTTCAAGAAGGAACAAGAGTTTGCTTTTCAACAGCTGTCTGAAGTTCCATTCAGCCAGACTCAGGTCTCTGCTTTCTTCTAATAGATCCAGAAACTGCATTGTCAGTTTGATGTTCAGTATTGTTTGTTTCAGTCTTGAAGCTGATGCTTGTTTTTCTTTGAGTGTTTTCCTCAGTCTCTTGTATTTAGCAGAGATTGTTCTGGCAGAGTCTGATGCTTGTTTTTCTTTGAGTGTTTTCCTCAGTCTCTTGTATTTAGCGAGAGATTGTTCGCGCAGTCTAACTGTGGCGGTGGTTGGCTCCAACTTTCCTGAAGAACTGTTTGAAGGTTTTGCATTCTTAACCAAAAATTTTCAAATCTAAAAACCTTTGGTCTTGGCACTTGAGTAGAAATGTGCACCAGGCAAGGACAGTGATCTGAAGGTGTTCTGTCTAAAGCTAGGGCCCAGGTGTCTGGGTAGTTTATGTTCCAGGCATTGGAGGTGAACACCTAGTCAATCTTTTCGAAGTGGTTCCGGCTGCATATTAGACCATGTAAATTTTCTCCCTTGCAAGACAATTTCATTCAGACCTAGAGCATTTATTGCATTGTTGAACATGATCATTTCATTGAAGTCTCCCCCATCCCTGTTCCTGTCTTCTGGCTTTCTCATTAAGTTGAAGTCCCCTAGAATTAACCAGTCAATGTCTTCAGGCATTTGGATTTGTGCTAACCACTCTGTGAAGATTCTTTTTCCTTCTGCTGTGCAGGGACCATAAACATTGGTGACTATGAAGATTTCATTGTTGGGGTTTGAGGTTAGCTGTACTGACATTGCAAATCCATTACTGAAGATCAGTTCCCCTCAAACAATCTTCCTTTCCAAATCATGATCATCCCTCCTGAGGCCCCAACAGATGGTATGAATTCAAATTTATCAAACTCCCCTGGACAGAAGTTTCTTAGAAAATTAGAATCAAAGTCCTCCTTCTTAGTTTCCTGCAAACATATTACATCACAGCCCGAGTCCACAATCTTTTCTCTGATCGATTCCCATTTATCCCTGGAATTAATTCCCCTGACATTCCAGCTTAAAACTTTCCAAGACCTTAGTTGTTGACTATTCATTAAATAACCAGATGGAAGGTGATCACTTTTATGCCCCAAAATTTGGCATAAAACCTCAGCAGGCAAGCAGGCCTACTGTGGCAAGAAAGAGGATAGGGATCCAGCATAGAAATAACCATTAAAACACCAGTTTTCTGGACAAATAGTATCATTTCAGTTCTACATAAGCCAAGCAACTGACAACCAGTCCAACCTCTAACATAGTCATAGTTCCCCCAAAAGCAACATCTGCTAACTGAATCTGAATGACAACCAGACAAACTACTGATAGAGATAAAGGTGCCCCAAAATAACTGACTGGTAACTGAATCTGAAAGGCAAAATACAACCATATTGCCTAATACAAGAGCTACTACATAGTCAGCCTGACTGAACATCAGGTCCCCATGTTTGATGATGTAGCTTCTATTCTTCATTAATCTCCTGGTTGTCCTGCCGGTTGCTCCCCCCCTGACCACCAAGGTCTTGAGCTTGTTCCTGGGTTGCAGCATTCTCATCCTGGAGCACGATTCTAGCTCGTGCTATTGGGTGGGTCTTGCTTCTTTTAGCCTGCAGAATTTGATCAATGACTTCAAACTCCTCCATGTTACAAAAATCAACTTTGCTATCTTTTTTATAGTGGCCTTTTTCAAGGTTGGGGGTTTCACTTTACAAGCAAAACAATTTTTTCCTTACAGCCCACTTTGGTTTTTTCCCTTTGTTAGAGCATTTAATTCTTGGGCTTCTTCTTACCTCTGTTTTCACTATAGCTCCCATCCTTTTCTGTCCTCTCTTCCCCGTTACTGCCATCCCGGGTGATCATCGAGTCTTGTTGGTTTTCTCCCATTGGCTCTATCAAGCAATGCAAGTTAAGTTCTGTACATGTGCTTGGTATTGAAAGGTTAATCATTTGTAGTTCAGGACTGTGTAAATGACAAGTGATTCCTGACTGAAGTAAGTTTTTGAGACTATCAAAGTATTCTGGTTTCAGTAGGTGAGAAATGAAGAAAGCAGCCCAGTTTTCAGGAATGAGGACATGCGGGTTTGCAGGGTTACCTGATGAAAACATTATGGCCCAAATTCTTGTTGCCTCGTTGCTTAAAGCTTGAGACCAGGCCACCTGGTTATCCTCCTCTCTAGTCAGAGCAAGACCAATCTAGAGGTTATTGTTCTGGTAAGTTTCCTGCTGGAAGTTATCTACTACCATGGCCTCCATTACTTCATTATTTTCAGGAAGGATAAGATCTTCATTCTGTGGATTAACAGCATCAACATTAAGTGGAGGGTTAATGTTGATCTGATCAGTGTGTGCAGCCTGGGCCATAACTGTTGCATTCGGCTGGGCCACATTCTCATCCATCAGAATGGCATTGCTTTGTTGGGCCTGGGACTGCTGGGCCTGAAGCTGAGAGATGGGCTCCCATGGAAGCATCTGCTGCAGAGTAGGCCTAGAGGTTTGAATTTGAATCTGTGGGGCAATGTTTGATGTCCTGGCAGTATCCTCACCCCTATCCTCTTCCAGTTGTATCTGTCTGAGTTCCTCTGAGCTCATTAGCTGCTCTGGCATTATTTCCTCGTGCAGAAAGTTTTCAGGTGAGTTAACTAGCTGTAGGTGCACTGGGGTAGGTTCAGGCTGAACAATCTGCTGCTGCTGCTATTGCACTGGCTGAGCATTTTCAGGCACATCCACCTCGGGCTGCTGCTGCTGCTGCTGCACAGGGTTGATCCGAAAAACTTCTCCCTGTTCCTGTAACAGGTAGTTGATCTGTTCTCCATGGCCCTCCATTTCTCCCTCCAAGGGATTTATGATGACAGGAAGGAGGTCCTGCTCTGCAGGTTGTTGGTTGAGATCAAGCAGATCTTGTTGGCCCTCTCCTGCCTCTTCATTGAGATTGATATTCAGGTTCTGCTGGATATTGAGCCCCTCTTGAGCCTGTTCCTCATTCAGGAAAAAGACATCATTTGCATCTGCCTCTTGCTGAGCTGCTTCTAGTTCTTGTTCATCAATCATTTGTTCTTGCTCATCATGTATGAATAACTCATCATTTTCATCAGCCTCTGCCTGTGCTGCTGCCAGCTCTTCTTCATCAAACTGCATCTGCCCAGAGTCTTCACTATCATTTCCATCTGCTAGTTCCTCCTCTTGTCCCTGTCCTTGGTTCTGTCCAATAGCCTGAATCCCCTGTTGTTGATTGTGATTCTGGGCTCCAGCTGCTGGTTGCCCTAGACCAATGAATCGTACACAGAAAGTTAACTTTTTGGTATAGTGAAGTGATATGGAAACAATCAAAAGTTGAGTTTATTTCTAGTTCTTAACATGAGGAAAGCACACAACCCTTATTTCCTTAATCCTCATGATTGTTAATTACAAGAAGCTATTGAAAATTTTGTGTGATAGAAGCTATCATTTGAGTTGATACAAAAAAAAAAAAAAACCCGGCTACATAATTCTAGTAAATCAAGTTGTAGTTCTCTAGGAATCATAACACTCTCTCGGATTCGAAACATCAAAAGGTTGTGCTATAGGTTCGTTTTCGCGCCAACGAGCATGTCAACAGTCCTCTCGGATTTCAAACATGCTTTCGCGCCAACGAGCAAGTCAACGGTCAACCACTAGGCAAACGGAGCCGAACACCACATTGGAGAAGATGAGCTGCCCTTTCTTCCGCTCTGTTTCCACAAAATTTACATCTAAAACCAAATACTTTGCTGCAATCAACAATACACAGTACATAAACAAGCTCTCATTTCTAGAACTTGTTGCAAACTGCATACATAACACATTTTGCACACACTGACAGAGATTAAAAAGTTGTACTGATTTATAGCACGCATATATAAAGAGACGGTCTAGTCTTTTTTATACGGCTAACTTCAACACACACAGCGGCACATGAAGCAGCTAGCAAGCATGATCGATTGATCAGTTCTGGCCGATAAAGAGATCCACGTCGTCGATGTCTAAAACCCCGACGAAATCATCTGGGTTGCAGGAGAGCAGGCAATCAGCACTTGCCATGAATTCTCCATCCACGCGGTTCCCGGCGTTGCTAACAGCATGAACATCAGTTGTTGTGGAGGTCACAGCTTCGACGCTGGCGGCAAAAGCACCATCAGTAGCCGGCACCGGCGCTGGCACCATCAGAGGTGGCGTCGGTGGTGCCAGTGTAGGGCACAGCAGAGCCGGCGCTGGCACCATCAGAGGTGGCGTCGGTGGTGCCGGTGGTGCGGCAGCCGGTGCAGGGCACAGCAGAGCCGGCGCAGCAAAGAAGAAGCCCGCGCAGCTTCGAGCGTAGTCGGCCGCGATCGCCTTGATGTTGGCGACGGTGAGCTGGACGCGGATGTGCTCGGGGATGGCAGGGCGCGGCGCACCGGGGAAGTTGAACTTGCGTTGGCTGGGCAGGCGCTCGCCGTAGAAGCAGAACATGGCGGCGTCGTAGGCCAGCGCCGCCTGCAGGGCGTGCTGGAACCTGCCGACCCACAGCCTGGACCGGGTGCGCGGGATGCGGATCTCCGCCGCCCACCCGCCCCAAAGCCGCTCACGCACGCCCGTCCAGCCCAGGTCCTTGTGCAGACGACGAGCACCGCCCGTCGCCGCCGTAGCCAAACGCCCGCCGGGGCGCGGCTGGGACTGGGAACGTCCCCTCCTCGCTGCCCCGCTGCTGCCGCTCGGTGCCGTCGCCGTCATAGCTAGTCACCTGTAAGCTGCAAGAAACGCGTACGAGCGTCGAGCGACAAGAGGTAGAAGAAGGTAACGGTTGTACTGTGGACTGTGGATCGAGAGAGGAAGGGGAGGGTGTGTGGTTTTAAAGCCGCGGCGAGTGGACACGTGGCTGCATGCGCTCTCTCTGACAATGGTACGCGTGAGAGACCAGAGTGATGCTACTTGCGTTTGACTTTGTGGATGCCTTGCAAACGTAGCCCTATCTCCATGATCGTACGGACGCAGGCAGATGAGTGTACTAGGTAGACAGGATGGATGGATGGATGGATGGATGGATGTAGTTCTAGTTAGAAATGGATACGCGTCGAGAGAGATACATCTGCATTTATGTTGTGCGTGTACTCCATTTTTATAGAATATTAATACTTTTTTTTATTATACAATACAACTCAAACACTCCAAATATACGCATACTCATCCCTATGAAACGCGCACGCAAACTCTACCCTTGTGTGTGTGTTTTGAAGACTAATACTATACGCGTAGGATACATTGCTTCACTTATACTTTTCTTAAGAAAAGAGGGGGACTTAAATTATTATAAGGTCTTTGTTAATGGATATAACATAATCGAATAAAGATGAGTGTGGGTGTGGCTGTGTGCTAGCTTGCATATGAGCGTACGTGTTCGGTGTCTATGTTTTGAAAAGAAAAGGGAGGAGAGATCCGAAGAATTAAAAAGCCATATGCATATACACAAAGTCTCGGTTTAACGACGAAGTTGAGCTGCTTTGCTAGTTTTTGTTTGCCTCTCGGTTAATTTTCTTTCTAATCTGGTTTCATGCTTAAATCATACTCACCCATCCTAAAACAAACATGCACGTCTCGATTTTTACACGAACAAAAAACTGATTTTAAGTTTGACTAAGTCTAAGTTTATGACAATAATATAAATATATTTTAAATCAGTCTATTACAATAATATATTGTATGGTTAATCTCATAATACTTAAATTCAGTATCATAAATGGATCTTTCTAATAAATTTCACCTAATTTAAAATTGGCTGACCTTTTTTGAAAGTGATATGTGCACCATTTTTGTCGCGTGTGCATGATCAATATATGGATGCATTGCCACTAATGAAAACACAGTAACACCGGCAAATTCTCTCTCTACAGTAAGATATATATATACATTGATACCTATATATACAGATCGAGATCGAGGGTATATATAGATTTAGGTAGAAATGATATAGTGCATTTATTTAAATATCTACATATAAATAACCCATGCATTTTGATACAGAGATTAGGTGGACCGTACTCTCCATCTGTCCATCTCTAATCAGCATGATATTCTTGGCTTGGCAATATGGTGCATTGTGTGTCCTTTCTTGACAAATAGTACTACCACTTCCAGTCCTAAATTTAAGTTCATTTATATTGTTTAATTTAAAAACTATTTTATTAAATTTTGATAGTGACTAAAATTTTCTATAGATAGATATATAGCGTAATGTTGATGTTCACTTGACTCGTCTTCCTACTATCTCAAAGATTTTATATTGGTCAAATTGTCCTATGGAAGGCCGTGTCAACCCCTAATGAATTTATATTTGGGATCCAAGAGAATACATGTCCACGGATACAACATTGTTTTTCCCCTATCACTTTTCTGAACAGGTAGGCTCCATTCTCGTATCTGAGACCATAACGACCCTTGATCCCTCCCTCGGATTTGATTGGACCTTAGTAATGTCGATACACAAAGCTGACAGGGAAATATAGTGTGCTTCACAACGTGGGTGGTGTAGCTGTTTCTTTCAATTCTCTAAAATATGTGATTGAATTGTGAATGGAACTTTACTGAGACGGCCTAGTGTTAGCATTTGCCTCTTAAAATCCCACTATTTTCAAATGTCTCTAAAGATACATTTGTAGAGACGTCTGGCTAAGGATCCGTCTCTGAAGATGCATCTTGACTCTTGAGAGGAGGCTACTACATCAATTTGGACACCGTAGAGGTGGCCTCGATATTGAGCCTCCGTTTGGAAATTAATTCCGCAACAATACCTTGCTTTGCATATCCTAATCCAAAGGCCCGCCAATTGGACTTTATACTCTCTGTCGTCACACGACTCGCGCAAACCCAATCGTTGCGGAGGGCAATAGAGGAAGTCAGCAAGCAAGTCAACCGCTAGGCAAACGGAGCCAAAAAACCGTTGTTGGCAAAGATATACCATATGTGTCCCTCGGGTTAGTGACTTCCATCTAGGGTGTTGTTTTGTTCGGGTCTTTTGACCGGTGATAAAGTTAATGGTCGTAATAACTCTTGCTTTGTTTTTGGAACCGTAAATGGATAAGAATGTGGCATCCAATTTTTACTGATAGGATCCACTGATAGTTGTATTATTTTTTGGACCAGTGGCAGAGCCAAGGCCCGGCCACCCCTAGGCCAGTGGCCGGGCTCACCTGGTGAATATGCACATGATGCACTATTGGAGCCTCGGAGTATTAGAATACAAAACTATTGTCTATTGATAAGAGGGAACCGTTTACAAATATATGGAGGTAGGAGATAGAAGGCCACTAGGCTACACGGCCAGAATGCCGGCCACACTGTCTCTTCGGAGACATCCGATAAAATTGAACGATACAAAGAATGCCGGCCACACTACACCCACGACTTACACATATACATGTGCTAACACGAAGGAGCTCTATGTGTGTGTAGAGGCAGAGCAAGGGCAGTCTTATTCTACTTTTGTAGAGCTCTGCAGGCGGTAGTTAGTGCTAGATGCATTTGCATATGGATTAGCATAATAATTTTGTTTTCTAATTTTGCTTTCATATACGATGAGCTAAATTATGTGTTAGGTCCTGATTAACAGGGCTTCGACTCTGACTTCTCACGACTTTGCAATGAGTTCTGCTAAATGGGGCACTAAAAATGGCTCACAATAATATGACGAGCCATTTTTTTTATAGACGAGATCTTGCAAGCAACTAGAGCTATTTTTTCACAGAGGAGCCATAGCCGCAAAAATATGGATTCTTCCAATTCCTCTCTACAAACCTAATACAAATTAATGCAAAACTATTAATAGAGCTGATTTTGTCAAATGTTTTTTTCAAAACGACGTTAGGCCCATAAAAAAAGCTACTCCACCCATGAGACTTAGAACACCTGCCAAACGGATTCTTAGACGTTGCATCTCGCCACCCAGGCTCCACAAAAATCTTGGCTCCGCCACTATGTGGGGACAAAGTTAGATAGCTAGAATTACATGTTTTTTGAGAAATTAAAGTTTTTACCAAATACTTTTCGAGCATATGTAACAAAAAAGAGGTGCAATAAAAAACAAAAAGGTAGTAGTATAACCTGTTGCTAGTGCTAGCTGGTGCCACACATCTATCTCGGCCTGATCAGTGATCCCATAGCCAGATATAGCTAGGCCAAGCATTACCTACTAGCTGTCCTCGCTAAATTATTGAACGATGGATCAGAGAAGGCAACAAGCTAGCAGGCCAGTAATGCATGAACACCTTTGCTTGTTGCTGTCTTCAGTACGCGTACTAGTACAGTCGATCGACTACCTGCTTTTGTCACTCAGTTGCATTCATGGTCACACTCACACTCACACACGAATCAAGCATATCTGCCAACCTAACCCAGGAAGACGATAGTGAAATACATACAGCAATACTCCAGTAAGTCTATGCCGTTCCATGGAGTACAGGTGAACGAATTCACACACCAGTAGTAACAACTAGATTAATGGAAGTAGGGGTACGTACGGTAAATCTCATCTCACGCTAGTGCTAGCTTATTACTCTACGGCACGGTACCACCAGTTCATACTCCAAACTCCTCTCTAGCCTGCTAGTGCTAGTTAGATTTGCAGATCCCAATGCATGCAAAAGCTAGTCCGGCCGGCCGGACTACTAGACCTCTCCGTCGTCGTCGTCGCCCTGATGCTCGCCCAGCTCCAGGCGGCGAGGAGAGCAGCACGAGCAGCAGAGGAGGAAGCTGGCGACGAGCAGGGTCACCGCGAGGGAAAGGGAGGCGAAGACGGCGTCCACGAAGACGGACGTGTCCCCGGGGTCGGCGGCGAGGAAGATCCGGTCGGAGGCGACCTCCGTGTACTGCATCCCTGCCGTGGCTGCCAGCGCCACCCAGGCCAGGGCGTCGACGACGGCGGGCGTCCAGCGGCTCGTGGTGGTGCTCAACGTCCTCGTCACCAGCAGCATGTGCAGCGGCGCCGCCAGCGCCACGGCCGCGCAGCACAGCAGCTGCCCGTACAGCAGGAAGGTGATCTCCGCTTCGGTCTGCCCGTACAGCATGAAGATGTGGTGATGAGGAGGTCATATATACACGAATTTGTGCATGAATGGATGAATCATGAGTGTACCTTGGTGCGGTCGTGGGTGCGGTTGATGAGGATGAGTGTGGCGATGTCAGCGGCGGCAAAGAAGATGGCGGTGATGAGGGCCCACACCCAGACGATGAAGAGTAGGACCTGGGCAGCGACAGCTGGAGGCGGCACCTTCTCCTTGTCCTTGGACACCGGCGGCAGCGGAGCAGCTGCTGCAGCTGCAGGAGCCTCGTTGTCGACCATGGTCACCGTAACCGTACCTTGTTGTCGCGTTCACCTGCAGCTAGCCGGGCGGACACGTTCGAAGGGATGGGACGGAGAACGGAACATGATGCACGGCAGGAAGCGCGCGGGAGCACGATGATGGACAATTGGACATGGACTCACCGGTGGCTAGCTGCGGGAGGATGGCCGGACGGATTGACTGCTTGGAATGAAATGAATCTCGCCGGGTCGACTGCTTGGAACGGAATGGATCTCGTCGGATCGACTGCTCTGCAGGATGGGATGCGACGGCCGGGGTCGGACGGAGGTTAGCAATATGGAAAGAAACGAAAAAACGAAACGAAAGAGGTGATGATCGAGCAAGCAAGATCGACGACAATGACCTGTTGAGATGCCGTTCCGCCGACCACCGGTACCGGCGGCCGGGAATGACGAAGAAGAAGATTGATGAGATCTCGAGTGCAGTGGAGGCGCCAGGGTTCGGACTAGGATGTCCCTGTATATAAAGGGCGGCTGACCGCTGACGTAGTGACGCGTACCCGGCCGTGAGTGTGAACCCTAGCCACCTAGCTACAGCTCGTGCTGCTGCTTCAGGTTGAAGCACTGTGGCTGCTGTGGCCTTACACTGCTCGACACGCGTACGCACGCTATGCGAATATGTCTATCGCTTTTTTCAAAAGGCGACAAAAAGCTTTTACCGGATTTTTATCAGACAATAGAAAAGAAAAAAAAGAGGTGTTACAACAATTTGTACAACTTCAGCTCACAACTTTGAACAACTACAAAGGAAAATATATGTCCATCACTTTCCCTAGCTATACTTCCTTTCTAGGCCAAGTCGCTTTTTCTCTTTAATTTATTTGCCAATAATCCAGAAACCATGCATAGATATACAATTAATTGCGTATTATTTACCTATTTGTTCTAAAAACAATTGCTTTTCTTGTACTATACTTTGCTTGCTTTGTAATTTGGTGTTTATATATATTTGAGCACAGTATTATATATTAATTAATCTAATCAATATTCAGCTAATCAATGGTTAAATTTCCTCGAACAAATTATAACTGAAGTATGTAGGAATAGCCACACGAAGCAATTGCATACGAGCAGCATTTGACAACAACTAGTAACGACATGCATCCATGTGCAGTGTGAGTAACACATATAGTGCACGCTTTGTGCTCATCCATCTCCATCTTTGCCAAAATTTGGATACGATAGATGAGCCAAGCATGACCCGACATCTCTCAGTAGACCTATCTGTCACTGCCGCCTCCTCTCCCTGTCTCCCTGCCAAAACCAACATGCTGCAATAATGCAAACCTTTACCGTTGCACGGGAAGGGAATTTATCGATCCACACTGTACAAAGTTAGTGGCTGCAGCTAGCTGGTTGATGATGCATCGACCGATCACTCATTCACATGTATGCATTCTATAGCTGTTGCACGTACGCAATGGTGGTACACGGTATAGCTCATCACACTTCACACTCGTGCATCATTCACACCTAATACCCCCTCCATCCGCGAAAGTTTGCAAGTGTAGTTAGGTTCCATTTCAAAGGAAAAGTTATGGAGAATGCAAGTCTAGATTCCCTAGAAAAAAGTTACTGAAAGTAGAAAATGACGCATATGCCCTTAGCTTTCCATCCCACCTTGCAAGTCTATAACCACACAACTTTTTATCTGCACACCCAAAGGTGTGTAGGACATAGAATATGAATGGGGTTGTAGGAGAGAATGAATGTGGAGCGCATAAGGGAAAGAACGGGTGGAGTTGATCCATCCTAGCTAGCGATAGTAGTTGCCTCATCCTTAAGCTTCCATCGTTTCTAAGATGCGCTCTCCACTATAGAATTGCATGCTTATCGAGATTGAAGGGGTAACTAAATCGTGTACGCACCACCCACTATTTTCCACCGTGATATGTATGTATATACATGTAGTCAATGCAGTGATCTAGGTTTTTAACACAAATAACAAAGTTTCCTTTTCAGAATTATAATACATGTTTTGATTATATATATCGCCTTATCTATTGTTACTAGTATTTGACCAACAAAAGGAAGAATCTCCACGTTAATTCTTAAGGCCTCTCAAAATTACCAGATTAATTCCGGGAAATTACCAATATATATGTTGATAATTTTACCCACCACTATCATTATTGAGGACACATGATTTTTACCATAACCATTGTGTGGACCTTTGTGTGATGAGTGATTGTCAACATGCCAACACAAGGCGTGTGTGTGTGTGTTCTTACTAACCAATGGCACGCGGATACGTGTCAAACAATGGTGTCTCTTGGCTCATGTTGTCCGCAGTGTCGAGCTCGGGAGACGGTGGTCGACGGTCGGTGAAGATCAAGTAGGGGCGTGCCGTGCCGACGGACGGGTGCGGTGAAGGGCGGACGTGAGGCTTGGATCGAGGGACCCGATGACCGGGTGGCCAGCCGTGGTGGCCGATTTGGGACATCGACGAGCGCAAGTGTACACGGCGGGGATGCGTATGGGCTACGCTACTCGCGGAGGGTTTGGTGGTTTCGCCTCAAAACCATCGGCGGCGGGTTTCCCGGTTTGCGCCTCAAAACCGGGCGGAGGTCCCGATGCGGACGGACGACACGTGGCGGCATCGGGGAGATTGCTTGGAAGCAAGGCTACCAAAGGAGGAGGCGCGGTGGCCGTCGGATCAAGTGAAGCTCGAGTTGGACCCTTATGCCCCCGGCTAAGTGGTGTGGCTCTTCATGTATCCAAGGGCAAAGAAGGAATGTAAAATAGACTTGCCCCTATAAATAAAGGATGAGGGTCTCCTTCCCCTCACCTCTTCCATTTCCATTTCTTCCTTTTAGGATTTCCCTTCCTCTAGTTGCCGTGTGAGAGAGGTCTGCAAATCTTTTGATTTGTACTCGAACCAGTGTGTGGCAAGCAGAGCGCCTAGTCTCTGCTGTTTCCTCCGGGATTAAATCTTGTGTCTGTGATTCTTGAGTTGAATTTGTGATTTTCCTGAGATACCTTTTTGCCTCTTGTGTTCCCAACTTGATTTCTTTGATTTGAGGCCGTTTGAGATGATTTTTCTTGCTATGGATTGATCTAGGACGTGAGTGAAGTGATTCCACCGAAGGAATTTGTCTAACTCCTCACGAGATCGAAGATCCATGGAGTTTTTCCTCTAGGTGTGCTTAAGATCCACTTTTGGGGATTTTCGTGATTTCTTCCTCCTTTCATCGAATTGAGCGATGATCTCCTCGGAGATAGCTCCCCAACCGCATCGGGAACATGCCCGTGAAATTTGGTTCCAGTTGGTTTTGATTTGGAGGAGAAATCAAGTTTTGGGGATTTTTCCCGTCTTTGTTCCCGCAAGAACCGGCCAAGCCGACTTGCAACCGCCAAGCCGACTTCACCCGCCCAAGCCGACTTGGGTCCAAGGAAAACCGGCCATCCGGGCTCTCTGGCCAAACCCGGCCAAGCCGGCCAGCCAAAACCGGCTCACCGGGCCGGATAGCCGCCAGCTGGCCTTGGTGCCGCCAAAGTCGGCCAGCCGAGTCTCAAGCCCGGCCAAGCCGACTTGAGTGCCCTCAGGGCTGTTTTGGTTGCATTTTGTTCATCTGGTCTCCGTTTTGCGCACTGTTTGGCTCTCCGGTTGTCTGTTTTCGTGTAGGTCGTTTCGGTGCAGTGCTGTTTTCCGCTGACCGTACTCTGAAGCTTTGCTGTCTCACTTCTCCTCGATAGAAGTCGAGATTTGCATTTGCATCGATTTGATCAAGTAGTGATCCGCTGTGTTCCTAGGGAACATCCACCCGTCGTCAGGGTCGTGATCACTACTGCGTTGTGTTTCGGTTCTTGGTGTGTGAATCTGGGACATAGGCTCTGGATTTCGAAAGGAAATTTTTGACGCTCCCATTCAACCCCCCTCTGGTCGCTCTTCCCGGTCCTTCAATTGGTATCAGAGCCGGTTAAGGATCACTTCACCTTAATCGGTCCGTGATCCCCGAAGGCGACATCATGGAGAACCGTGGGCTTGGAAAGCCACCGCACTTCGATGGCAAGAACTATCCCTATTGGAAGATCCGCATGTCGGCGCATCTCCAAGGGATTGATTCGCATGTTTGGGAGATCTGTGAGAATGCGGACTATGTGGTACTTCCTGCCCGTGTTGACCAATCACAGATCGACCAACACAAGGCGAACAACACTGCCAGAACTGTCTTGTTTTCTGCTCTTTCTATGGAGGAATTTGAGCGTGTTTCGATTGTGCTCTGCTCGAGAGATCGGTCTAGGCAGACCTGCAGAAATATCATGAGGGTACTGCCCATGTCAAGACCAGACTCTATGAGACACATAAGAGAGAGTATGAGAACTTTGTTCAAACCGATGGTGAATCTATTGGTTCTTTGTTCACTCACTTTCAAACCATCGTGAACAAGATGAGGGCAAACAACCCTCAGATGCCCTATGACGATCATCAGAGAGCGCTTAAGCTTCTATATACTCTAGATCGGAGGGTTTGGGAAGTAAAGGTCTCGGCGATCATCGAATCGCCCGGCTATGAGACTCTCACTGTGGATGAGCTGTTCAGTAAGCTCAAGTCCACCGAGATTGACCACCAGACGCAGGCGAGGATCAGAAATCCGTCTGCCCCTACCATGGCTTTGGTCTCAGGTACAGGAGGTTCAAGTTCTTTGACTAACCCTTCACAGCTGTCTTTTGCCTTGTCTTCTCTGGTCTCAGCTACAGAGGAGCAGATGGAGGCTCTTGGGGACGACGAGCTCGCCTTGGTGATTAGCCGGTTCTCACGGTTTCACAACAACCGTTTGAATCGCCGGCGTGGCATCACCAAGCAAGGATGCTTCGGGTGTGGAGATCCCGACCACTACATCGCCAACTGTCCCAAGGCCGACAAGAACCACTACAACAACAAGAACGACTACAGCAAGCGCAAGGACAAGCACGAGTCCTCTGCACCCAAGTACAAGTACAAGTACAAGGGAGGATTCGACAAGGAAGCTGTCAAGAAGAAGTACTTTGAGAAGCAAGAGGCAAGGCAGCGAGCTTTCCTCGCATCACTCAGCGATCTCGACGACGACTCCGACAGCGGCTCACCTCCAAGTGATGATGAGGCCGAGCAGAAGGTCGAGAACAAGTTCAACGGGCTGTGCTTCTTCGCTGACTCCAAGCCTGGAGGCTACCGCACCATGGCGCTCGATGAGTCTACTCCAAGCATTGAGAAGAACGACGACACCGAGCCCGAGGTAGAACAAACTCTTGAATCTCTTGCTGCCGAGGTTGATAGCTTGACTACCACTTTGCTTAGACAAGATGCTCGCTTAAGCTTCGCTCGTGAGAGGAAAGATTTCAAGGCTAAGTGGTTGCTTGTCGTCAAAGAGCTAGAGTACGTTAGGGAGATGGTGCACATCTCGATGAGTCCGAATGTGATGCTTGTGCCATTCATATGGCAAACCTAGCCGATGTGCGGTCCAAGTATGTGGCTTTGGTAGATGAGTTTGATGAGGTTAAGGCTAAGTCTGTCTCTCGTGAATCCTTGCAAATCTTGTGATGAGTGAAGTCCGAGCTAGGTGAGAAAATGACTAGGATTGCCATGCTAGAGAAAACTAGTCAAGTTTCTAGATGTGCTTGTTGTGAAGCTTTGGAACTAGAACTAGACTCTTGTAGGCATGACAAGAAAAGGGCCGAAGAAGAAATCACAAATCTTCGGTCCATGCTCGGTTGGTTGTCTTGCGGTGAACCGCGGCTTGGCATGATGATGAGTCGGTTTAAGAGGGAACCGACACAACGGGATTAGGCTTTGCTACGGTGGGAAGGGTGAAAATGTTTTTGGTAAGGTTGGTGAACACAAAGTGGTATGAGTGCATCCGAGAAATCCACCAAGCCTTCCACTACTCCCAAGTTGATCAAAATCACTCCACCTCGGCCCTAACAAGCCCAAGTGTGAAAGATGGTGTGTTTGAGGAACCTCCCAAAGCTTCACCTCCAAAACAAATGTGGACTCTCAAGCCAAACCACCTAAGGAACCCACTTGACACACTTCCCGACATCTCTATTAAACCCCTCCAAAGAACAAGCAAACCCAAAGAGTGACACATACCCATGAGAGAGTGAGTAAACCACCACCCAAGAGAGAGGTGTATCACTGTGATTATTGTCACCATGATGGTCACTTGTTTGAGTTATGCTTTTGGAGGAAGAGAGATGAGCGGCATGAGTATGAGTTTTTCCATAACTCTACTCATGGTGTGTTTGCTCCACGTTTCCAGAGGCACAGTGCTAGGCCAAGAGGTGCAACACCTCAAGGACCTAGGCCTCAAGGTGTGAGACCACGAGGTGGTCGTGCCCGGCGAGGTTCAGGTTTTGCTTATGACCTTGGATCTCGTGACCGTGGCTTTCAGTCTTACAGGATGAGCGGACCACGTTTTTCTCGTCGTGGTGATCGCTCTACTCAAATGGGACATGGCATGCATGATATTTTTGCTAACACTTCTCGTGAGCGAATGAGTCAACACTGGTTTTCTCCTCAGTTTACTAACCCCAGTGTTGGATCATTTGCTCATCCCATGTCTCGCTATTGATGCGGGATGAAGGGATTTGGAGAACACGTGGCTAGTTGATTCCGGTTGCTCTCGACACATGACCGGGAACTCAAAATGGTTCTCCGGCCTCACCCAAATGAAGTGTAGTGAATACATTACATTTGGGGATAACGGCAAGGGTAAAGTGCTTTCACGTGGTTCCATCCGTTTGAATGAGAACTTTGTGCTTAAGGATGTGGCTTTGGTTTCAAACTTGCACTTCAATGCTTTCTTTTGTTTCTCGGCTTCTTGATGACGGTTTTGAGGTTCGGTTTAAGCCAAGACTTTGTCGTGTTCTTGATGCTCGGGAAAACCTCGTTTGCAAGATTGTGCCTTTCGGGAAAGTGTTTCGTGCTGATTTTTCTCGCTCATTTGGTCTTTCCCATTTGTTTGATGGCAAACTCCTCCTCGAGTTACGGAAGTGGCACCGCAGAGACTTGGTCACTTGAGTTTCGACTTGCTTGCAAGATTGAGCTCACTTGATCTAATTCGGGTTTGCCCAAGCTCAAGTTTGAGAAGGATCTTGTTTGTCATCCGTGCCGTCACGGGAAGATGATTGCAGCTTCTCATCCTCCCGTGAACCAAGTGATGACCAAGGGGCCCGCGAGCTTTTACATATGGACACCGTAGGTCCGGCTCGGGTCGGTCGGATGGTGGAAAGTGGTACGTGTTGGTCGTGGTTGATGACTTTTCTCGCTATTCGTGGGTCTTTTTCATGGAAAGCAAAGATGAGGTTTTTACTCATGTTCATGACTTGATCTTAAGGTTGCAAAATGAGTTACCAAAGCATGCCATGCGAGCTATTCGCAAAGGATGACAATGGCACGAATTCAAGAATACTCATTTTGAGACCTTTTGCTCTTCCATAGGTCTTGAACATCAGTTTTCCTCGCCGTATGTCCCACAAAGCAAAATGGGATTGTTGAACGCAAGAATCGGACCCTTGTTGAGATGGCCGGGACGATGCTTGATGAGCATAGGACTCCTAGGTGCTATTGGGCTGAAGCGATCAACACGGCTTGTTATGTTTCAAATCGCATCTTCCTTCGAGCTTTACGAAGAAGACTTCTTATGAGTTGCGGTTTGACCGCTTGCCCAAAGTGAGCCATTTTCGGGTGTTTGGCACCCAAGTGCTTTATCTTGAAGAAGGGAAACTTAGACAAGTTTGAATCAAGATCTTCGACGGGATTTTTTCTTGGTTATGCATCTCATTCGCATGCTTATCGAGTACTTAACCTTGAAACTAACAGTGTCATGGAGACTTGTGAAGTCACCTTCGACGAGACCGCACCTTGTTCTTCTTCTTCTGTCTTTGAAAGTGCAGGTGAACAAGAGCATCTTTGTGGAGGAGGAGCAGGACGATGCCGATTGGGGTGATCCCGAGCCGACTCCACCGGCTGCCCCAGTTGACCCTGTGACGACTACTTCCGTTGACGGTCCCACTCCCACATCTTCTACCACATGGGGACCGTACGACGAGGCTCCTCAGCTTGTTCAGCACTCGAGGAAGCTCCAGCTTTGTTGAGGGGAGGCGTCTTCATCAAGAGAAGCACCGTGACACATTCGGCATCGCCATCCTCCTTCAACCATGATCGGTAACATAAATGAGCGGGTCACTCGCAAGATCTTATGAGATTTCGCACTTTGCACATTCTCGCTTTTGTTACAAATTTTGAACCCAAAGAAGTGGTTGAGGCATTAACCGATCCAGTTGGGTAAATGCCATGCATGAGGAGCTTGAGAACTTTGAGAGAAACCAAGTGTGGGTTTTAGTGCCACCTCCACCTCGGTGTCATCCCATAGGAACCAAGTGGGTGTTCAAGAACAAGCAGAGTGAGGATGGGGTTGTGCTTTGAGAAACAAGGCTAGGTTGGTTGCTCGGGGTACTTGTCGGAAGAGGGGATAGATTATGAGGAAACTTTTGTTGCCCGTTTAGAAGCCATTAGGATCTTCCTAGCCTATGCGGCTTCGAAAGGGTTCAAGCCGTATCAAATGGATGTAAAGAGTGCTTTTCGAATGGGTACATAGATGAGGAAGTGTATGTGAGGCAACCCCTGTGCTTTGAAAATCCCAAGCATCCCGACCATGTCTTTAAACTCCACAAAGCTCTATATGGTCTCAAACAAGCCCCAAGAGCGTGGTATGAGCGATTGAAGTCTTTTTTTTGGGCAAGGGTTTTACCATGGGGTCGTTGACAAAACCTTGTTTCTCCTCAAGCATGGCGGTGACACTCTTTTGGTACGCATTTATGTCGATGACATCATTTTTGGTGGTTCGTCACATGCTCTTGTGGCAAAGTTTTTAGATATGATGAGCGGGGAGTTCGAGATGAGCATGATGGGCGGCGCGTTCTTTCTCGGTTTGCAAATCAAGCAAACTCGAGAAGGGACATTTGTACATCAAGGCAAGTACACGAAGGATCTTCGAAGCGTTTCGACATGGGTGATGCCAAGCCACTTCAAACTCTCATGTCGACCACGATCGCCTTTGGATGCCGATCTAGAAGGAGAAGCCGTGGACCGGAAGGAGTACCGCGAAGCATGATCGGGTCGTTCTTTGTACCCGGACGGCGACAAGGCCCGACATCCGTTCGCACCGCCTTTGTGCACGCTTCCGGTCTTCACCGCGACCGCATCGGTAAAGGCCGTCAAACGCATCTTACGGTACCTTCGCTTCACTCCCGAGCTCGGTCTATGGTACTCGACCACTTCTTCTCTTTCTCTTTCGGGTTATTCGATCGATTATGTGGGTGATCGAATTAAGAGGAAGTCCACTTCGGGAACTTGTGAGTTTTTGGGTTCGTCGTTGATCTCTTGGTCTTCTCGCAAACAGTCATCTATTTCCCAATCCACGTGTGAGGCTGAGTATGTCGCTGTTGCTGCGTGTTGTTCTCAGTTGCTTTGGGTGGTTGCTACTTTGAGAGACTATGGGTTAAATTTTAGGAAAGTGCCTCTTTTCAGTGACAACACTAGTGCCATTAGTGTTGCTAAGAACCCAGTACTCCACTCAAAAACCAAGCATATTGAGATCCGGTATCACTTCTTGAGAAACCACCAAGAGAAAGGAGACATAGACCTTCAGCCTGTGCGAACCCATGAACAGCTTGCTGATATTTTCACAAAGCCCCTCGATCAAACCCAGTTTGCCCACTTGAGAGCGGAGTTGGGCATCTGCTACCCTTTTTAGAGTAGGGTAGCTGTATCTTGATGTATAGTATGATCTTTGGCTTTCTTCTTTGCTTTTGTTTCTTTGGCTTTACATGTGTATCATATTGCATATCATCATGTATCATATTACTTTTGTTGAGCTTCATGACTATAGCAGTTTTTTATTACATTCATGATCTTGCTAGTATGACTTGTATATGTCACTTGGAGCTTGTGGCTTAGGCTTTTTCTGATCACTTGTTACATGTTATGAGCTAAGCCTGTTTTCTAAATGTGAACCTGCTTAAATTTTGATGCAACTCGAAAATTGTTCACCTCTAAGATGGCAACTAGCATGTGTAGGTTTTGTGAGAACCTTGTTGCTTTCATGTGTATGCTTGAGTTGCTATGTCTCATGTTTCTTGAGTCTTTCACTTAGCTCGGATCTCTTGATAATCTTGTGCTAAAACTTGATGTCTAAGCGAGAAATGATGAAAAGCTTTTGAGTTGGATCTTTTCGTCCCACGGCAATGTCACGAGATTGCTTCTCATTCATTCGAGTGAGATGAACTTGGGCATTGTAGTGCTAGTCCACAACCACTCGTGACGAGATAGCTTCCCACTTGCACTAAGGGATGAACTCGGCGTGGTTGAAAAACATGATAAAAATAATCTTTTTGGCGGACGAGTTTTTGATCCTCTCATTTACACATGTCTAAATGAAACCTTGTTAACTACTTTGTTTTAAATCGATCAATGTTGTAGTAACAAGTGTTGTTAAGTGTATCTTTGAGACATGATGTGTGACCGTTATATGGGGTAGTTCACTCTTGTATACATGTGTTAGCACTTGTTTGATCTCCCGCTTATATGTGCTAGGTGCTATTCTTTTTGGTGAACACCTTTTATAAAATGCCCAACACCGATCAAAATGCTTATGTTTCATATTCCGTACCACTTGATCGCTTGAGCATTAGTTTTGTCTTGTGCCTTTTGCTATACACTTGCCATACTTGCTAGATCATCTATGTACTCAATTTGCTATACTTGTGAAGCTCTACCTTTTGCATTTCTTTCATGGCATGATTTGAGGGGAGTTGCGGTCTCTTTTGTCTCAATCTTGATAAGTGCATGTGCCAACAAGGGGAGAAACATCCACAAATCCAGAGAGTTCATTGGTGAGGATGCATTTGTCAAGGGGAGTTGCACTCCGAGTTTTGAGTTTGAGCTGTTTTTGCTAGATGTGTTGAGCCGTTGCCTCTTCTTGAGGATCTAGTCAGTTTTCGGTTGTTCTATCTTTGTGCTAGTGGTGTTGAGCCTTTTGCCTCTTCTTGAGGGCTAGCTTTGGTTTTATAGGTCGCGTCGAGCCGTTGCCCATGTCTTTGGGGACCAAGTTGTGATCTCGCTTTGCTCATTGCAAATGACCTGTTTTCTGCTTTTCTTTGGCTCTTGGTCATTTGGATGAGTTGTCTCTGGTTTGTGTTGGTGTTGACAATGCACTCATCAAGGGGGAGATTGAGGACACATGGTTTTTACCATAACCATTGTGTGGACCTTTGTGTGATGAGTGATTGTCAACATGCCAACACAAGGCGTGTGTGTGTTCTTACTAACCGATGGCACGCGGATACGTGTCAAACAATGGTGTCTCTTGGCTCATGTTGTGCGGGTGTCGAGCTCGGAGACGGTGGTCGACGGTCGGTGAAGATCAAGTAGGGCGTGCCGTGGCCGACGGACCGGGTGCGGTGAAGGGCGGACGTGAGGCTTGGATCGAGGACGATGACCGGGTGGCCGGCCGTGGTGGGCCGAGTGGGACATCGACGAGTGCAAGTGTACACGGCGGGGGATGCGTATGGGCTACGCTACTCGCGGAGGGTTTGGTGGTTTCGCCTCAAAACCATCGGCGGCGGGTTTCCCCGGTTTGCGCCTCAAAACCGGGCGGAGGTCCCGATGCGGACGGACGACACGTGGCGGCATCGGGGAGATTGCTTGGAAGCAAGGCTACCGGTGAGGAGGCGCGGTGGCCGTCGGATCAAGTGAAGCCCGAGTTGGACCCTTATGCCCCGGCTAAGTGGTGTGGCTCTTCATGTATCCAAGGGCAAAGAAGGAATGTAAAATAGACTTGCCCCTATAAATAAAGGATGAGGGTCTCCCTTCCCCTCACCTCTTCCATTTCCATTTCTTCCTTTTAGGATTTCCTTCCTCTAGTTGCTTGTGAGAGAGAGGTCTCGCAAATCTTTTGATTTGTACTCGAACCAAGTGTGTGGCAAGCAGAGCGCCTAGTCTCTCGCTGTTTCCTCCGGGATTAAATCTTGTGTCCGTGATTCTTGAGTTGAATTTGTGATTTTCCGAGATCCCTTTTTGCCTCTTGTGTTCCCAACTTGATTTCTTTGATTTGAGGCCGTTTGAGATGATTTTTCTTGCTATGGATTGATCTAGGACGTGAGTGAAGTGATTCCACCGAAGGAATTTGTCTAACTCCTCACGAGATCGAAGATCCATGGAGTTTTTCCTCTAGGTGTGCTCAAGATCCACTTTTGGGGATTTTCGTGATTTCTTCCTCCTTTCATCGAATTGAGCGATGATCTCCTGGAGATAGCTCCCCAACTGCATCAGGAACATGCCTGTGAAATTTGGTTCCAGTTGGTTTTGGTTTGGTTCCCGCAAGAACCGGCCAAGCCGACTTGCAAAACCGGCCAAGCCGACTTGGGACCAAGGAAAACCGCCATCCGGACTCTCCCGGCCAAACCCGGCCAAGCCGGCCGCTGTCGGCCAGCCGGCCGGCCAGTTAAAACCGGCTCGGCTGGCGGATAGCCGCCAGGGGCCGCAGTGACCAAAGTCGGTCAGGCCGAGTCTCAAGCCGGCCAAGCCGACTTGAGTGCCCTCAGGGCTGTTTTGGTTGCATTTTGTTCATCCGGTCTCCGTTTTGCGCACTGTTTGGCTCTCCGGTTGTCTGTTTTCGTGTAGGTCGTTTCGGTGCAAGGTCTTTTTTTCCGACCGTACGGAGCTTTGCTGTCTCACTTCTCCTCGATAGAAGTCGAGATTTGCGTTTGCATCGATTCGATCAAGTAGTGATCCGTGTTCCTAGGGAACATCCACCCGTCGCTGTGGTCGTGATCACTCTTGCGTTGTGTTTCGGTTCTTGGTGTGTGAATCGGGACATAGGCCTGGATTTCGAAAGGAAATTTTTGAAGCTCCCATTCACCCCCCCCTCTCGGTCGCTCTTCCGTTCCTTCAATTATGCTAAAAATTATCCCAAAACCCTTTGTACCTAATCCATTATGACACACTCAGAGCATTATAAAAAAAACACGATGAAAGCCAATAAAAAGGAAAGAAGGGACGACTACCTACCTAGCTAGGCTTCTTTCCCCTCATAGTAGAAGAAATGGATGACTCAATATGATATATGAGGTCAAATTGTATTGACACTTAGGATACCAACAACATATAGTGGTGTCAAATTCGGCATCAGATCTCTTATCCTAATAGACAAGACAAATGCAACAAAAAAAAACATATAGCTTGAGGCCGCAACATGATTAGGATCAACATCAGCGAAACCTTAATTAGGCCTAAGTCCATATAGCTTGAGGTTGCAACATTATTTGGGCACAAGTTACATAGCAAAACCTAGGTACCTAAGAAAAAGATAGAACTGACTCACAAGTTACAATTTGAAACAAGAGTGTGTACAATTTGAAACAGAAGGAGTATGTACGTAGGTGAACTACCAACTAACAAGAAGATAAAACTGACTTACATACAAGTTACAATTTGGAACAGGAGTATGTCTATAGGTGAATTATCAATTTATCGTTAACTATTTTTCGCCTCCTCAAACGTCTGTCACCAGGAAACCAGGAAATAAGATGATTTGTCGCAAGAGATTATCGAAGTTGTGTTTGGTTCCAATCCATTACCGACTTGTGAGATTATCAAAGTTGGGTTTGGTACGCATGCGAACATCCCTTGTATGAAGTCTGCGCCGGATCGTGCTAAATGGGCCTGCTTGTCGTCCGAGTACCGAATTGAGACGGTTAGGATTGAATTGCGAACTTCTCCCAAAACTCGCTCGGTAATGCTTCTTAGTATACGTTCATTACACCGAACGGCGGAGGCATCGGCCCATTGGGCCGCGCGGCACACACACTGACACACACGGAGCGGCCGCGACCCCCCCCCAAGATACCGCTCCTCACACTCCGGCCCGCGTCATTTTCCTCCCGCCTCCTCTCTCTCTCCTCGGCTCTTCCCCTTTCTCTCGCTCGCCGCCGGTGGTCACACCTCCGTCGTCGCGCGCGCTCCATGCGCCTCTCCATCGCTCTCTCTACTCTTCGCTCCGCGCGCCACCGCCTCATGCGCACGCAGCCATATGGTGGACACCGGCGGAGGCGCACGGTTTTGGCGCGCCGATCCGTGGCGCTGGGTCGCGGATCCGCGGATCCGGCGGTGGTGGCGCGGATCCGCCGGATCGCGACGGCCGCCGCGGATCGGCGCGGCGGCAGTGCCCACGGATCCGCCTCTCCTCCGGCGGCGAGTTAGGGTTCCGGCGAGGAGCTCCTCGTCCTTTCTTCGTCCCATTCCCTCCGCGACCATCTCTTCCTCCTCGCCTCATGCCGTCACCGGATCCCGGGTCTTCGTCGGTGGATCCGCCGGTCCGGCGGAGGAGTGGCCGGCGGCGGTGGATCCGCGCAGGTAGGCGCCCCCTCCGTCCCTCCTCCTCCACCTCCTCATGTGTTTCGTTTGTTTCTTTTGCTCGTGTTTGATGTTGCTTTAGGGTTTCATTGGGTGTTTCAGATTTTTTGTTTTTTTGTTTTTGTGTTCCATTTGGTGTTTCTTTTTCTTTCTTTTTTTTTGCCGTTTCATTTTTGTGTTTCACGGTGCTTCATCCGTTATTCTTGATGTGTTTCGGTTGCAATTTTTTTTGTTTTTTGTTTCATTTTTTGTGTTTTCATATTGTTTTGAATGTTTTGTCAATGTTTGCTTTTTTTGTTTCAAATTTCGATTCATTTTGTTTCTAACTGCGTTTTTGTATTGTTTCAAAGTTAGGGCCAGCCATGTTTTTGCATTTTCATTTTATTGTCTCGGTGTTTCTTTTTCCTCTAACGTTTGTTTCTTTTTTTGTTTAATTTTTGTTTCAGCGAAGGTTCAAGGATGTTGCGGGGGCGTCCGGTTCATGTTTCGGTCGTTTTGTTTCCATTTTCGTGTGTGTTTGCCCTATGTTTCGGGGAGGCATGGGGCATGTGGAGGCGACGGTGTATCTTGTTCACCGGATCGGCCACGGGGAGGCGTTGGGCATGTGTGGAGGCGTTGGGTATGTGTTTTGCCCTATGTTTCTTTTTGTGTTTAATTTTTGTTTCGGCGAAGGTTCAAGGATGTTGCGGGGCGTCCGGTTGATGTTTCGTAGTTTGTTTTCCATTTTCGTGTGTTTCCCCTATGTTTCGTGGAGGCGTTGGGCATGTGTGGAGGCGACGGTGTATCTTGTTCACCGGATCGGCCATGGAGGAGTGCGAGGGACCGTGCGTGAGGTGGGGGTGGTGGTCGCCGGTGGGGATAGGGGTAGGGCGGGCCTGTGCGATGGGGACGGAAGGTGTGTGCGCGATCGTGTGTGCGCGCGCGCTGCGGGGGGAAGATGGGCCGGGCCCTGTAGCGCTGGGCGTTCGATGATCGAACGTTCGAGCGCTAGTCGCTCCCAAACTCGCTTCCCTCTCCTGTGGGTTTTTGCATCCTTCTGTGGATTGCTGAGAAGTAAGGGCCTGTTTAGTTCTATAGAAGAAATCGGATGAATTGGAATGGTTTTCCAAAGATGACATGTTTGCCTGCCCACCGAATCAAAGAGTGAAATTCAGATCGTTTTCAAATTCCACAGTTCGAATCAAACGCCTGCTGGATTCACAGCGAACAACCCATGCACTGGCACGGAGAATCGTCGAAGCCACGAGTGTTGCCTGGCGAGATCTCCACGATGCAGCCATGATGCCGAACCCACAGGCCACACAAGATGGCTGCGACGGTGAGGACAGACCACCGGCAAGGAAAAACACCACCCCTTGTGATCCCAAGCTCAACCCGCCGCCAGAGTCACTGGTGGTGCCGACAATGAGCACCTCGAGCTGCTCGTCCGTGACGCTGAGGTCACAGCCTGAACCTGAACCAACTTCTGCACTCCGCTCAACCAACGAGATAGCCCAAGACGGTCACACAGGAAAAATGAATTGAAACAGATTTGGGGTAATTCATTTCTTGTCGAATCAAATTGCTAGAATCTGATTCCTCGAATTGGATTCGATTCAATTCAATGGATCCAAACAAGGCCTAAGTGGAATTGTAATCATAACAGTTGAACACCATTCCGTTAGCAACAAATCAATAAACATAACAGCTAAATCACGACTTTCTCCAAAAAAAACACTAAATCATGAGGAACACTGATTTGAATTAACTCGAGATCGAGAGACCTCACAATTTGGTGTGAAGAGGCATGTTAGCAGGGAAAATAGCCGAAAAAACTTAAATAACTAATTGACTCAAGAGACATCCAACTCCGGCAACCTCCTCTTCTTCTCCGACAAACATTCCATAGCATGTCAGGAATCAACTCAGTAAAATTTTGAAATGGGAAGACGAGTTTACATTGGAATGATATATGGAAGAATAAAGCTAGGCACAAAACAAAATGAAAATGGGGGTAAAGATGAAAATAAGATGCTGGCCCCTCCCTCACTACAAAAATGCTTACCACCATTCGAATTTCCAAATAAGGGCTGTAAGAAGCACTCAATACACAAGTATATCCACCTGGTGCAAATTCCTCACCTTGTTTTCCAATACAAAATGGTCGCACATCAGTTTGTAAGACTGTTCTGCGATTCACTGAGTGCTGCCCTCCGCAAAGTCAGTACTCCGGCAGTTGGCCCAGGAAGATCCATCTGTCTGCTCACTGCTGTCTTGAAATTCATGCAGAAGTCGTAGCTTTGATAAAAGCTTCGTAACGTTACATGACAAAAACTAAGTCCAATGGTACCAAGTCAGTTAAGTAGTCGCAATCAAGACAAGCATGCAAGGTGATTAATTTACTACCATTGCACAATGAGATGCACATCACTTTCACCAACGAGCATCTATTCTAACTAAAATACTGAATTGTGATACTTGAACAGCTAAAGCCACCGAGAACATGGAAGATGATAACAGTAACATGCAGTTATCCAACCAAGATGTCCACTGTCAATTTAAGACCTAACTATTGCTACCAGGGAAAGGGTTATAAGTATCAGGACGGCACCTCACTAAGTTGCTAACATCCCTAAGAAAACTGTTTTGTAGGGAAAGAAAGGTTGCCAACACCAACCATTCAGAAAGAACACCTGTAAAATACCAAATCAACCATAAATAGAAAACAACAAGAAGAACCCAACCTTCACAAAACCAAGACAAAATGACAACAGTTGTGATACTTCATAACAGATAAGTGATATTCTATGACACAGGTAACTAAAAGACATTCATATAACAGATGGTAATTTACCCAAAGCACTAGTAACAAAGACAAGTAACCAAGTTCAGCCAGGAAAGGCAAGACGGATGTTCTTGACCAAACCACATGACAAATTGATGTTCTTGACCATTATCCGTAGTGATTAGGGAAGGCAAGACTCCATTGCCAACTCCAAGGCCCCGACTCAACTAACGTCTCAAGGGGAAGAAACTTGTAACGACAGCAGCGACTACTGACACAGATGTACCCCACATTCAGACTGAACTTTGACGACGACGCTGGACCTTCTTGACCCTCATTACTGTTCTAGGACTCACTGTAACAGTAAGGACATGACATATCAAGCTATGCGCAAGCAAACATGAGGGCAAGAAAATAATTAAAATAGTATTAATTAATGTATAATAAGGAGAAAAAATAAGACGTGCAATTTAATGTTCTAAATAAAGGTGCAGCAAATGTTGAGGACCATACTGAAGGTTCTGAAACACAGACCTGATTGTCCTGATCTGTCACTGAATCATTTGCATTGTTTGTCTGTGATGGCTTTTCCGCTCCACATTGGGGACGATTGCATTTTGTTCGGAAAGGATAGTTTATGTTATTGCACTGCTCACACTTCCAACTTCCCTCTGGCATCTTTGGTTCTATCAATGAGAGGTTGGGGTGTGAATTTGAATAAAATTGATGGAACAATAAATTACATAGACGAATAGATAAAGTAGCCCACAAGTTATGTAAGAAAATCCAAATAAAACAACTGAATTCCTTCAAAGAAATGTCCAGTGATAACAAACATTACCAAAATTTACTAATTTAAAGGCATATGTTATAAACACAAAAAATCTGATGAGGAAGGAGCACTAAGCACTTATCACGTGGAAACTTACTTGAGCCTCTTAAACCATCAGGCTTAGATCCCTGCACAAAGATGAGCAAGCAATCAGTAAGTAAAGTGGGATTAGTTGATGAAATCTCTATAAATTACCTATAAAAATCTCAAGCATTAGAAATGAAGATCCAGGTTTAGATGAAAGAAGTGCTTTTAGACAAAATATAGCCAAAATTTGTTTGCTTTTAGTTCACAAAATTATTCTGGTTTAGCTTGATAATACAACAGAGGGAGAAAGTTGTATTGATTTTTTTCTAGAGTAACAAAACCTAGAAAAACTTAGTAAATCCAAGGACCAAAGAGAAGGTTGATCAACAAGTACCCAGATTCTAATGTCCAATAAATGAAAAGGCCTACAAGTGGAACGATGGGCTATGGCAAGGCAATGTAGATATATATCCAGCTGTGCATAAGCATGGTTTCACTAAACAGTTTACAAAGGTAGTATACAATGAAACCATGTACACTTCAAGCACACGAGTAATCTTGTGGCAGCAAAATCAACTTCAAGCACAATTGCGAAGTTATAACAGTTCATCAAAAGTAAAGAAACATTAACTAACACAATTACAATTTTTCGGAAGGGCCTTATTAGTTTAAATAAATACAAAAAAGAAGTAATATCAGATCGCTTATAATAGCAAGATAATACATAAGTCTCAAACCTGGTTTTCAGGCCTAGGTGTGTTGCACTTTCTCATATTACAGACTGTGCGAAAGCCAAAGTTGATGTTGTGGCAATTTGGACACTCCCAATCATTATCACGGCCAGCTCCTGCATCAAAAGTTAGGCGAAGAATTAATCAAGTGCTAACCACATTTCAATAAGTCAAAATACAAATTCACTAAGATATACCCGCAGGCTTCTTCTGAGAACCTTCATCAGAATATGAGCCAGCCCTTGTGCCCTTTCAAGTTCAGGAAATACAAATTTAAGGAATCATAACAGTTATTCTCATGTAGACACAATCTCAGAAATCATAAATATCAAACAAATAGTGAAATAAAGTAGCAGAAACAAACATGTTGGAAGATCTTCATACGCAACAGTAGTTAAATTAGCATGGGGAAATAGGTATACAGAAGATTAATCACAAGAGTACGTACCATGGGACCAGGACCAGCAGGTATTGGCCCATACCTGTCCATGGGCATTCCATACATTCCACCTGTTTATTGAACAATAAGCAAGATAAATCTTGTGAGCAAACACGTGGATAACATTGGACTGAAAAACATGTATCAAAGTGTCATAATCCCAACCAAACAAAGTGGCTCTGAAAACATGTGAGAGAACAATGGTACTGCAAAGGGTATTATTTATTGCCAGCATTTGTGGAAATGAAGATTGAGTGAAAATAAATTACATTTTTCATATTCTGTATAAAACTAAATAGTTTAACACACTATGATTTGCATAAAAGATATTATTGAAAGCATAAGATTTGCCTGTCTATTTAATTTGGTAGCTAGATTAATTAATGCAAGGGCAATATCAAAATACACCATGCCTATCATAGCCAGAAGCCATATTACCTGCTCCCATCATAGATCCACCAGAGTACGGAGTTGGCCCAGCCATTTGCATTGGCCCGTAGGGGCTCCCCATTGGTATGCGACCACCATATCCATATGGATAAGCAGAACCCCCAGGGAACTGTGGGATACCATAGCGCGGCATTGCAGGCCCATTAAACATGGAGGAGCCATATGGGGAAGCGCCTCCACCAAGGTACATCGACAGCGGCGTCCCTGGGCCCATGTAGCCCCCTGACGTGGGATAGTGAGGCGGGGTCTGCATAGGCTTCTGCATGGCCTTCTGGACAGCAAGCAACAGCAGGGCACAAGGTAAGTGCAAACAGGCATGCGACAAGCGGAAGTGCCCGCAGGCACGCTCCATGCAAGCAACAAGGCGAACAATGATCAGCAAGAATAAAGCGTTATGTACCGTGTGATCTGCTGGCCTGGACTGGTTGCAGGTGCGCATGTTGCAGGTGGTGCGGAAGGCGAAGTTGACGTTCTTGCAGCTGGGGCAAACCCAGTCGTCCTCACGCCGGCTGCCTGCAAACGCAGTTTATTGTCCCCCACCAGGGGGAGGAAATCCACTCAGATACAGCTAACAGATACGGAGGGCGCGACAGGAATTAACGAGGCGGCGGAGCAAGAGCAAACCTACCGTCGGTGCGGGCGCGCTTCCCAGCGGACTGGCTGCGGCTGTCGACCTGCAAACGCACACGCTAATTCGTGAGACCTCGCCGGACGGCCGGGATCCAGAGGGGGCGACGAGCACAGCGCGGGGAGCGCAAAAACCAAAGCTAACAAGCTTCCAGCGCGACTGATGGGCGGCGACACCGACTCGAACCCTAATTAACCGGCGGAATCGAGGAGGACGAGGAGGTGGGGGCGGTACCTGAGAAGACATGGCTGGCGGCGAACCGGTGCTGGCGGCGGCGGCGCGGCGAGAACGGCGCGGCGAGAAGCACGTGTTCCTTGAAGCGGGAGCGCCGCCGCGGTGACCGGCGGCGAGCGAAGCGGGCGGAGGCGGGGGAATTCGGCGGAGCAGTAGCTAGGGTTTTGCAATTTTGCAGTTGTGAATTCGGCTTCGAAATTCAGGTGCGCATCAGATTAGCTTTTTGCCTCCGCCGTGCGTCGGCCGGTGTACTGACGATGACGGGGACACGGGACGGGAACTCGGACCACAAGGTGGGCCCAGATGAGAGATTTAGGCCCAGATCCGATACGTGGGCCCTTTCAAGCTCGCGTCAAAGATATTGTGGCCCATTACTGTACATGTTCTGCTGAAGTTATCTTTCTTGAAAAAAATCCATTTTAGCTCAACTATTTGGCGAGTCTGATTTTTCCTTGAACTTTAAAATCAAACATCTTACTCTGAACGGTTAAAACCATTTAAGTTACCTTCATGTCCTGTATTTGAATGGGTTTAAGGTAGTTTTGTCTTTTTTTAAGTTATGGTAAACAGTTGATAGGGTTTTAAAACAACAGAAAATGTCTCTAGGCTTCTAAAAGTTTCAGGAGAAAACACATAAGTAGATTGGGATACAAATAATATAAATAAAATATTCAAGCTCTTGGAAATATATCTATAAGCTTTAAAATAGATTCAACTCTAGAAAAGAGAAAAAAATTCAAAAATAGAAAATTGCCAAAAACATTCTAATTTATGTTTAAATATGTTTTGGAAACTTACATAACAAAAAAACCAGCATTAATGCAACATACATTAATTCTAGTTGTATCTTATGTTTTTTGGTTGTCAAAAATTTTCAAAATCCAATTAAATGTCAATTATAATGTTTTATGATTTTTTAAAAAAACAAAAACTTGATGTTCTTTCCTTTTTTTCTAGAGCTAAATCTACCTTTTGTAAACTTTTAGAGATATTTTCATGAGCTCTAAATATTTTATTTTTATTTTTCATAGATAAATTGATAGTTAGGTTTTTTTGGCATTTTTAGAAGCTTAAAAACATTTTTGTGGTTAAGGGCAAGTTTGATACATTGGGCTAATTATTAGCTAGCTAATTTTAGCCATAAACAATCTAAACTGGGCAAAAATTTTAGCCAAGCCTCCAACTAGTTGATAGCTAAATAACTTTCTAATTTTAACAAACAATTAGCTATAGCTGATCCAAACAAACCCTTAATGACATTATCAAATATTTACCTGATTTTTGTAACTAAAAAGTTCGAGAAGAAAAGTCAGACTGCAACAATTTCTTTGTTTCGTTCAGAAAACACTAGGTCGGCTGATTTTATTTTTAGTTCTCATATTTTTAATTGTAATTATTTATGTTGGTACTACTGTGTTGTAACTTGTAAGGGTCCATTTCAAACGCGGGAAAATCTTTATATTTCTGTGTTTTTCATGTCGAATTCATGTGCGATTCCTGTGAAGTTCGTGCGTTCCTTAAAGGCCCTAAGACATGTTGGAGTCGAGCTTTGCATTCTCGTTCACCTCACATCACAAGTTGTCAACCATTGATGAAAAGAAAGCTAATGCATCCTTTCATGCTTCATCTAGTCCCGTTCTTCGCTTGCTTTCAGCCACGAGCCTTGGACCTCGCTCGCCGCCCCTGTGAACTCTCACGGGCCTTCTCTCCGGCGCCTCTCCTTTCCCCTCCGGGCTCCCGTCTCCGCACGCACACTTGCACACGGCCATGGACGATGACACCATCCTGCTCATCGATCGCCACATGTTCCACTATATATTCCATAATACCTGCGGCTCGACGGCTTCGTTCTCATCAACTGTCTCGAAGCATCTAGTCTAGCAGCACGGTAACGCAATGGCCTCTGAGGACGAGGAGCAGGGCTCGTCGCCGGAGTCGGATGCCCCACCTTCGCCGCCGTCACCGTCGCAGCGGCCGCTGCTGCTGAACCCGGCGTACGCGCAGTGCAAGTCGGTGATCCACGACGAGCTGCGCAGCTTCCGGGTCTTCCTGCGGTGGTGCGCGCTGGACCACAGCACCGGGGCCGGCCGCGCGGCGTCGTACGCGGCGTTCGTGGCGCTGGCGCTCGCGGTGCCCGCCGCGGTGTCGCTGTCGGTCCGCGCCGACGCGTCGCTGTCCAGGGACTCGGCGTCCGCCATCACCTTCAACCGCGTGGCGCAGGCCCCCGCCACGGGGCTCGCGGCCATATCCTTCGCCACGCTGGCCGCCTTCTTCGCCCGCCTCGGGGGGCTGCGGCAGCTCCTGTTCCTCGACGGCGCGCTCCGCGACGACTCCGCCTTCGTCCGCCGCGGGTACGCGCGGGAGCTGGACCGCGCGTTCCGCACCCTGGCCGCGCTCCTGCTCCCGTCGCTCTGCGTCGAGGCCGCGCACAAGGCCGTCTTCTTCTTCTGCACCGTCAGGGTAGAGCCGCCCGCCGCGGTGCTCCCGTTCCCCACTGTCGTCATGCCGTGGCGCGCGGTGGCGCTGGTGGCCACGGTGGCGTCGTGGGTGTACCGGACGGGGGTGTTCCTGCTGGTGTGCGTGCTGTTCCGCCTCACCTGCGAGCTCCAGATCCTGCGCTTCGAGGGCATCTACCGCATGTTCGACGTGGAGGCGCGCCCCGCCGCCGCCGCCGAGATCTTCGCGGAGCACCGGCGCATCCGCACGCAGCTGCTCGCCACCAGCCACCGGTACAGGGTGTTCATCATCTGCTGCCTCGTCACCATCACCGTCAGCCAGCTCGCCGCGCTCGTCGTCGCCCTCTCGTCCAGCGACGCCAAGAGCTTCTCCAACACCGGCGACCTCCTGGTACGCACTACACGACACGAAGGCGAAGGTCTCATCGTCACTCTAAGAATGTCATGTCGCCTGAGACTGCTAGGCCTCGCGCTCGTGCAGGTCGGCTCGGCGGTGCAGCTGAGCGGCTTCTTCATGTGCCTGCTGGGCGCGGCCAGGATCACGCACAGGGCGCAGAGGATGGTGTCCATCGCCAGCCAGTGGCACATGAGCCTGGAGTCGTCGTCCACGCACCACGGCAAAGCATCGTCGCCGGCCAGCGACGACGTCGACGCGGCGTCCGACGTCTCCGGCTCGTCGACGGCGGCCGTCTCCCAGGCGGGGGAGCCAGGAGCGCCGTGCTCGTACAGGAGCAGAGAAGCACTCGGTACGCATGCAGCTTACTGAGCTTGTGATTTGCCGATCTTTTTTGGGTGCTGGCACAGACTGAAACTCGATCTTGCTGTGTGGTGCATGCAGTGACGTACCTACGGCACAACGGCGGCGGGATCACCCTGTTCGGGTTCACGCTGGACAGGGGCCTCCTCCACACCATCTTCGTCTTCGAGATGACTCTGGTGCTCTGGATCCTTAGCAAAGTCGTGGTCCTCTAGTACTAGGACCATCCATGTGTACATCTACATGGCACGACTGTCGAATAGTGATGCTACTACAATTTTCGCCCACAACTGTATCTTTGCCTATTGGACTATTGGTGCAAGTATAGATTCAGTCAAGACACAAGACTGCTTTGATTTACGAGTGATTCTCTCTCTGAGAAACAGAGAATTTCTATTGATCAATCACAAGGTGGTACAGTCCTAAAGAACCAAATGCTGGATCAACACAAAAGGGCACATTTTAATGAGGAGCATGGCCAGGCAATTTGCAAATCTGTACAAATGTGCAGTCATGACATTATGGGAGACATATTGTCTCTGAATATATTACTGCTTAATAATGCATTCATACTATTATATTCAACCTTCTCATGAACTGGATAAACAAAACAAAACAAACCACCCCAGCCCCTGATGCTGTTTGCTGCACTCCTAATCCGATTGCACCTTACTATTTTGAGCGGCCTCTGAGGCATCCAGGCAGGTGGAGGCGTGGAGCAACCTGCGAACTGAAGAGCTGGCCTTGGGGCCTTTGTTGCTAGTTTCGCCATGCATGTGTATTCAGTTTGGAATATTTCCATGGTAAAACATTTTTTTCTGAGATTAAACCAGATGTTAGGATTTTTTTAACTGTATTACTTTCGGTGTGAAAATATTACAATAAATTTGAAAATTTAGTCTTTAATGATTTTTTGGATATTTTTTAAAAATATTTTTAGTCTAATTTTGTCCCCTGATCTTTTAACTTAAATTAACTTATTACTCGTCTGATATGGCGCCACCTTAGCAAATAATTTGAACTCTTTAAAAAGTTGAAACGTTATAATAGTAGGGAAATCTGATCTGGCCTAGATCGATCAGGCCTGTTTGTACCGTGAGATTTTTTGGGCCATCCTGTCCTACTGCCTCGTTTCCTCCGGTGTGTTCCCGTCTACCACATTCTGCTACGGCGTTCTAATGCGTGGTGTCCATCGATTGGTTTCACAATTTGGCACAGCAGGAATGCATCGGCGAGCGATCCTAGCAGCGGCGATTAGGGTTCATGCTCAGTCTTATACTTTCGCCCAACAAGAAGGGACGAGAAGGAATTGACACACCTGGCAATCCTGTTGCTCGCGTCGAGGCAGCGTTAGACGATCATGGAGGCAGTGGTGTCCAGTGGCTCAACCTCAGCGGGCGGTGTCCAGTGGCTCAACCTCAGCGGGCGGTGGCTGCCTTTAAGCCGACCGATGGATCGGGATTGAGGAGCACAGAGCCGAGGTTGAGGCGGCGGCGGAGGATTAGGGTTCGTGCTCAGATTCATACTTTCACCCATCAGGAAGGGACGAGAAGGAATTGACACACCTGGCTATCCGGTTGTGTCATGTCAAGGTGGCGTCGTACGATCGTGGAGACAACGGTGTCCGGTGGCTCAACTTCGACAGGCGATGGCTGCTTTTAAATCGATCGATGGATCGGGATTGAGGAGGACGAAGACGAGGTCGATGTGGAGGTATAAACTCCATATACCCTCACGGCCTAGTTTGGGCCGACACGCTACCACCAGGCCGGCCCATCAAGCTCCAAGACCGATCGGCTCAGGCTGGTCGGACAGCCTAAAACGGGCAATAATATCGAAGACCGACAAGGAGGACAAGACCTAGCTGAGATAGGAAAGTTTAGACTTGTAAAGTATGTAAACTTAGTACCAGATAGGCTAGTTCCGACTTGTAACCTTGCTCCCCGTAATATATAAGGAGAGCAAGGACCCCCATGCCAGAGGACAGAATCTGGCATAACGCACAGACTCATACATCCACATCATAATCGAAACAGAGAGCAGGACGTAGGGTGTTACGCTTCATAGCGGCCCGAACCTGGGTAAACCTTGTGTGATTGCTCCCTGTTTACATCTTGCTCGCAACCTCGGTGCGCCTTCCGCCAATCCATTACCGGTCAGGGCATACCCCTGGTCGGACTATCGCCGATATTTCGTCGACAGTGGCGCGCCAGGTAGGGGGTGCGCACCGAGATTTCACGTCGATCAAGATGGTTTCCTTCCCGGCTTCCATGACTTTCGAAGCCGGCCTCACCTTCACCATTGGGACGATGACCTGGACAACCGCTCCAGACACCTCATACATCGAGAGTCCGCCCTCGATCTTAGCTCTACAAAGCAATGAAGATACAAATCCTTCGCCTCCTCGGTACGAGGCATCATCATCAAAGCTCGAGTTATCAGAACTCCAGCCTTTCCTTCTAGGCACCAATCAACCACCAGACGAAAATTGGGCCGATCTGTTCGAAGCAACTCATGATCAACAGGATAGGCTCATGGAGTTTTTTGCTCAGTTTGGATCTATCCAAATTGAATCAAAGCAAGAATCACCCACTATCCTTCAACGAGACCAAACGCAAACAAAACACATCGGATCGCAAGATCCTAGATCCAAGGGTTGCATCACCGTTCCCATACGGGTTGCCAAATACCGCCGACCTATTCAGCTACCAACTTTTAGCAGATTACCCCAAAGGCTACAACCGGATTCCTGATCCACACTCAGACATGATCAGCTACGCTTTCGACGCACCCGAAGGACATATTGTCAACCATGTGCACCTCGAAGAAGTCACGGATGACCAATCTCCAGAAAAAACACGTGACGTTACTCCAGACACGCCCAGACTCGACGATTACTACAACATCTTAGAACTCTCGGGATCTGCCCATACGATGGTCTATTCCGACAACGAAGAAGAAGTACAATCTGCAAACAACAACACCAAGCGTATCGACACTACTCCAGATCTACAACTTACCGTGTTCCGACCAGAGGAACATGAGGAAATTCAGTCAGAGATCCATGACCCGGCCAAATCCGCTCAAGAATTACAGCAATTCCCATCTTTCCCTCCCAGCCTAGGGAACGCGGTATGTCATGTTAGTGACAACGAGGTCACTATCAACGGAGAAACCGACGAACAAAGGCAACAGCGAGAGGGTCGAAACGCAGCCAGGGAACAACGAAGACAAAACGAAGCCGCAATCCAGGCAGCTGCCGACCAAGATCGTATGGTCGGACGACGCAGGGGCTTTCGGCGCAATCTCGCTGATGATTTTGACCTTGTAAACGAAAGACAAGTTCACACAACCCCAAGTGCTAATCTGGCAGTTGCTATTGACCGCCTCAAGACGGCCAATATCCCTCAAACTCCCCAAATTGAAGAAGCGATTGATTTCCTAGTAGCCGCTAAAGCTCAAGTGAACCATATGAGAGAACAAGCGCGCCCAGCCGCATCTCTCAGAAGCTACCGGCCGCGTAGTTTCTTCAGCAATCAAATCCCAGACTCTAGAGAAGGAGGCGCTAACGACAACAACTATGTAGACGATGGAGAAAGTTGTGGGAATTTTCCTCACAATAGATTTCACCAGAGACACAATGATAGAAGACAGATCCACCACAGAGATAACAGAGATCATGATCAACCTTTCAATCACCATCATGGTGAACAATATGATGACAACGACCTCCGAGCAGTCATCAACAATCGATACCGAGCTCGTATGGATGCCGCAGGACCGAAGCCGTATTCAGCTGCCCTACGAGAGGTAGTCTGGCCTAAAAGTTTCAGGATACCAGATATCAAAACTTACGATGGCAAGGTCGATCCAGAGCATTGGATCCTCTTATACGAAGTAGCCGTACGAGCAACGGGAGGGGATGAACATGTCATGGCCAATTACCTTCCTATCGTACTCGACAGCGGGCCGAATAATTGGTTATTACGCCAACGAGAGGGGTCGATCCACAGTTGGCCCCAATTGCGACACCTCTTCATCGAAAATTACAGAACCACGTGCCAAAGAGCCCGGGCACTAAATACGACCTAGCAAAGATCGTCGACTACCCAAATGAACCGCTACGTCACTACATACGGCGCTTCTCGAAGTCGGACAACAATTCCGAGACATTTCAGCAAATCGAAGTTGTGTCCCCTGTTCGTACAAGGATTACGACAACAAGGAAATATCGATCTACGAAAAGAACTCTTGAGAAGACAACCCACTACAACCGACGAGATGTTCAGAATAGCACGTGAATTCGCTCGCGTTGATGATGCCATGCAACAATTGCCCGAAACCGGACAAGGATACAGGAACTTCAGAAGAAACGATGACAGAGAAAGAGATTTTCAACGCAAAGACATGCGTAGAAACGACAGACGTGACAATAACCGTCGCAATGAACGACGACGCGACAATCGCATTCAAAACAATTATAGCGAGACACCGATCAACGTGTCCATTCGGTACCACCCAACGAGAGAAAAGAAGCGAGACTTCGATCCGAATATGAGAAAATCCTAGGCCGGGATTGCCCTAAGCATCCAGGAAAGGGCCATACCATGGGCGAATGCCGAGGATTCACAGCAATTTTTAGCAGGGCAGCCGCTAAGAAACAAAGATTGATAAAACAAAACAAGGAAAAACGACCCAAACAGAAGGACAAAACCGAGGAAGAAGAAGACAGCGATAAAGACCCTCGACATCAATTCAACGAGCCCACTAAACACCGTCGGCCATGATCTTCGGTGGCAAGGTTGGCCTCGAAAACTCGCGTGACAAGAAGTTACTAAAAAGGAGGATCATGGCGATCGCTAAGTCGATGGGGCAAACACGGATACCAAAGCTCCAGCCTGGTCGGAACAACCAGTCACCTTCAACAGGGCTGACATGTGGGCAAATATACCAGACGCTGGGCGTTTCCCCTTGGTACTCGATCCAGTTGTCAACCACATACGCATGGAAAGAGTACTCATAGATGGCGGCAGTGCCTTAAACATACTATTCTTACAAGCATTCCGAGAGCTAGGGTTAAAGATCGAAGATCTCGAGCCTTACGACTCACCATTCTAGGGAGTCATGCCAGGCAAACCATCAATGCCTTTGGGAAAAATAACCCTACCCATCCGTTCGGGACAAGACAAAGACTTCGAAAAGACTACGTCGGCTTCATCGTAGCCGACTTCAAGGCGTCTACCATGCCATACTTGGTCGACCGGGGATCGCGAAGTTCATGGCCGTCCCTCACTATGGATATCTAGTATTGAAAATGCCAACATCAAAAGGCATTCTTTCTCTTAGAGGCAATGTGCTTATGGCCCATGATTGCGAAACAAACGCCTACGCAGCGGCCCGAATTAGACGACCTCAAAGCTCACATGGAGCAAACATGCCTTGAAGCAAAAAAGATACCGTAAGCCGATCTCCGGATCCCGTCAAGCGATCTAAAAGATCGGCTAATAAAAGCAACGACACAAAGAAGATCGAGCTCATCCCCGGCGATAAAGAAAAAACCGCTCTTATAGGAGCCCATCTAGACAAAGCAAATAGGAAGACGCGCTCGTCCAATTCCTAAGGGACAACATAAGCATATTTGCTTGGAAACCAAGAGACATGCCGGGTGTCCCAAGGGAAAAGGCCGAGCACTTCCTTAATGTCTCGAAACCGCCAAACCAATCAAGCAAAGATTACGACGGTTTGCTCGCGACGGGGAAGGAGGTGATTAGGGTAGAAGTGTTAAAGCTATTAGCACTGGTTTTATAAAAGAAGTGTATCATCCCGACCGGCTATCCAATCCAGTTCTTGTACAAAAGAAAAATGGCGAATGGAGAATGTGTGTTGATTATACCGACCTCAACAAACACGCCCTAAAGACCCCTTTAAACTACCTCGCATCGATGAAGTAGTTGATTCAACCGCAGCCGCGAACCGTTGTCCTTTTTAGATTGCTATTCAGGGTATCACCAAATAGCCTTAGCAACTCACGATCAAATAAAAACATCATTCATCACGCCTTTCGGCATGCGCTATACGACCATGTCGTTCGGCCTCAAAAATGCTGGTGCAACATACCAACGCGCTATCCAAGAGTGTCTTCAAAAAGAAATTTCCGACCAGTTGGTCGAAGCATACGTAGACGACGTAGTCGTAAAAACAAAGGAGAGCGGATCCTTAGTTTCAAACCTAGAGCGAACCTTTGTCGCCTTAAACAAATTTCAGTGGAAGTTAAACCCACAAAAATGCATATTCGGAGTACCATCAGGGATACTACTTGGCAACGTAGTTAGCCAAGACGGCATCAAGCCAAATCCCGAAAAGGTTAATGCAGTCTTAAAAATGACGCAACCGAAAGGCATAAAAGATATCCAGAAACTTACTGGATGCATGGCGGCTTTAAGCCGCTTCATATCAAGACTTGGCGAAAAAGGCCTCCCCTTTTTCAAATTATTAAAAGCCAAGCAAAAATTTGAATGGACAAGCGAAGCAGACAAAGCCTTCTTCGAACTCAAGACATATTTAACATCGCCACCAGTACTAACAGCACCTAAAGATGACGAAGAGTTATTGCTATACATTGCAGCTACCGATCGCGTGGTCAGCACAGTAATAGTCGTCGAACGACAAGAAGAGGGACACACATATGGTGTACAGAGACCAGTCTACTACATTAGCGAAGTTTTAAACGACTCCAAACAGAGATACCCACATGTACAAAAACTTTTGTACGGGATCCTAATAACAAAACGAAAATTGCTACACTACTTTGACACATATCCGATCACAATAGTAACAGAACACGCTGTTGGTGACATTCTGCGCAATAAAGATGCCAGTGGTCGGATCATCAAATGGGCAATAGAGCTTAGCCCATACACATTGAAATTTCAAAGTAGAACAACCATCAAATCCCAAGCTTTGGCTGATTTTCTAGTAGAATGGACGGACATGTCCTTACCTCCATTTCGAACGACGCCGAACGATGGGAAATGTTCTTCGATGGCTCCCTTAAAATAAAAGGAGCGGAGCGGGCGTCGTGTTCAAAGCACCAAGCGGCGATACCCTAAGATACGTCTTTGCGTATCCATTTCAAAGCTTCAAACAATGCGGCCGAATACGAAGCCGCACTTCACGGCCTCAAGCTAGCTATCGAGTTGGGCATAAAAAGGCTCCTCGTCTTTGGAGATTCCAATTTAGTCGTCAAGCAAATCAACAAAGAATGGGACTGTACTAATGAGAAAATGGAAGCATACGTGGCGAGAGATAAGGAAGCTGAAAAATAAATTCTATGGTCTGGAATTCACCTATATACCAAGAGAAAAGAACAAGCTCGCCGACCAATTATCTAAATTGGGATCTGATAGAGCAAAAATGCCACCTGACGTATTTGTTCAAGATTTACTATTACCTTCTGTCACACAAGAAGTAGCACAGGAGCCACCACAAAAGGAAACAGATTCATCTGACGACAAAACCAAAACAGATGATATCCAGCAGAGCATACTTCTAGCTCATCTCCGACCAGCAGCAAACAGCATCATCGCTGCAATCCGACCAGCACCTTTCAGAATAAATGCTCCAGTAACAAGGTCAGGCAAAAAATCTATAGATAACTCCAAAGTTATTTATCCAAAGAAAAGAAAGCGACAAGATCCCTCAACCACAAAGGGATGTAACGAGCAAATACCATCAGTAGAACCTTTGGAACAAACAAAGGAGACAAAGCCAGACTGGAGAATTCCTTTTATTCGGTATCTTATTGACGAGGATACACCGACTGATAAAACAGAAAAACAGCGTCTCATAAGACGCAGTAAACATTATGTCCTAGTCGATGGGCAACTCATGCGCAAAAATGCAAGCGCTGAAGTCTTGCAAAAATGCATTTCTTTCGAAGAAGGAGCAGAATTACTACTACGTATACACGAAGGGATGTGTGGAAATCATGCAGCATCAAAAACACTGGTCGGAAAGGTATTCCGAGCAGGCTTTTACTGGCCAACCGCACTCGCCGATGCTAAGAAACTAGTTCAGCATTGTAAAGGTTGCCAATTCTTCGCTAAGCAAATTCATGTCCCTGCACATGAGCTTCAAACAATACCAGCCGCATGGCCCTTTTCATGCTGGGGACTAGACATGATAGGACCATTCAAAAAAGCCCCAGGCGGCTATCAATTTGTTTATGTACTTATAGACAAATTTTCAAAATGGATAGAATATAAGCCCTTAGTCAAGGCAAATGCTCAAAAGGCTGTCGAATTCCTAACAGACGTCGTACATCGTTTCGGCGTACCCAATACCATTATAACAGATTTGGGATCCACATTCACAGGTGGCGAATTTTGGGATTTTTGCGAAGAGTTAGGAACAAAAGTGAAATATGTATCAGTGGCTCACCCTCGAGCCAATGGTCAAGTCGAAAGAGCAAATGGGATGATTATAGACGCCCTACGAAAAAGGCTATATCGAGACAACGATACCCATCCAGGGAGATGGTATCACGAATTACCCGCTGTGATATGGGGACTTCGAACTCAACCAAGCAGAAATACCGGCGTCTCGCCTTATTTCATGATATTTGGTTTGAACGGTTCTACCGAGATGAAGTGGCATTTGGCTCACCAAGAACAAAAAATTATGACGAGGAAGCCACAAATGAAGTCGAAAAACTATGATCGATTCGGGAGAAGAGCGCAACTTGGAAACACTCCCAAGAACGGCTAAATATCTAGCGTCTCTACGGCGCTATTACAACAGAACGTAAAAGAAAGGCGGTTTGTGGTCGGAGACCTCGTCCTCAAAAGAATTCGAAATCGACGACCTTCACAAATTGTCATCTCATTGGGAAGGACCTTTCTTAGTCAAAGCGGTCACAAGACCAACAACTTATAAACCGTGTACTCTAGAAGATCCACCTAGAGATTTGCCAAACTCTTGGCACATAGAACACTTAATTAAATTCTATGCTTAAGGCAATTGTAATTTAACAAGTACCGCCATCCGTACCAAAGCACACGAGATATTCTTACAAGTACGGTGCCAAGCACCACAAAACTTGTTACCACGGGGAAAAGTTTTAAATTATTGCTCGTGCACAAGATCTATCTTGTCGGCAATAACACAGGCGGTGCCCCAACAAGCTTTTTGCAAGTCCTTGAGCTTCTCCGGAGAAGTGTCTGCAGGCCGTCCAGACTCCAAACGCTTGAAATCTGCCCGAGGAAAGTGAGATTGCGCAAGAGCTAGAACACTCGACGCAACAAAGCGGCTCCCCTTCCCGACAAATTCCTTTAATAAGCGCCATGAACGGCGGCATTGATCCACAACAAATTCGGGAACAAGAAGGGGATTTGCCGGCCTCACTTCACCTCGCGCAAGCACAGAAAACAGAGGCTGCAGTCCACCCGCCATGGAAAGATAACGTTCTGTCAATTGCTGGTTATCATTCTTCAGCACGCCAAATTGAGCCATATGACGCTCATGCGTTTCTACACAAACACAATTTATAACATACAGTCAGATCAAGACCTCAAAACACAGAACATAACAAAGGAGAAAAACGCACCTCGTGCCTCCCTTTCCAAGCGTTCAATTTCTACGCGGGCCTTATTGCCTACTTCGTTCAGACGAGCAATTTCAGAGCCATTAAGGCTTTGTCACTCTCCAATTCCCGCAAAATACTCAATCGGCCACTTGTAACTTCTATTAAAATAATAAGTAACAAGAGCAAGGTAAAACAAACCTTTATGTTGCTCCCGAAGGATCGCAACCTTTTTCACCAGGGAATCTTTCTCAAGTTCCCAAAGCTTTTCACGACCTTCATACACTCGGATTTGCCGACCCAAATCCTCGTTTTGCTTTCCGCAAAAGACCGTTTTCACACATGGTCGGTTTAAACTGCTCTATGCAGAGGCGACGTTTTTCAGCAACATCTTCAACAGCCTGCATAAAGGATCTTTTATAAATACCACAAGATGGGCAAAATAGAAAAGTCACTAAAAGACAAGTTCTAACCTTGACACGAGCCCGCAAATCAGCAAACACTTGCTCAAAACCATCAGAGATGGTACCCCTGGCAACATCTTCAAAAATGTGCCACTCCCCATCCTCATCCTGACGGGCAACGTAGCTGCGGCTGCCAGGAACATGGGCACCAGAAGAAGTTCCTCCTCTAATCTCTTCCATTATCTCAGGGCGATCTGTTGTTGATACACTGGGTCTAAAACTACCCAAGCGCATATTCAGATATTGATCCCCTTCAGCAGAAAAAGCCAGGGAAGAATCCAGCGCCAAACCTGGCACAAGATGGTCGTGCATCCCCGAGAGGAGGCCATAATGTTGATACCCGTAGTAACCACTACGGGTTCGAGAATGCATTTGCAACAACTATCCCCGGATCCCCAACAACATCAGCAGCAAGTGGAACAGTTTCTTGATCCACGACTACATTGGCAGTAGGGGTTACAACTTCAGGAACAGCTTCTTGGCCCACCAAAGCAGTTCCAGCTTCCACCAAGGACCCTCTGCCCAAATCTTCAACAATAGGAACCCTGGCAACAGCAAATTTTTGCACAATAATCAAAACAATTCAAGGCATAGCAAAGATACAGGCCAAGAAATTTATATACTCACAGTTCTGATTGCTCAAAGTGAGTGTTGAACCAATCAAGCATATCGGTCTCCACGTTCTGAACAGAAGTAGAAGATCCAATAACAACATCAGCCTCGGTATCACAAGGCAATACAGCAGCAGAAGCATTCTGATCCTCTAAAACCTCGGCCAAGTTATCGAAATATGAATATCGCGATCAAAAGCCCGGCCCTTGTAATTGGCATAACAGGTTGATTCCTAGAATCAACATCTGATTGAGGAAGTACACGGGGAGGAGTATGACTCCGACCACCACTACGCCCAGCGCGCAAACGTTTGCGCCGAGCAATTTCAGCAAGCGATAACTTATCGTCAGAATCAGATTCAGAATCTGATGACTCCGCAATCTGACGATAACGACGCTTCTGACCGCCTGAAGCATAGGGCTGAAGAGATAAAGAGCCACCTGTCAGGACACCAGAATGTTTCTTTTTCTTCTCATACACAACCTTCTGCTTCCCGGCAGCTTTAGATTGATCATCGATAGGCTCCCGCGGCATCATCGAGCACCGTCATCCTGTCAATACCCCGATCAAAACCGGTGCGTTGGTACTTGAAGAGCTTCCCAGTGCGAGATCATCTAAAGGCACTCGGGACACATAAATATGACGGCCCTGTAAGCATATACAGGTCAGTATAATTACCAAAAGCATTGAGATATAAAGAAAACAAACAAAGTGAACATGACGGTACCGGTGGAGGTGGCATCCTCCAGTCATAAGGTTTAATAGTTGGCCGAGGGATATGAGTATCCTCCCCCCGTTTGAACATCTTCATAAGCCTCAAGTTAATATCATCAAGAGAAATTTCCTCTGAAGATTCACGAGAAGGGTCATCCTTCAGACGATATTCCCACAGGAAATTAATTCTCTCCCTCAAAGGTTGGATACGGCGAGAGATGAAAATTTTGCCACCGTAAAACCGTTCGTGCCCTTAAAATTCATCATTGCCGGGATCTCGTTCACTTCAATCATCTCGTAGCATTTGGCTTATCCGACCGGCGATGATTTGGTTCGGGAATTTGAGTAATATCACAAGGGACAGGCCTCCCTTGCCGATTATCATTCACATAGAACCATTTTTTGAACCAATCTTTCACATTGTCGGTATGAGTGAAAGACGGCCGGCGTGAACGCATTCCATCACGAAGAGAGAGGTAGCACGCTCCGGCCTACGGGGCTACCTCCTAAATTTCCCCTCTTTTTCAATTCATAAAAATGACGAAACACATTGAAGTTTGGGGGAATTGCAAGATACATTTCACAATATGCAACAAAGAGAGCACCGTCATAATTGAGTTCGGTTTGACATTGCGAGATAGAAATCCTCCAAAAAATGCAGAGTTCCACCGGGGGAAGTATGAAGCGGAATACCCAAGCCTCTCGATGAAATAATCTTCAAAAACAACTATTTCACCATCATAAGGGCGGGGAACGCCTCACCTCGTGGCGGCACACGCCACACTTCAAAGGATGCCGGCGGAATCATGCCCCCATCCGCCAAAGAATTCAGCGACGCCGCCGTCGATCAAGGCGTCGGCGACCAAAGAAGCTTCATTTGTTTCTCATACTCCTTCGTTCCTTTCCCTTCTTCTTCTCTCGCGCAGATTGACGCTTCTTCGCCATGATTTTCGGACGGGAAGGATGCGGTTGCTCAAGCTAACCCTAGACACAGCGCACGGGAGCAGAAGGGACTGATTGCAAGAACGGCAGGCAAAATGAAACCAAGCAGTCCAAATGACGGCGGCACCAAGAGTTTTTAACCGCACTAGGGTTTTTTACTTCTGATGGGCCAGAAGAACTGGGCCGCCCCTAGCGGAAAAAGGCTTTTTCGGTTCGTTTCTTTTTCCCGTTTAAAATTTATTTTTTCCGCAGACGCACGGCTTACCGGACAACCCGAAAGCCGGTAAGCAAAGCTACCGATGGCCATTTAAGTCGCCTTCTAGCTATAGTCTTAAAAACAGCCTCGCTAAAAAGATCGGGTTCACGGCGAAGGCCGTTTCCAACCCGCCGTAACAAAGTTACAAGTATAGCAAAGAGTATATCATCAACAATTCAACCCACACAATCCGACAATTTGAGCGGGATTTTTGGCCAATGATACCGGTTATTCGCGCACAAATAGCTAAGCTATTTTTATGGGTTTAGATTCAAAACCATGGTCTCACGGCCACGCTGGGACCGAGTTAAGTAGCAAAGCTATCTTAGCTTAATCATGACAAAGTCATGGCATGGTTCAAACCGGCCGACCAGCCCAAATGAAATTTGGCTCGCTTCGGTCTCACTCAAAGAGTGGTCGGAAACACATAGAGCACGACACAATGATCGGTTTGTCTTCTTTTTTAGACCCCGACATAACGTGTTCCACCTCATCTCAGCTCGGGGACTACGTGGGCCCACGTCACCCGAGAGGTGACATGGGCTAGATCCTTCTTTTAGAGCTTTTGCAACATATACTATCTTACAGCAACCTCGGGGACTACGTGGGCCCACGTCATTTTGCATGACTCGGCCTGATCCTTTCTCTTCACAAAGAGTTTAGTTTCGAAACTAAGCTAAGGCAACGACAAATCACGACGGATACCATGTGATGGCGGGCATCATCACACTAACGAGGGCCCACGTCTCTAGATTTGGGACCCTTTCAAAATTCTTTTTTTTCTTTTCAGAGCATCATAAATCTTTCGGTCAAAACCGACAACGTCAACCAAGTGCAAGCAAAGTGTGGTCGGAAGCGCTAGACGGTCCTCCAAGACTTTGCTCGGACCACATGTCGAACGTGTGTCCGACCACCCTTTCTCACTCGGCCAAGCAAGACGGTGTTTTCTCCCTCAAGATCCATGATGCTCGGGGACTAGCCGTGGAGGTATAAACTCCATATACCCTCACGGCCTAGTTTGGGCCGACACGCTACCACCAGCCGGCCCATCAAGCTCCAAGACCGATCGGCTCAGCCTGGTCGGACGGCCTAAAACGGGCAATAATATCGAAGACCGACAAGGAGGACAAGACCTAGCCGAGATAGGAAAGTTTAGACTTGTAAAGTATGTAAACTTAGTACTAGATAGGCTAGTTCCGACTTGTAACCTTGCTCCCGTAATATATAAGGAGAGCAAGGACCCCCATGCCGAGGACGGAATCGGCATAACGCACGTACTCATACATCCACATCATAATCGAAACAGAGAGCGGGACGTAGGGTGTTACGCTTCATAGCGGCCCGAACCTGGGTAAACCTTGTGTGATTGCTCCCTGTTTACATCTTGCTCGCAACCTCGGTGCGCCTTCCGCCAATCCATTACCGGTCAGGGCATACCCCTGGTCGGACTATCGCCGATATTTCTTCGACAGTCGAGGCCGCGACAACGGAGGATTAGGGTTCATGCTCAGTTTCATACTTTTGCCCAGTAGGAAGGGACGAGAAGGAAATAACACACTTGGCAATTCTGCTGCGTCCGTCAAGGTAGTATCAGATGATCTTGGACGCAGTGGTGTTCGGTGGTTCAACTTCGCCGGGCGCTGGCTGCCTTTAAGCCGATTGATGGATCAGGATTGAGGAGGACAAAGCCAAGGTTGAGGTGGCGGCGGTGGAGGATTAGGGTTCTTGCTCAGTTTCATACTTTCGCCCAACACGAAGGGATGAGAAGGAATTGATAGACTTGGCAATCCTGTTGAGTCGCGTCGGGGTAGCGTCGGACGATCGTGGAGGCAACGGTGTAACGGTGGCTCAACTTCAGGGGGCAGTGGTTGCCTTTAAGCCGGATGATGGGTCGAGATTGAGAAGGGCAGAGCCGAGGACGAGGCGGCGGCGGTAAAGGATTAGGGTTCGTGCTCAGTTTTATACTTTCGCCCAGTAGAAAGAGATGAGGAATTGACACACTTGACAATCTTATTACGTCACGTCGAGGCAGCGTCAGACGATCGTGGAGGTAGTGGTGTCCGGCGGCTCAACTTCGACAGGTGTTGGCTGCCTTTAAGCCGATCGATAGATCGGGATTGAGGAGGATAGAGTCAAGCTCGAGGCGATCATGCGGAGGATTAGGGCTCGTGCTTAGTTTCATACTTTCGCCGAGCAGGAAGAAACAAGAAAGAATTGACACACCTGGCAATCCTTCTGCGTCGCGTCGAGGCAGCGTCGGGCGATCTTGGAGGCAGGGTTGCCCCGTGGCTCTACTTCGACAGGCGCTGATGGCCTTTAAGCTGATTGATGGATCAGGATTGAGGAGAATAGAGCCGTGGTCGAGGCGTCGACGAAGGAGGATTAGGGTTCGTGCTTAGTTTCATACTTTCGCCCAACAGGAAGGGACGAGAAGAAATTGACACACCTAGCAATCTTGTTGTGTCATGTCGAGGCAACGTCAGACGGTTTTGGAGGCAGCGGTATCCAGTAGCTCAACTTTGGCGGGCGCTGGCGGCATTTAAGCCAATCCATGGATTAGGATTGAGCAGGACATAGCGGTGGTTTTGTGACGGCAGCGGCGCAACGAGGAGGCTGTCAGCACCCGGCCCATGGAGGACCCTGGCCCGTCTGCTATCTCTACTGAAGCAGGCTGCGACGAGCCAGCCCAAGACCGGCCCAAGAGGAACCATCGTCCCAACCAGAAGTACGCCGACCCGATGTGGAAGAAGTAGCTTAGTATAAATAGATCAGGGAAGCTGAGGGAGAGGACATGAAGAGAAATTGTATCAAACATTATATTGTGTTTTAATTCAATCGTACATCCGAACTATCCCCTTTCTCTCCTACCTCTGCTCCTGTTCTTTCCCCTTCCCCAAGCTGCTGCTTACACCTGGTATCAGACTTCTTCCGATCCTGGCCTCCAAATCCTTTCCCCATCCACACTATACTCGACTCCAACGATCTCACGGCGCCATGGATCCGAACATGAAGCTCGTCCTCGACGAGATCCAGAAGTCGCGTGAGGAAGCAGCAAGGCGCTTCGATGAGCACGACGCCAAGTGGGAGCGCAAGTTCGCGGAGCTGGAGACGGTGCGGTCGGCTACCGACCCCGAGGTTGAGCGCCGCATCTCCGAGTTGGAAGGGCTGCTCATCGACTCGGCGCAGGACGGTTCCGCGCTCCATCCAGATCTGGAGCGGCGCCTCCGCGAACTCGAGTTGATCCGCGTCGACACCGTCTGCGACGACGAAGAGAAGCGCGTCGCCGAGCTCGAGCGCGTCGTCAAGGAGTCTGAAGGGGTCATCAGCGCCCTAAACCTGAAGGTCTCCAAGCTATCCACCTACTGGGAGCGGGAAGTCATGGAGCACCCCAAGCGCCAGCCGGGCATCTTCTCCTGCCCAGGAACGGAGTTCGGCTCCGCGGCGGCGGGATCCATGGTATCATCGCCCCACGGGCACGGCGTCGAATCGGCTACACGGGATACTGGGCCCGGCGTCGTTACGTCGTGGACTCAGGTCCCGGCATCTGGTACGTCCCCGGCTCCATCTCAAGTACCATTGCCGGTCGGATTTGTCTATGCTCATGTTCCTCCTCCGAGTTCCTCATCGCTCCAGCCCCGTCCGCCGTTTCCACCACCTCCAATTTTTCCCCCACCACCCAATTTATCCCCGCCTCACCCCAATTTTACACCATCTTCACCCAATTTCACCCCGCCTCAACCCAATTTTACCCCACCTCCACCCAATTTTACCCCACCTCCACCCAATTTTGCCCCGCCTCCACCTAATTTTTCCCCACCTCAATCCCGCCCTCCGCCTTCATCCGCATGTCAACAGTCGTTTTCCTTTCCCCCGCCACCATCCACCCAGCCATTCTCATACAATTTTCCTCCAATTTCCCAGACAAGTTCCCCACAATCGCCTACCTCTTACCCTCCGCCAATTTCCACCTCAATTGCCCAGCAACACAATGTGTCTACAATTCCAAGTTCTTCGTCTTATACCCACCAGCCAATTCCCTGTGCTCCGACTCAGTCGTTTCCTCCACCACGCACTTCTTCAGCACCCCAAACTCCTCATGATCGCTATCACTATCCTCCTCCGCTCCCAGGCATCGGCGTGTCCCAGTTACCTCGTGATCATGATCCCAACCAGTTCGCCGCCAACCTTGGCCGTTTACCCAAGCTTCCTTTCCCAAAATTCAACGGTGACAACCCTCGTCGTTGGCGCCACCGTTGTGAGAAGTACTTCCGAATGTACATGGTGGAGGAGAACCTGTGGTTAAGTGTTGCCGAGATGTATCTAGAGGGCCCTGCTGACCTCTGGTACCAGTCGGTCCAGTCTCAACTTGATAATGCCTCTTGGGACACATTTTGCCGCCTGCTCCATGATCGTTTCGATTGTAACCAGCATGAAGTCCTCCTTCGTAAGCTCTTCGAGCTTCGTCAAACCAATTCTGTCCAAGCGTATGTGTCCGAGTTTTGTGAGCTCAAAGATCATCTCGAAGCCTATTCTAAACTGGAGGATCCACTGTATTTCATTCAACATTTTATTGCTGGCCTCAAGCCGGAAGTCAAAGCTGCTGTTATCATGCAAAATCCATGTACACTCGATTCTGCCTGCTCGTTGGCATTGTTGCAGGAAGAGGTGGTCGTACCGTCGGTGCACAAGCACGCTCGTGCTGGTGATTGGACTCCATCGCCACGGCACTAGGCAATTGCAGCTGGAGCTCGTCCGCTTCCTCTGCCAGCTCCCCCGCAGCGGGTTGAGCGGCCGAGTGTTCCTGTGGCGGCCGCAGCTACGGCGTTGCCGCCTCCTGGTAACACCAAGATGCCAGCGCTGCAAGCCCTGAAGACGTACCGCCGAGCTCTTGGCCTCTGCTACAAAAGTGGCGCCAAGTGGTCTCACGACCACAAGTGCGCTCCCGGAGGTCTGCGGGCCGTGGACCCAATCGGGACTCGTTTTCTTCGAAGACTCAATGCCGAGATACACCACCTTCATCTCCTCCTGGTGAGCAAATTCTGTTGGCCCTGTCTAAATCTGCATTGTCAGGCATTCCTGCGGCACGCACGGTCCGCTTGGTTGGTATGTTGCAGAACATTCCTGTCCAGATTTTGATCGACTCAGGCAGCTCCTCTTCTTTTGTCAATGACAAGTTGGTTACTCAGTTGGTGAACATCCATTCAGATCCTCTATCAAGTCCTGTGCAGGTAGCAGGGGGTGGTACTCTGGTCAGTTCCTCTGTTCTTCGCAAGGTGCCCTGGACAGTGGAGGATTGTGTCTTCTATTCGATTTCAGGTCCCTTCCTCGGCATCCGTTGACGTGGTGATTGGCATGGGGCCGGAACAACACTGACCCCATGTTGGTGGATTGGTGACAGAAAATGTTGATGGTGCCTTATGATGGTAAATTCAGGTTATTGCAAGGTGTTGTTCCATACAGCCAGGACAATGTGTTGCTGCATATCGAGGAAACTAGCTCTCCTGTTCCAATTCAATGCAGTGAGCCTGTTCATCCGGCTGTACAAGACCTCTTGGACCAATTTCAGGATTTATTCCAAGAGCCTACATCTCTGCCACCCTCGAGGGCTTGTGATCATGAGATTCCCTTGATCGATGGCGCTCAACCAGTGTTCATGCGTCCATACCGTTATCCACCCAAGTTGAAAGATGAGATTGAGCGGTAGGTAAATGAAATGCTCTCACAGGGTCTGATTCAACCGAGTTCCAGTTCATTCTCTTCCCCAGTGCTTTTGGTGAAGAAAAAGGATGATTCCTTCCGTTTCTGTGTGGATTTCCGGCAGCTCAATGCCATTACCCGCAAGTCGAAGTTTCCTGTGCCAGTTTTTGACCAGCTCATGGATGAATTGGCTGGCGCCAAGTGGTTCTCCACATTGGACTTGCGCGCTGGGTTTCATCAAATCCTTCTCAAAGCGGGTGAGGAACACAAGACTACGTTCCAGACGCATGTGGGACAGTATGAATTCCGTGTCATGGCATTCGGTTTGACAGGAGCTCCAGGAACTTTTCAAGGCGCCATGAACGTGACTCTGGCTCCAGGGCTGCGCAAATTTGCGTTAGTCTTCTTCGACGATATTCTGGTATACAGCAGGTCCTTTGAAGAGCATCTACATCATTTGGCACAAGTCATGACCTGGCTCCGAGCGGATCGTGGCGTTTGAAATTGTCTAAATGTCGCTTCGCTCGCAGTCCATCTCTTACCTCGGGCATGTCGTCGGTGAGGTTGGCTTGTCTACGAGATCCATCCAAGGTTCAAGCCATTGTGGATCGGCCAATACCGACGTCAGTCAAAGAGCTCCGGGGATTTCTCGGCCTAGCAGGCTACTATCGTAAATTTGTGAGGAGTTTTGGCGTCATTGCCAAGCCGTTGACTGAATTACTCAAGAAGAACACTCTCTTTATCTGGACACCGGTTCATGACACTGCTTTCGGGCTCTCAAAGCAAGCAATGTGTTCGGCCCGGTCTTGGCACTTCCGGATTTCTCTCTTCCGTTCCATATTGAGACAGATGCCTCGGAATGCGGGAGTGGGAGCAGTTCTCTTGCAGCGTGGCCACCCGCTGGCCTTTATCAGCAAGCCGCTCGGGCCACGCAACCGTGGCTTGTCTGTGTACGAAAAGGAGTACTTGGCGATCTTGATGGCCGTGGATGCTTGGCGCCATTATCTCCTACAGAATGAATTCGTGATTCACACCGATCATCAAAGTCTCACCCATCTCAATGAGCAGAGGTTGCACACCGCTTGGCAACAGAAAGTTTTCGCTCGGCTGCTGGGCTTGCAGTACAAAATCGTCTATCGGAAGGGCGTGGACAACAGTGCCGCAGATGCTCTCTCCCGAATTCCCCATCCTGAGCAATTGTTGGCCGTCTCGTCCATTCAACATCAATGGCTTCAGCAAGTCCTCGATGGGTACAAGTCTGACCCGTCTGCTCAGTCCTTGCTCACTCGGTTGGCACTACAGCCGTCATCAGAAGGGCCATTTTCTCTGCGCGCAGGAGTAATCTGGCATAAAGGCAGGATTTGGTTGGGTGGCAACACTTCGGTACAGCAGTTGATCTTGCAAGCATTTCACGCTGACCCCATTGGGGGACACTCGGGCGCACCGGTGACATATAAGCGGATCAAACAGATCTTCTTTTGGCCATCATTGAAGAAAGACGTGTGGCGCTATGTACAGTCTTGCAGCATCTGTCTCCAAGCCAAGCCCGATCGCACCAAGTCCCCAGGCCTCCTTCAGCCTCTGCCAATCCCTTCAGCTACCTGGGAAGTTATGTCTCTAGACTTCATTGAGGGACTGCCGATTTCAGGTACAGCAAATGCCATCCTAGTTGTGGTTGACAAGTATTCCAAATTCGCACACTTCTTGCCGCTTCGTCACCCGTTCAATGCATCTATTGTTGCCAAGCTCTTTTTCGATCGCATTTTCAGTCTGTATGGCTGTCCCAAATCTCTTATTTCCGATCGTGACCGGATCTTCACGAGTCAGTTCTGGCAGTCTCTGTTCAAGCTCACCAGGACAACTCTGCGCCTAAGCTCCGCGTACCATCCGCAGACCGACGGGCAAACTGAGCGAGTTAATCAGGTTCTGGAGACCTTCTTGCGCTGTTTTGCGCACTCATGCCCGACTAAATGGAGTTCCTGGCTGTCGCTGGCTCAGTATTGGTACAACACGGCTTCCCACTCTGCTCTGGGGCGATCTCCGTTTGAAGTGCTTTATGGCCATCCTCCTCATCACTTTGGATTGGATGCTGATTCAGTGTCTCCAGTTCCTGACTTGCAGTCTTGGTTGGACGAGCGTGCCCTCATGCAGGCGTCTATCAGGCAACATCTGGAGCGCGCACAAGCACGCATGAAGCGCCAGGCGGATAAAGGAAGGACGGAACGTTCATTTCCAGTGGGTGCTCGTGTCTACCTCAAGCTGCAGCCGTATGTGCAGTCCTCGGTGGCTCGCCATTCTTGTAACAAGCTGGCTTTCAGGTTCTTTGGTCCGTTCACAATTCTGTCCAAGATTGGCGCGGTCGCGTACAAGCTGCAACTGCCGTCGGAATCTTCGGTGCATCCGGTGTTCCATGTGTCCCAGCTGCGTCTCTCTCCAGGTACACAACAAGTCTCACTAACTTTGCCTCCTGAGTTGCCGGAGTACCAGGTTCCAGAACGCGTTCTCCAGCGCCGGTGGACGTCCGGCGACCGCCCGGTCGAACAAGCACTCATCAAATGGTCGCGCTCTCCGTCCGAGCTTGCTACTTGGGAACTGTTGAAGCCCGCGCGTCAGCATTTCCGCGGCGCCGGCCTGGGGACATGCCGGCTCTCAAGACCCGGGGATTGTCAGCACCCGGTCCATGGAGGACCCTGGCCCGTCTGCTATCTCTACTGAAGCAGGCTGCGACGAGCCAGCCCAAGACCGGCCCAAGAGGAACCGTCGTCCCAACCAGAAGTACGCCGACCCGATGTGGAAGAAGTAGCTTAGTATAAATAGATCAGGGAAGCTGAGGGAGAGGACATGAAGAGAAATTGTATCAAACATTATATTGTGTTTTAATTCAATCGTACATCCGAACTATCCCCTTTCTCTCCTACCTCTGCTCCTGTTCTTTCCCCTTCCCCCAAGCTGCTGCTTACAGAGGCCACGTTGTCGCAGAGGCTGGGGTTGCGGCATCCCGAGGCGGGGGAAGGACATGCTTAATAGTGAGCTATTGGGTCCACCTAGAGGCGGAGGAGGGGTCATCGATCACACGTGCGGGGCAAGGCGACGTAGCGATGTTTTTTTTTTGCTCGAAGACTGTGTCCTTATTTTAGTCTATTTATTTTTAAGATTACACGTTACAACATAAACGTCCACGACACATACACAAACACTCTTATGAATATATACGCAATTTCAATCAAAGTAAGCGTGAAGTTCGAGGGGCAGGAGCGCGAAGAATCCCGGCGGCATGGCTGCATGCTTTGCGAACGCGGCATCGCAGAATGTGTGTGTACAAGGCAACCGGCGCACAGCTGAAATGAAGCAGCAACGTTTGCAGTAGAGTGTGGGAGTCGACTGCCACGAAAGTGAATTACTATCAATTAGCTTAATTTGACTCGGTCGTTCCTCGCGTCTCCTCAACTCTGCTGTGAAACCCGGAGCTCCATCGGTCGCCTTAATTCCTTCGTTCCTTCTTCTTCAATGCTAGCTCGCGTCACGTTCACATTCTCTCTTTCCATCGTCGTGTATATAAACACACACCAGCATCTCTCATCTCACGCCTAAGGTATCCGGCACCATAGTTCATAGCACGTACTCCGCCACAGTATGTTGGGCACCAGTTTCATCGAGTTCAAACTCGACTACTCAGCCACCAAGAACCTGCCCATCGGCGAAAGCATCGTCGATAGCAGATTATTATTGGCCGGAGGGCGCACCTGGATAATAGGTTGCTACCCGCGTGGGGTGAGTCAGGACTTGTCCAACAATGGCGACTACATCTCTCTCATCGCAGTAACCATGAAGCAATCCAGCCACAGCGTGAAGGCAGTAGTCTTCCAAGCCATTCCAATGGGAAGAGACGGGGCACCATTGTTGTCCCGTGCAAAATGGTCAAGCGAGAATATTGGTACTGGCCACAATGGTACAGCGATAATTGGGTGGCACAATTTCATAAAGCGCAGCGAGCTCGAATCGGGTTCTTTCCTCGTGGATGGCTGCGTGACATTTGTATGTGGCATCATAGATCTCAACGGCAATGACTGTGTGCCCGCGCCTCCGACAGACTTGGGCAACCATCTCGGCCACCTGCTGGAGTGCACTGACGGCTCAGATGTCTCCTTCCTGGTCGGCGGCGAGACGTTCCGCGCGCACCGGGCCATCCTCGCCGCGCGCTCGCCGGTGTTCAAGGCGCAGTTGCTCGGCTCCATGGCGGACGCCAAGATGGACTGCATCGATCTGCACAGCGTCCAGCCGGCGGCTTTTCAGATCCTGTTGGGGTTCATATACACCGACGCACTGCCCTCGGACACAGAGCTCACCACGGACTTGCTCCAGCATCTGCTTGCGGCGGCAGACATGTACCAGCTGGACAGGCTGAAGCTCTTGTGCGCACAAAAGCTATGGGACTGTGTGTCGCCGGAGACCGTGGCGGCGATGTTGGTCTGCGCTGAGACGCACAACTGCCCGGAGCTGAAGAAGAGGTGCATCGACTTCTTTGTGGTGGAGAAGAATTTCAGGAGCGCGGTGTTAACGGAGGGATACCTGAGCCTGATGCAGGGCTTTCCGTCAGTTATCAAAGAGATCAGAACAAAGGTAGTTCAACCGTAGGGCAGTGGCCGTATTTTCTGTGATTCAGGAGTTGTTATCTCAGAGGTGCATGAGCCATGAGGTATACGTTAAATACTTCATATAACGAAGTTATAAATCATGCTTCATGCCCTCTTACTTTGATGCTACAGTATATTTATATCTGTAGCTCTCTCTCTCTTTATTTTGATTAAGAAACAGTTCAGTTCGTTTATGATACTACAGTATGATGCCCTGTTATTTACAACAAATTCAGTTTTCAATTGTCAGATGGTAAAAGTTGTGATATTATTTGTTGTCTATGATCTGTGTTCTCTGGTTTGTGTTCTGTGGTCTGTACTAGTCTGTCATCTTGGTGGGAATGTAAGTAAAATGGGTAATCAACACTGGTGAAAAAATGAAATCATGTGATATGCTTGGTTACAAAATGAGCTGTTTAATCTGTGAATTCAGTCGGCTCCAACCAGCAGTCCAGCACATAAGAAAAGGATTGCAAATGCTCTTAGAAAATGGAGTCCACCAACTGTACAAGTTCTGAAAATGAACATGGCGTGGAGATTTCCTATTCAGTAATAATTATATAAGTGCTTGAGTAATTTGTTTGTTCCAGTCACACGATTTTCTGGAGGAAGATTCGACACAGAAGAGCCGGGTTTTTTTTTTTTTTGAGTAACTACACAGAAGAGCCGTTGAAACGACGACAACCTCGTCAGTCGTCATCAGAGCGCGCGCGATGCGCGCGGGCATGGCTATTCATGGCCGAAACCAGCAGCCGCACCCCCAAATGCCCCTATGGCCGGCCCACGCCATGCGAGCGCCTCTCATCTCTCGCCACCGTCCTCGCCGCACGCGCGTGCGTGCGCGCGGCGAGCTCCTGAATCCTCTCTCGCTCCTCCCCCTTCTCCGCCTCCCTTTCTCGTCCTCCCGCTTTCTCGCCCTCCCTGGAAAAAAAACAGCGTGCCGGCCAGCGTTCCTCCACTCGCGCGCGTCCGGGAACAGGGGCCACCCACCTGCAGCATTGCCGCCGGCCAATTCACCCGCCGTCGTCAAGCGCGCGCTGGCGCCGGCGGGCTGGCTCCCTGGCACCGGCGCCGCGGACATGGCCGGAGCGCCATCGTCGTCGCTGCTAGCAGTAGCGCGCCTCCTCTTCCTCCACCTCCTGCTCCTCCTCCTGCTGGTCGCTGACGCCGCGCGGCTCCCGCTGTCCCTCGCGCCCGGCGACGACGCCGCGGCCGCCGACGCGCTCCTCAAGCTCAAGGCCGGCATCAAGGACGACAGCGGCGCGCTCAGCTCCTGGTCCCCCGGCACGAGCCCCTGCGGCGATGGCTGGAAGGGCGTCATGTGCAACAGCGACGTCGTGCACGGCCTGCAGCTCGAGGGGATGGGCCTCTCCGGAAAGCTCGACCTGCGCGCGCTCACCGCCCTGCCCGGCCCCGGCCTCCGCACGCTGAGCTTCATGGACAACGAGTTCGCCGGCCCGTTACCCGACGTCAAGGCGCTCAGCGGCCTCCGCGCTGTCTTCCTGTCCGGGAACAAGTTCTCCGGGGTCATCCCCGCCGACGCGTTCGCCGGGATGGGCTCGCTCAAGAAGGTCGTCCTCTCCAACAACGACTTCACCGGCCCCATCCCGGCGTCGCTCGTCGACGCGCCCAGGCTCATCGAGCTGCAACTCAATGACAACAAGTTTCTGGGCAAGATCCCTGACCTGAAACAGGAGGAGTTGACGCAGGTCAACCTCGCAAACAATGAGCTCGAGGGGCAGATCCCGGAGACCCTCAAATTCATGCCACCCGAAATGTTCGCCGGTGAGCGACACGGATTTTTATGCGTGCATCATGTTCGTGCAATGTCCACGTGCAGCGCAGCCATATGATGTTGTTGTTGTTCTACGATGATCATTCATGCAGGCAACAAGAAGCTTTGCGGCCCACCGCTCGGTGCCAAATGCGAGGCCACTCCGCCGCCGGCGCAGTCACCAAAGGCACCACCGCCGTCGACGTCACCAAAGGCGCCGCCGCCGGCCACCGTCAAAGAAGCAGGCACGAAGCCGTCGCAACCAGCAGCAGACATCGTCGGGTCCACAGGCGCGTCGTCAGCCGACGACGCGAAGCACGACGAGGCGCAGAAGCCCGCCGAGAGCTCCACGACGTCGTACGGCGTCCTCGCCGCGTTCCTCGGCACGCTTGCGATCGCCGCCGTGGCGTTCGTCGCGCTGCGGAGGCGGAGCGGGTACAAGAACAAGAACTTCGGCCCGACCGCGTCGTCGGCTCGGCCGTCGTCGGGACCGCCGAGGGTCGAGCCGCACCCGCCGGCAGCGAACGCCGCACCCGCCAGCGCGGCGCAGGCGGCCGCCGCGCCCGCCGTGGCGGCCGCCGCGGCCGCTGGCGGGAGCACGGCGCGCGGCGCCGGCGCGGCGCGGAAGGGGGAGCAGGGGCGGCTGACGTTCGTGCGCGACGACCGCGGCCGCTTCTTTGAGCTGCAGGACCTGCTCAAGGCGACGGCGGAGGTTCTCGGCACCGCCAACCTCGGCGTGTGCTACAGCGCCACGCTCACGTCGGGCCACTCCGTCGTGGTGAAGCGGTTCAAGGAGATGAACCGGGTGGGCAAGGAGGACTTTGAGGAGCACATGCGGCGGCTGGGGCGGCTCAGCCACCCCAACCTCCTCCCCCTCGTCGCCTACTACTACCGCAAGGAGGAGAAGCTGCTCATCCACGACTACGTCCCCAACCGGAGCTTGGCCAACCTCCTCCATGGCGGCGGTTGCGGCGGGATGAAGAAGGCGGCAGCGGTGCACTGGGCGGCCCGGCTGAAGATCGTCAAGGGCGTGGCGCGGGCGCTGAGCTACCTGTACGACGAGCTGGGCATGCTGACGGTGCCGCACGGCCACCTCAAGTCGTCCAACATCCTGCTCGACGCCCGCTACGAGCCGCTGCTGACGGACTACGCGCTGGTGCCGGTGATGAACCAGTCGCACGCCGCGCAGCTCATGGTGGCCTTCAAGTCGCCGGAGCGCAAGCAGTTCGGCCGCTCGTCCAAGAAGAGCGATGTCTGGTGCCTCGGCCTGCTCATCCTCGAGATGCTCACCAGGAAGCCGCCGACCTACGACCTGCCCAAGGCGGCGGCGGCGGGGCCGTCGCCCTCGGGCGAGTTGCCGTCCCCGTCGTCGTCCCAGCAGAAGCCGGGGCCGGCGGCCGGCAGCGGCACGGACCTGGTGACCGTGGTGGGGTCGACGCCGGAGGGCGAGTGGCTGGACACGGTGGTGGACCCGGAACTGCGGGGCGAGGCGGAGGAGGACGAGGTGGAGATGGTGAAGCTGATGAGGGTCGGCATGGCGTGCTGCGAGACCAACGTGGACAGCCGGTGGGAGCTCAAGACCGCCGTCGACGCCATCGAGGAGCTCAAGGCCAAGGAGCGCCCCGACCAGGAGCAGGCCTTCTACTCGACGACGGTGAACGACGGGGACAACAGCAACGTTGCCATCAACTGATGATGATGATGGATCAATAGGGAGGGGACAGTGTTGTTGTGCGCATCAAAGCTGATGATGATGAGCTCATCAAAATGTGAAACCATAAGCATGATCGAACTAGTACTGTGTATTGTTATATGTCTTTGTTGGTTGTTGTTGCCGGTGGTAGTAATCACACGAATCTTAGTTTGCTTTTCTCAGTCACAGAAGTGGATATTGCTTGGGATTTCAGATTTCATCGCACACCAATCTACTACAGATCAATTTTCAAAAAACTCGGCAGAAATTTACTACAAACTAATTAATTATGTGAATGGACGATCTATTTTGTGCAAATACTAAGAGTAGCTAGGGCCACACAGAAGGTTATTCATTCTTGGAAATTTCACCTGCCTCACTTCTTTCACACATATAAACCCTAGTATTAAATTAGAATTAGAAATCACACCGAAACTATTAGAGACGTGGTAGCAGCTCGGACAGAGGGTACCTACTTCATTTAATGGGCTAGACATTCTTACGGACTTGTGTATCATCGGGCCTGCAAAAATAGCTCAGCCTAGATAGTAGTACAGTATTTCTTTTTGTTATTTATAGTTCCTGCCATTGACTCTCTATGGACTATACTCACTCCGTCCCAAAAGAAAGATGTTTTGAATTTTCATGTCACAAGTTTAATTTTATTTATAGAAAATATATATAATATTTATATCTCTAAATGATTTTATTAGAAAACTAAATTTAAAGATTTTTCTGATGATACTAATTACTTATCATAAATATTAATATATAGTGTAACGATATACAAAAGATAAAATAAGATAGAATACAAAAGACATATATTCTTAATTCATTTCTTAATCACACTATATCATTAGCATGATTAATGGAGATTGCTTGATAAATGCAAGTAACGATATAAATTTATCAAATTTGTGTTGCTAGTTACTACAAAAACACTATCATATTTTTCAAAATCTTTTATATTTGGGTACTTTAAATGCTTGAATGCATGTATTATAGGACAAATAGAGTATTTAATAAAAGGTGTTTATTTAATAATAGGTATTAGGCGGTTGAATTATCATTTTGTTCCTTCTCAAGTCATTGTTTGAAATAGAATTTTTGTGCACCATTGGTAGTATGTGAAATAATCATCCGTGCATACAAGTCATATACAATAACTTTGTCAAAATCTCTTGACGATGCTCGTAGGGATAGAAATTAAATACGGTATGACATGTTAAAGTGAATCAGTGTTTTGTACTTCTCTCTTCACAACAGAAATAAAGACATGATACAAGTTTCAAGCACAGATCCTATTAATAAACCCCCACCAATATAATGATTGCAAATATGCTTGATAAATTGGCGTTTTTTTATAATCTCTACCAAATTTGTATCATAATATTAGTATTTTTTTTACAATTTTTTATAAACTTGATCAAAACTATGATAGTTTAGTGAGTTAGAATTTGCATTCTCTTTGCAACGTGGGGAGTATGACCGAAAAGACAATTATTGACGGGGCGCTCCGGTTTCTAAATGAAATGATTGCTTGCATTGTGTCTTGCCGGTTAACTTTCTCCTCTGCCTCCGGCACCCTCGCCGGCGGCCAGGAGAGGCGGGGTCCCACCCCGAGTCTCCTTCGTGAGTTGTGGCTTTATGGCTGTTTTCCCTTTGTGCTGTCCGGCTATCGCCATCGTTCATGATGCTGCTTGGGTCGTCTTCTACCTTGGCTTCATCATCCCCGACGACAGTGATGGTATGGCCTTCAATAAATCCTTATCCCGCTCTCGAGCAGTTTCATCTCCGCCTCCTTTGGTTCAATTCTGCTCGAGATCCTCCATCGTTGCCGTCGGTCCGGCCGGCTCGGAGGTCGATCTGATGCCTACGACTACGGATCGGGTCACCCCTTTGGTGGATCTGGTCTGTGGTGTTGAGCCTCAGCTCAACCTCGTCGTTTCGGCTGCTTCCTCCGACTCCCCAATCTCCGCCCGTCACCCTCCAACAGCAGCCCAGCTTCAAGCGACATCAGGCCCTTCCGGTTCACGCAGCAGTACCCCTTGCAGGTTGTCTTCCCCCGGCTCTGTGAAGGTCGTTGTTGAGTTCTCCGCCGACGGTTCCAATTTCATCCTCGGTTCGGCGGTGATGGCGGCCATTGACGACCTCCGCATCCATTTTAAACCTACGCTTTGCGAGGCCTCTCCATCCGATTTCCATGCATTCCGTGTCGCCTCTGGAATTCCCCGCCGGCAACCTTCTCGATAGTGCACTGTCGTGTTCGAGTTCACTATGGTCTGTAATCCTGTGTTCATCATTGTACTACATGGATGGATTCGTGACCATGTGGCCGTTTGGGCCCTTGTTGTAATCTGGTCTTTTCTAGGGACCAATATGTAATTTGGCTGCTCTTATATTAATATATATGTGCCCTAGTAAAAAAAAAACTTATCACAGCTCTCTTCATAGACTAGATAGAATGAAATACACATGCTTAGGTAAAGGCCGACCACCTATCAAATCAATCAAATCAAACAACTAAAAAGTACCAAGGTAGACTCTAGCGGCAGGCCGACGTGCGTCACCCCGCTTCGCTCTGCCCGGCAAAACAAGGCCACGCGTGTGATCCGCGCCTCGGCAGTTCACCGTATCCATGCAATGGATGAGGAATTTCCTAACCCACTAACAGCTAAAAATAGACAGAAAAAATTTATTCAACAATAAAATATATGGAAAAAATAAAAGGAAATGTGATCGGACTCAACTGGATGGAAAAAAACCCACCGGCGACTAAAAATAGATGAAAAAAAATAAAAGGAATACTACCGACTCTGAAAAACATAATAGATTGGACAGACCCAAACGAACACAAAATATAGGATTAGACTCTAAAAGAATAATTAGAAGGGAAAAAACCAAGAAATATTACCGACTCAGAAGAAATGGAAGGAAACAATAGAAAAAAAAATCTCCAATTCAAAAAAGAAGAAAACAGTACTAAACAAATCTTGGGCACAACATAGATTCGATCGTGGAAGTATTATTCCATTGGTTCTATAGAAAATTCTATCGGTAGAATAATCTAAAGAAAAAAAAATCTCATGTAAAAAAAATACTATTGGACTGTGTTACGTTAACCTGTCCAGCTACTTGTCTTTTTTTTTAATATAATGATATGCAAAAAACAATTTGCGTATTAAAAAATATTATTAGACTCATTACTCGATCAAACTAGGATTGGATCAAATCATACACGATAGTTCTTTTTCATAAGCTCTGTTTTAGAACCATGAGAACAATCTACACGCAAGATCTCACCATCGCTACGGGCAAGCGTCGCCGCATCATCATGTAACTTCTATATATTCTTTCCGAACATGTTTTTTGGAAAACGGATTGTCAATGTGCATGTTGTGACTTCTCTGAAAATGTGATCGTACAAATAGTGACTTAACTTTACAGACTGAATGTCAATGCGATCTCATTTATACTTCTCTACATTTCAAACTTATTATTTATGGTAAATAATTCACAATTTGCCTACATTGTCATTAGTCTATACTACTTCAGCCAGCGACGAAGCCAGCGGGGGGGGGCAACCCGGGCTCGAGGCCCCCTAAACTTGTTTTAGGCATGGAGCCCTACCTAAAAATAGTTACCATGTTTAACTTAAGAGGGTGGACTCTATATTTAGTATGTGTTTAGCCCCTCCTAAGATTTTTCCTGGCTTCGTCACTGACTTCAGCCTTATAAAATCCTTCATTTAGTAGAAGGGTCCACATGAGGTGGAGGGGGTGACCAAATTTGTGGAGTAAGAACGAATATTGTTATGGTATTATGTTTTTCTCGTTGCAACGCACGGGTATTTATCTAGTATCCAATAAAAAGGCATCTTGTGGCTGGTCAGCTGGTCCAAGTGTATTCACGACAACCCTTTCGACCAGCTCTTTTTTTTTTTTTTTTTGGTCCACTACGGCTCTAAGCTCTCTATGCATGGAAAGATACATTAATTTAGTTATTTCTAAGCAGAGTACCTATTATTGTTTTTATCTACATCCTCATAATACTAGAGAATATGGCGTAAAATGCATCTTCCATGGCTCCCACTATGCATTGTGATTGTTTTCCATTTATGCAACAATCTTATATTTTTATGTATTGTTCTTTAAAAAAATACGTTTTCCCATACTTTTCTTCGTTTATATCAACTACTAAACAACAATTTAATTTTACAATGCACTCATTTTGGACATTTAGTTTAATTATTCTTAATCTCATTAATTCTTCAGCGTGCAAACTATACTGCCAACCTAAATAATATATACTTTTTAACGCCCATCAATTCAAAATAATTTATAGTTTTTAATCATTCCTAATCTCATTGATCAGTAATATTCCATTTTAAGTATGTGTTTTAATTTTGGTAATCAAAGATAAAAATATAAACACGGTCAGTCGACTTTGTGACATGTGGCTACCGATTGGAGTGAATCCAATATATTGGAGTGAATCAAGAAAAAAGCGAAAGCTGGATTTGTCTACTACTCTGTACCTAGGTGAGAATCTTCTTCCACGCACTTGAAATTCTGTTCTATCTTTCTTTCTTTCCTATTTCTTCTTCTTACTCCCTCCGTCCTGCAATAAAGAGCATTCTAGGCTTTGAGAGTTGTCGTTAAATATAGTACATTTGGAGAATAAGAAGATAATATTTACCTAAACAGGAGTACGTGATTATATTTTACAAGGAAGGTAACTCATTTGCCTGCCATATTTTGTATAAAAACAAAGAATTCAACTTTTAATCATGCAGAATAAAATCAGATTTTAATATATTAGAAAGGTAAGTGAGGGGTACATGCGTCTATTGCCATCTCCCTTATTTTGTCAGAAAATAGCTAGAATGTTCTTTATTCCAGGACGGATGAAGTAATAAATAGCATGTATGGAAGGGGATAAATGAAATAAGATTCGGGTGTAGTTTGTGTCAACTTAATCTTGATTTATGCTCAACTTGTATGAGTTAGTATGACTATTTCAGTGTAATTTCTATGTATAATTGGTGTAACTAAAAATTTGGGTGTACGAAAGAAATAGTCTACCTATGTTAGATTCGAGTGTTTTAGAGGGAGGGAGCACCCTGATTTTTTTTAAAACTCTTCTTCTTCCTCCTCCCGCCGGTCATCGCCGTCGACCACCTCCCCGCCCCGTCTTCTCTAGCTCCGGAGAGCTCGCCCTCAGCCATTGTCTCCAGCTTCGGCAAGCCTCCCCCGCCCTAACCTAGCCTAGCCATTGCTGCCAATGCCAGCTCCTCTCTAAACTGCATGACCACATCCTCACCGCCTGGCCTACTTGCCTCCTCCGACCAGTCCCTTCTATGCCCACAGAAGTTGGAGAAGAAAGAGGGAAGAGGCTCACTAGAATCCTAGCCACCGCTGCCATCGTTGTCTTCTTCTCCAATGGTGGAGCTAGGAGGAGTCAGATGCCTACCTCGTTGGCACCCGTACTTGGCCGCCACCTGAGGGGAGGGAGGAAGGAAATGAGAGCTTGGTTGAGCGTGGGAACGGACAGCTCCGCCACCGCCCACACGTGGATCCAATGCTCCAAAAATCGTGTGCTTGAGCCAGCGGAAATGCGCGAGTGATCCCTATTGCATAACTGAAGAAATATTCACCTGAATCTTTTGTTATAATAAGGTGCTCACAACATGCATTCAGGTGTAGGAAGGGCCTTTTCATCTAGACATCATACAAAAAAATGAACCGAAAAACAGTCTCAACAAAACACAAAGCACAAAAGTGCCGAATGAAGCATCGGTTTCACACGACAAACACCACAACAAGAGACATCTTTGAAGATCACCAGCACGCGGCTGTCATGTCAATATATAAATGCCATACATTCTTCTTATATGGGTCAATAAAAAAAATTCACCAACCCAACCCACTAGTCAGTTGCTAGAGCACAAACTAGTGAAAAAGGAAGTCTACATATGCATCATCTTCTACAAACAATATATTGTATATATATGCTGCATATATATGGCTGGGCACTACAACAATGCATTATGCATGTAAAGCAAAGAATATTCTAGATGCCGATGCCGATGCCGCTTGGATGAGATCATGAGAATTGCTGTCTGCACGGGTGCGTTCCACTCCATCATCGTCAGTCAGCTTGATCATCATACGACTTCAATTCTCCGATCGTCACTCTCGCCATCCATGACGACGGCGGCGGCATTGGCTCCACAGCCGCTGCTGCTCCGGCCATCATCGGCGTCATCGACGACGTCCATGTTATAAAGTACAGGGACCATGGCCAAGGAACATATGCACGGGAACACAGGCCCAGAGATCCAGAGCAGGAGTGGCGCACCGGCAAAGAAGAGCCGGTTGCCGGCGAGGTTGAGGATGAACCCTCTCTCCATGACGTCGGCGACGTAGTCCCGCGTGACGCCGGGGAGGCGGAGCTCCGGCGACGGCGAGAGCGCGTTGACGAGGAAGGAGGCCTGGTTGAGCGTGCAGATGGCGAGGCTGTGGCAGAGGAAGGCGAGCAGGAAGATGGACAGGATGAGCAGGTACTTCAGCGCCATCATGTACTCGCCGTGCGCGCCGAAGACGGCGTCGCTCAGGGGTTTCTTGACCGCGTAGGTGCTGCTTAGCACGGCGGCGACGCCTGTGCAGAAGAGGATCGATGTCGTGGCTACCAGCGTCGAGCCCATCAGCACGTTCCGGATCGACTGCACCACGGTGACCGCCTGCTTCTCGTTGTTCTGTTTTAAAAAATGAACATGTGAGCGTCAGCGCGTGTGCGGACGGCCATGGATGAGAAGATGCTAGAGAAGAAAGTGCGACGACGACGGGCGTGTACCTTCATCATGGAGAAGACCCAGATGCGGCGCGCGGCGGCGCTGATGCCGACGGTGGAGCTGAGCGGGCTGCGGCGGACGGCGCGGTAGAGCCAGAGGTGGTACAGGGTGGGGAAGAGGATGGCGAGCGGGATGAGCACCATGTCCAGGTAGCCGTCCCTCCACGCCGCCATGGCCAACGATGACGACCTTGATCGACTTCCACACACACAAATCTCTCTCTCTATCTCACTCGCTCCAGGCGATCGCTCTCTCGCTTAGACGATGACGGTGTAGGGTGTCGTCGCACTGCACCGTGTCAGGCCCAGGCGTTGAGAATATATAGGCAGCTAGCCAGGCTGGCGGGGAGGCGTCGGCCGGTTGACATGACGACGACCACCACTCGCTCCGGGTAGCGCGAAGAGACGACGACCGCACGTACAGGCGGCGGCAGACGCCTACTACGGCGAGTGTGAGTGTGAAGCACATGCACGTACGCTACCTCTCTCTCAGCTGACCATCCCATGGTGATGGTGGAAACTTACTCGAAGGCCACGACGCTTAGAAAAAACCCAGAGACCTAAAAGTGGCAGAGCAAAAGGATCGGAGGCACTGGTCGTGACCAAACCTGACACGATGTCTCGATCGGCCGGAATGACTAAGCGGCCTGGATCTCCGTCCCTCTCCTGTGACCTTTTTGCTCGCTTTTCGTGGACATTTTTTAGAGAAATAGTAATAATACAAAAAGGTATACTAGCCGGCCAGGTTGCGTTTGCATGCATAGATTGTAGGTTATTGGTATCTTTTGACAAGGTGCCAGTGGCCATCTCTTTAGTCTAACCCACTAATGCTATATATATGCTACTTAATTCAGAAAAAAAAAACTGGTACATATATGCTACTTAAAAGGCTAGAAAATGCTATGATAAACAGTGCGAATTATTAGTTTGGTTTGGGAGATTTTTTTTAATATTTAATTTCCGGATGCTATATATGAAGATGCTATGATAAACAATGAGAATTATTAGTTGGGTGTGGGTTATTCATTAGGATTTTCAATTTATGTAAGCCGCACCCTAAGATAGGAGAGTACTATTATATTTTGGTCACCTGTCTTCCTTTGTGTATTCAAAAACCTGCATATATTTAATTATTTATAAAAGATTTCTTTAGTGTCCATGTTAACCAAAAGATTCTAAGGGTGTGTGTGATTCACAGATGTTGGTTGCTTCTTATATTTGGACGAGAAAATGTAGGCTGAATGGAGCCAGGTTATATACGAAATAAGAGTGTTTGGTAAACTTGTATGAGGGGATGCAAAGAAAACTAAGATACTGTTTGGTTAGTTGTATGGCATGAACTTATCAACTCCCCTTATCACTCATATAGTATGATGTTTTTGTTTCTCACAACAAAACAATATCAGCCAATTCATCAGTCGCAGAAACCATCATGATCGGCTTTGCTCTGCCAAGCCACACATTGCAGCATATGCAAAGCACCACACGTTTCTTCCTCGATGAGCTAGTGTAGGGACGCCAGAGTTCATGCAACCAAACATGTCCTAAATCTCTAGGCTTTAGAGGAGAGTATAATACTCTCAAAAAAAGAGTGTCTTAAAGCATCTCCAACAACTCACTAAATCAACTTGATATTCTTATAAATTTAGCAAAAACACAAAAAATCCTCTCCAATAACTCCCTAAATCAACTTGATATTTATTCCAACTGCGTATCCAAGGGTGTCACGCGCGTAAATTTCTGCGCGCGTAGCGGACTTGGCATCAAGCCGACACCTCCCCTCCCCTCAAGTTACTCTTTTTTTATTCTTTTTACCTGAAAAATTCATACCAATGTCTATGACTAGCGGACCCGGTATGCGGTGGTCCACGTATCTACATCAAACAAACTAAAGAAATTACCCACCTTTGCCATTATGAAAAATACTTAAAGTAACCCCCTAATTTAACATATAAATTACCCACCTATGCCATTATACTAAATCAAATCTATTTTTTTTAAAAAAAGAAAAATTATGACGTGAGGCCTACAAATATCATCAACGGATAAGTTCATAATTAGTTAATCTATTAATAAAAAAATCATATCCAGCAATACCAACGTCCATAGTTGGTGACCAAAATTGTCGCGGCCTCGACGTACGGGTATTGAAAAGTCGCGTCGGGAAGGCCCACTACCAGTTTGTGACAAAAGTGGGCCTATTTTCTCAATTTTACCAAGTGAGAATATCAACTTGTCGGAAACACATCTTTTTTCCACTTGTCAAACAAAATAGCAACTTGCTATAACTCAAGATATACCAAGGCCTTGTTTGGATGCACCCCCAAATTCTAAGTTTTTTCACTCTCTCTCCATCATATCAATCTTTATACCTATGCATGGATGGAGCAATAAATGTAAGTAAAAAAAGTAATAAATTGCACAGTTTAGTTGTATATCACGAGACGAATCTTTTGAGCCTAGTTAGTCCGTGATTGAATAATATTTATCAAATACAAACGAAAATGCTACATTTAGAAAATTTCTAACTTTTTGTCAACCAAACAAGGCCCAAGTCAATTTTAAGGAGTTGTTGGAGATGCCAGATCGCGCTTCGAATCAGACTAAATTAATGGAAGCACGAGGTACCATGCAACCGCCCCTGTGGCAAGCGAAAATACGCATCAATATATTCCTCATCTTATTTAAAAGAACTGCATGTCCTGAAAAGTGCGCGGACCCTATTGACCGAGCTCGGCGCCGCGTTGCTGATTGGTTAATTTTTAATTTTGGGCGAGTGCGTGATGAGGCGTGTGTTACTTATCACCAATATGACCAATCCATGCACATCATATCTCGTATCATATCGATCTACTCGGAGTGCATTCTATCACACGACGCGCGCCTTCATCTCTAGTGTGATCAACGATTCTCTAAAAACAAACTGTGGTTGGTCGTATCTCTGCCTAAATGGGCCTCTATGCCAAAACACGGGGTGCATCAGTGGGAGATCGACTTGGATTGGAAGTCCCATGCATGGGCCCTAAGCTTCAGAGAAACCGTTCACATGTGGCGCACAGCATTAATTTCAATAAAAAAAAAAATCCTGGCAGCATCAACTCCCTACTCTTGATCGCTTTATCATTGAACAATGGTACTCTAGTTTCCTCATAATGTAAGCCCCCTCTCTGTAACTTTTGGCAAATCACCTTTGTAAAACTTGCTAGTTTCTACTCATGTGATTGAGCTGTAGCGTTTCTCCACCTCTAATGCTGTTCGTTTTAGGCTAGCTTTCCCTCGACAGCTCAGAAACTGAGTTACCACCTACTCCCGTGTCTCGAAGACCGGACCGTACGTCGCTCATGAGTCATGACGCGACTTGCCGGCCGTCGGCGGTACGTTCGCCGTCGGTGTCCAGCCGTGGCCGTGCGCACGCGCCGTTTAAATCACGTGTCAAGTACAATGCTGTAGCTGCGGGCATCCTCACCGCTTCCACTCCGTGATCATACATTCTGCATGTTCACTTGTACGGAACGTATTCCTTGATTTATTAATAGTGTTATAAAAATTCTAAATTGATGGGCTCATACTATATGGGTCTTGAAGGCTACCATATATGCCATAAAGGCTACGTCTATATAAAGGGATTACTAATGTATAATGACTAATGAAGAGACGACTCCCCTCGTATATCTGTATCTCCTGTATGTTCTCGTGTCTTGTTCTTGGGATTAGGCAAGGGAGACGAGATCCATCTACAATTTCTACGCGCCTCTTTCTTGATCGAGAATGGGTATATAGGCCAATTCATAACACATTATCAGCAGTTCTACCACTGGGTGAGTTGTTCTTGATCGTTGTGTTTAGATTTATTTGTTTTTGCCATGACTAACGATGAATTCATCTCTTCGCTTCCTGTGGATCATGGAATTTGGCTCTATTGGAGCGCAATCCATACTGACCAAATCAACGAAGGCACGATGATGAGAGATCGCACGGATCGATTCGACGCTCACGGTTCAGGCTACCCTGCGTTTGATTGAATCAATTTGATGTCATGACCACACATCGGATAGATCACGTGCATGTGCTCATCATATCCGGCGTTCCTGCTGTCCTGTCTCGTTCTCATCTTGGCAATTGAGGACACATGGTTTTTACCATAACCATTGTGTGGATCTTTGTGTGATGAGTGATTATCAACATGCCAACACAAGGCGTGTGTGCGTTTCTACTAACCGATGGCACGCAGCATCGTGTCAAACAATGGTGTCTCTTGGCTTGTGTTGTCTGCAGGTGTGGAGCTCGGAGACGGTGGTCGACGGTCGGTGAAGATCAAGTAGGGTGTGCCGTGCTGACGGACCGGGAGCGGTGAAGGACGGACGTGAGGCTTGGATCGAGGGACCCAAGGACCGGGTGGCCAGTCGTCGTGGCTGACAGCTGGGACATCGACGAGCGCAAGTGTACACGGCGGGCAGTGGCGGAGCCAGCGCCCGGCCACCCCGGGCAGCCGCGGCCGGGCTCGTCGTCTATTTTTAGTAGAAAATTCCTTTATACGCAAGTAGGGCACTGTAATTTAGTAGCTAAATTCTCTTTGCATGTTGAAGATTGCCCAGGCTTCTAAAACCTGCTGGCTCCGCTACTGACGGCGGGGGACGCGTACGGGCTATGCTACTGTAACATCCTAGATGTTAATGACAACTAAAACCTGTTTAAGAGTTTTGTTAAAACCTAATCATCGAGCATCTTGGCATAATTGCATTCATGTTTTAATATTATTTTTGATGTGATGCTTTGTTTTACATATGAAATGATGCTTGTGATTGCTAATGACCGATTAGTTAGTGTAGAAATTAATCGAGTTCAAAAATTCGTTTCAAAACCCTGTTTTTCCCGAAAACCCTATTTATCCCCTTTTTCGTATTTCAAAATCTACAAAGAATTTGGGGTTGGGTCAAAAAGGAAGTTTGTGAGTCTTGTTGAGAGCTTTAATGTTGGTGAATAAAGTTTTTCAAGTTTCAAAAGAAAATTTCAAATGAATTTAAAAAGACTGTTTTCCGTAAACTGTCCCCCTTTAATTTTAAAGTTATATTTCAAAAACTATGCATATTTTGGAAAAACTTTCTTTGGTGAAAGTATTTGGTTTGAAAAGATGCACATTCCATAGATTTGAAGATTTTCAAGTTATTTAGAAAAATCAAAAGTAATTGCATATATTTGTTTCTAGGGTTTTTGTCCCCTTTTCAAATTTGATTTCAAATTCAAATTTATGTTTAGAATTTGAAAATCTTCCTGTTGAGAAAGTTGTAGATCTTGAAAAATTAGGAGTTCAGTTCAAGTTTTTGGAGTAATTTGCAAAATTCTGAAAGATCTCGGTTGCTACAGTAAAGGCTGGCGTCAGCATCGCCCTGTTCTCCTCTCTGTTCATCACCGTCGCCGTGTCCATGGCCGCCAAGCCGGCTTGCCGGTCGTCGCCAGCGTGCGTCGTCGCTAGAAGTCTCCTCGCGCGCGTGTCGCTCTGCCGTTCCTCCGCCAGCCTCGCCTTAACCTTCCCCAGCGTGGAGCGCCAGTGGCAAACTCCATTTTCTTCTTCCCTGTTTCGGCCGTGCGCCCGTCGCCATGGCCGACTTCCGCGCCATCGTCGAATTTGCCACCTCCGCTCACTCCTCGCCACCATTATCGCCACCATCATTTTTGCCTCATCCTTGCGGTCACATAGAGCCTAGAAGTGCAAGCTCTTGTTGTCTATAGCGTTTGCACGTCGTCGTCTTTCTCGCGGACGGCAATCCGCACCGCCGCGAGTTCATCATCAAAATTCATCACCGTCGTGGCCTTTCATTACAATTAGACTCTGCAGTCGTGTTCGCCATCGTGTACTGCGTTTGATGCTCTCTTTTCTTTCTCGTTTGGTTCACAGGACGTACCGGAACGCGGACCTTGCCGACGGAGCTCGCCGCCGCCATACCTGCCGCCGTCGACCTCCCATCTGCGGCCTCTCTGTGTTTCCATCTTCGAACGCATCTGCGTCAGGGTGAGTTCCCCATCCTTGCGGTGCCGTTGTTTGGGCCGAAGTCACACCGCCGCCGCTGGATAGCGCGAGCCGCCGCCGCCGCGGCCATGCCAGCCACCGCGCGCGTAGTTCGCGTCGCTAGGACCTCGCGCTGGTTGTCTTAGTGCGCGGATCGCGTCCGTTTCGTTGCGTAGGGTCGTCTGCTCGTGTTTCCTTCACCGGAAAATCTCCGGCGAGGCCGGCCGTCGAGCAGCAGTGCCGTCCCGTCCGCCTTACGCGCCACCGAACTCACCGTAGCCGCTCCACCGCTGCGTCCGACCCACCATCCTTTCCGTCGTGTTGTCCCGAGCACGTAGAGCCTAGGCACGTCGTCTAATACCTCACCGCCGGCGAGATCAGGTCGGTCTTGCCGCTGTCTTGGTTTGGAAGCTCGCAGGGACTTCGAGACATAAATTTGATGAACCTCAGGGGTCCAGACGCAAAATTCTTAACCCATTTGAATAGTGCTTGGCCTTGTTTCTAATTTTATAAAGTTCAAGGGGTTTTTATGTAATTTTTCCAGGCCAGGCCTTGGCAAGCCGAGTTGGGCCGGCCTGCTCGCGCCCCGGGCCGGCTTGCTTCTGCGCCGCGCTGAAAACCAAGCCGGGCTGGCTGGTCCAGTTGGGCCGGTTTCGGCCCAGGTCACCTTTTTCTTTTTATTTTAGTTTTATTCTTTTCCCTGTTTTGGTGAATAGTATTGCAATTTGTTTATTTCGTATAAAATTATTTAGAGCTCCAAAAATTCTAAAAAATTTTGTGTGTGCTCTCTGTCATGTGCTTGATTTAAGAAAAATATAATATGCCTATTTTCAGTGCTTTTGCTATGTTATAAAATTATCCCTTTTAATTGAAAAATGCTCCTTCCCTTATTTTTTAGTTATTTATTTATTGCTTCAAAAATCATGAAAACTATTTTGTAGCCTTCTCGGGCCATGAGGAGCTTAAGTTTAACTTTTGAGATTTATTTGATAACTTTTTATTTTATCTTTATTTTATGCTTAGTTATTTAATAGGTCTTTAATTACTTGTTGAGCCTTAATGACTTAGGATTTGAGTGTTTTGAGATTGATTAAAGACCTTAGGTCATTGACCTTAGTGACCTTGGGCACTTTGATAACTTGTATGAATTATCTTGATCTGCTGGTTATCTTAACTAGAGTAGCTTCGCCTGTGTAACCCTAGTTTAACCCTAGGTTTTGTTTAATTAATGTTGTTAGAGTACAACTGTATCGCGAAGGAAAGTTGTACTCAAGTTAATCTAGTTGTTATGCTTTCATCCATGTATCATCATGCATCATGCCATGAGCTCATCATACTGAGGCACACATCATTAATTACGTGTAGATGTTCGAGAGTGAAATGGCTCGAGTTGAGCGAAGTTCGGGAGATATCGTTCCGACAACGGTGTTTGAGGAGATTATTCATCAATGATGACAAGTCATCTCTCTTGATGTTGGTGCCATACATCCACGGTGTTGACGTCAAGTCTGACATTTGGAATCTAACTACTCTGCAACTCAGGCAAGCCCCGGAGCATGCAACCCCTTTCTATTTCTGCAAATACTTTACACTATAAGTCTAGTGTAATGTGCATTAAGTTAATAGGAGTTGGTTGATACCGTTGCCGCATAACTACCTTGATCTACTTTTACATCATGATATTCCACTAGTATGTGTAGGTCGATTTCTTATGCTTAGCCATGCTTAGACTTCGGTAGAAGTTGTAGGCTGTAAATCTTTGATCATGATTTACCATTTTATCTTTGCTTCTCTAGACCTAAAGATGGGTCACGAGGGCATAAGAATATGGTTATATTAAGTTGAGACCGGTCGGGTAACTTGCATCGGGAATGGAGTCTTGATGTAGTGTTTCCGACTTGTCGATTAAGGACCGGCCGTTGTTGGCCAGCTGGACAAGACTTTGCAACTACTCACATATCTACGGAAAAGCTTTACCCTAGGATAATCTAAGGACTAGTACGGTGAGTCCGTGCACTGGGAGTGGCGAGATGGCGGGAGTACAATACCCTCGTGGGCCGTGTTCCCCGGATTAGAGGTGTAAGTGTACTCTCGGGTGGCGCAGAAGCTGAGCCTAGTTCTAGAATGTCCGACGGTATTGTTGATATAATTGTGGGTTAGAGTCCCACTTATATCGTGTGTTTAGGGATCCTCAGCTGAGTAAATCGATTCGAATCGTCGTGCTCCTCGGTTATGGAGACTTGATCCTCCGACCATACATCGTAGCATTCAAGTGAAACATGAAAGAATTGGTTCTTGGTGACTCTTGGTTTCAAGAAGGAGGCAGCTGGAAAGATAATCTCAAGTGTAATGCTTAATATGATTGCTGGAAATAGAACAGGTGCTAATCTTGCTTTAGTATGTTGAATTAAACTGACACTTTTATTCCTTTTTAAAACATTGAAAGTAAGGTTTCAAGATTAGTAATGCTTTTCCGCAAAACTTCCCTTTTCTAGCTCAACTACTCAAAAGCCAGCATATCCTTGAGAGTCTTTTCTTTTAGTCGGGTAAGTCTTGCGGAGTACCTTCATGTACTCAGGGTTTGTTCTACCCCATTGCGTGTGCCGACAGTTGCTCCTAACCATGGTTGTGTCGCTGGGCTCGACATGATTTGGTTGCCTCTCACGACTTAGGTGTCCTACCTAAGTTGTCTTCTGTAGCTCTATTCCACTTCCGTAATTTAAGTTAAGTTTGTAAAAAGTTAACTTATTCAATACTTGTAAAATTAATGTTATTATTCTTCCGTACTCTGATGTATATTTTGTAACAAATGTAGTAATGTTGTAGTTACTCCGTTGTTGATCCCGGGTATGAGTATTAATTGTGCTTCAATCGGTGTTCGTTAAGAACATCGACAGGGCTTCATAAGTCTTATGGAACACATACATGGCTGTCGGAAGTCTTTTGAGACAATGACAGGTGTATGTGGGCCATATTACTTAGGAGTTTCTGCCACAGCTACTCGTGGAGGGTTTGGTAGTTTTGCCTCAAAACCATCGGCGGCGGGTTTCCCTGGTTTGCGCCTCAAAACCGTGGCGGAGGTCCCGATGCGGACGGACGACATGTGGCGGCATCGGGGAGACTGCTTGGAAGCAAGGCTACCAGTGAGGAGGCGCGGTGGCCGTCGGATCAAGTGAAGCTTGAGTTGGACCATTATGCCCCTGGCTAAGTGGTGTGGCTCTTCATGTATCCAAGGGCAAAGAAGTAATATAAAATAGACTTGCCCCCACCCATAAATAAAGGATGAGGGTCTCCCTTCCACCTCACCTCTTCCATTTCCATTTTTCCTTTAGGATTTCCTTCCTCTAGCTGCTATGTGAGAGAGAGGTCTGCAAATCTTGGATTTGTACTCGAACCAGTGTGCGTGGCAAGCGGATCGCCGAGTATCTGTTGTTTCCTCCGGGTGAAATTGATTGTTTGTGTTCTTGAGATGGAATTTTCGTGTTCCTTTTCCCCCCTCTAGTTCCCGGTGTGATTTCTTCGTTTCGAGGCCGTTTTGATTCGTTCTTTTTAGTTGGATCGATCTATGACACGAGTGATTATTCCACCCAAGAAAATCTGTTGATTCCTCTTGAGATCAAAGATCCGCGCGATTTCCTCTTCGGTTGTCCAAGAACAACTTTTTCCGCCCCTTTCTTGATTTCTCCCTCTCTACTTCAAATTGGCCGATGATTCTTGGTAGTTAGGCTCTCCTCTGCATAAGCAACAACATTCCTAAATTTGGTTGCAAGAGGCTTTGATTTAAAAGAGTTTGGGATGAATCTTGGTGGAGGCGATTTTCGGACGATTCTGTTTTTGGGGTCGCGGACAGTCCGGACCTGACCCGCGGACTGTCCGGCCTTGTATTTCAGCCGAGTCGTTTTGAAATCATTGCTGTCGTGGATCTTATCTGCAACCGCGGACAGTCCGCCCTCTCCACGCGGACAGCCCGACGGTTAGAAGCTGAGCGAGTAGCTTTCATTGGCTTCTCTGTTGAAGTGTATCGCGGACATTCCGCAGATCTATACAGCGGACAGTCCGACGGTATACTCCAGAACAGTACCGAGCTCTCAGCATTCTGTTCACTTCTGGAATTTTAACCCGCAGACAGTCCGGCCCTACAGTGTGGACAGTCCGACGTTGTTCTGCAGCTGCAATACAGAGTCTGTTCAAGAAGTTCGGTTTTTTAACTTTTGAACCGCAGACAGTCCTAGTCTAAAACCGCGGACAGTCTGGGTTACTTGCTGTGAAACTCTGGTCCTTCGACTTCGGTATGGAATTTTAGGCGGACAGTCCGGCCACCACGCGCGGACAGTCCGAGGGTCATTTCCTGGTGTTTTTCTAGAGCTGTTCCGAGAAGTCTGTTTTCCCAGATTTTGCCCGCGGACAGTCCGGCTGTGACATGCGGACAGTCCGCCCTTGTCCAGTCAGGACTTGTTCTCCGGCTTGCGATTGCTTAAGCTCCGATTGTCTTTCCGCTTCTTCCGTTACTTAGTAGTGATCCGCTGTGTTCCTAGGGAACATCCACCCTCTCATTAGGGTCATGATCACTACGGTTTGTGCATCGCATTTTAGGGTTGATTGTTTGAGCCTAGGACGTAAAAGTTTCGAAAGAAATTATTGAGGCTCCCATTCAACCCCCCTCTGGTCGCCCTTACCGGTCCTTCAGCAATAATACGACAGCTACGGTTTGTGATTTTTTAATTAATTATTCTTTGCCAAAGGATGTTGGGTTCAACTGGTTACCCTAGTTAGCCTAGCACTCCGGCACCACCCCTCAGGTCCTGAGTTCGAATCCCCCACGGGAGCGAATTTCAGGCTGAAGGTAATAAAAATCCCCTCGCTGGTGTAGCCAGAGTTCGGGGGTTTTTTTCGCGATGGGGAAGCATCACTTCTGCTTAATGAAAAACGATTGGAGGTGTCACCCCCTCTGGTCGTGTTTTTTTATTAATCATTCTTTACTAGATTTAATCCAGCAGATTGTACTAGTAGATTTTTCCATGGAGGACAAGCCTTGTTTTTATTGGAATTGATTAATAAGGTGTCTTGATTCACATTAACATTTTTTTTATTCTCTTGGCTTTGCCGTGCGTGAGATCTCCATGCCATTCACCGGCATGGAGGGAGTGTGCTGAATCCATTGAGCCTTGGAGCCACATCCACCCGTGCGCTAATGATTGCGCCGTCAGGAGCTAGTGCGAGCAGCCGTGTGGTCTGTTACTCCGGTCTGCATGTCCCGCTGACTACACGGAGCCGGTGCCGCCGCAACATCGTTCTGGGCTTAAAATTAGCCTTGTGTGATGTTTCTATATTTTATCTCTTTTATTTAGATCAGTTTAGCACATGAATTAGTGACTGATCCTTTTTCTCTCGAATACGCAAAAGATTTGCGCATCATTACATTAAGTAGAATACAGGAATTTTTCTGGAGGTGGGTATAAAATATTTGACACTGCCCACCACCCCAAGAATGCATACTCAACGGATTACTCACGCACTACACATACTAGTTTCTGCGCACCGGCCTCCAGCGGTCATGCGCGGCCCCGGCCCCGCGGCGCCCCCGCGGTCTCCGCCTTTGCTCCACGTCTAGGAATAGCTCTCGCATGGCCGTAGCATCGCCGGGTCTTCCCTCGAACATGTCGTCGAGCTTCTGCTGCCACTCCTCCGTCGTCTAATCCTCAATAAACCCCATCTTCTGCATGGCGAGGATCTCACCTCTCTTCGCGACCGGGTACTTGGAGAGGCGCATATGAATCTTGTGCATATGAATCTTATGCATGTAGAGGCACAGAGATCAGCGGCATACATCACCGTGTCGGTCAGGTCACGTTGCACGCTGGTGAAGATATGTGGAAAGGAGACGCTCGACATCCACCACGCCATCATCAAATGCGGCTTTGGCTTTGTCTCGTCACGTCTCTCCGACAATGTCAAACGTCCTACGCGGTATATATCTACTAACCACTGCCCTACGCGGCATGTGGCGTAGATCAAATTGACATCCTCTACAAGGTATGAATCAATTGCATCTCCAAGAATGTATTTGTCTTACCATGAAAGTTGGGCGATTATAGTCTGTCGCAGACTATTTCTTTATGGTTTATAATTGATATTTTGTTAAGTAAGATTGAGGTGTGCACTCGTCGCCCGCTGCCGGTTTTTTGCGCACTCTATGATTATAGTCTTTCGCTTTGAATTTTTTGATACATCAATTTGCTATGCATCTAAATAATCAATAAATGCTCAGTCCCAATTAAATTGATCAAACCACGTTCTCATAGGGGAAACTTAAAAAATAACTAGATAGTAAACCAATTAGTCTTAGAACTCGTATTCTCTCTCACTCTCTCCTGAATATATGGAGGAAAAACGAAATAGTCTGAGAACTTACTCCCTCTGTCCCGATGAGAGAGTCATTTTAGCACAGGAAGCGGGTACCAAGAAAGAGGAATCCTGACCTGCATGTCTGTACTGCTAGCACCTTTATCGTGTACAGAGGACATTAAAAGCTTGTGTTTTATGCCAACCAAGCAAGGCCGGACACCATCTCTGTTTTGCTATTGGACGAGTGAGTCACAATGACTTGAGATAAGTCAGGCGACATGACTAGTTGTGGGGACACGGTGCTTCAGCGACACTTTCTATGGGACGCAGATGAAAGGCTAAAACGACAGTATATATGGGAACTTTCTATGGGACACAGATGAAAGGCTAAAACGACAGTATATATGGGACGGAGGGAGTACTCCCTATTTCTCTCCACTGAATTGTCGGTAAGGAGAAGTGAGAATCCTTCCCTTTGGTGGGTTTGGTAGTTTTATAGTTTCATTAATAATCTCAATGGGGTTTGAATAGTTGACCTTCATTTCTCTCTCTGTTTCGGTGATGTTCCTTCCGGGCCGGCACTAGCGAAGGGTCCGTGATTCATCTAATCCAAGAATTGCGATAATGTCTTTTTCATAAGGGAGTTGGTTGTGTTGATGGATTATGACATCCAAGGAGATCAAGATCAAGCTTAGGGCATGCCACCTTAGATGTTTTTTCAAGTGTCATTCCTACTAATTTGTCCTTGGTACGCGTGTGGTCTTCAAAAGCCTATGTGTGATTGAAGTTCTCGTCAATATCTTGTTTGACTCTATATTTTTCCTCTCTTTCGTTGGTGGTAGGATCGACGGTGATAGAAAAAAACATAATGTGGCGCGCCGTGGTTGTGATTTTTGCATGAGAGAATATTTTTTCAATTAATCATGTTTATTTTCATAAGGTCTTTTTTTGTTACTATTTTTCGGTTATAAGATGATGTTGTCTTTTGTAAAATGAAAAACAAGCTTGCCCCTTTTTGTTTTGGGGCTTGAGTGTTTATACCCCTCGTTTCGTGACCGTTTGTGATTCTGCCCCTCCTTTTTTCACTTTGTGTTTTTACCCCTCATTTTTACAAACGAAGGATCAGTTTACCCCTCTTCAGTTAACAGCCTCTAACGGTGTTAACTTTTGCACAATTGGACAAATTTGCCCATACATTTTTGCCCCTGTTTTATTATGTCCTTTGCGTTTTTACCCCTGTTTTGGGACATGTAGATTTCATTTTTGCACAGAATTTTTTAAAAATTTCGACAGCATTTGGACGTACAATTCACATGAACACAATTTGATATCACATAAATATATCACACAAATAATATATATGATCCAGATCCATGCAACTTCGGATGATGCCAATGGCCTCCTCGAGCCTCGCCCGCCTCGTGGTGGCCGCGGTGGCCTTGCTGCTCGCGTCGTCCGCCCTCCTCTGCGCCGACGCGTTCGTGCACGACTACGCCGACGAACGGTTCGCCTCCGACGGCAACGCCTTCGTCATCCACGGCAGCAACGAGGGCGTCTACGCCTCGGCTAAGGCCGCCGCGTTCATCCGGTATGTGTCCGCGTCAGAGGATCAGTTCATCGCTTCTTTGCCTTCTTGGGGGACTTGGGGAGGGATCGAGGGGATGTGGCTCTGACGTTGACTCGGTGTGTTTGTTTCTTGATTGGCGTGCGCAGCTTCGAGAAGGTCCCGTTCAGAAGGACGCTGGAGTCGGCCGCGGCGGCCGAGGAGGACGGCAACCGCACGGCCACGGTCACGGCGGTCTTCTTCGAGGCAGGCGACCGCGACGCCGTCGGGGGCCCGGACGCCTCCGTCTCCGGCGGTCGCGCGCTGTGCTGCACGCCGGACATGGCGAGGCTCGGGGCGTGCACCGAGGGCGCGGTGACGTACCGCGCGCGGCACGGCACCGGCGGCTGGCCCAGGGTGCTCGCGGTGTTCTTCCTCCCGGGCGCGTCGCTCGCCGCCGAGGTGGCCGCGCAGGGCAAGACCATCTGGAAGAACAGCCGGGGCTACCTCCCGGGGCGGATGGCGCCGCTGCTGCCCTTCTATGGCGCCATGTCGCTGGCGTTCGCGGCGCTGGCGGCGTACTGGTTCGCGCAGTGCGCGCAGTTTTGGCGGGAGGTGGTGCCGCTCCAGAGCTGTGCCACGGTGGTGATCGCGCTGGGGATGCTGGAGGCCGCCACCTGGTATTTCGACCTCGCCAAGTTCAACGAATCGGGCGTCCGCCCCCGCGGCGCCACGTTCTGGGCCGCCATGGTCGGCCGCTCATCGCCAGCGGGTCGCGTGCCGTGGGTCGGGGGTCGCGCGCCGCGGGGTCGGGGTTTGGGGCCGCATGGACTGTCGGTCCAGACAGAAGGGAAAGTGGAGTTGTAAGCACTCTCGATGAATTCACTATGAATGATTAGGGTTTATCGAGTTTAACAGGAGATCGATTCGAATCTGGATAGCCAATACATTCAGGCGAGCAACAAGCTCCCTGCCCTCTCCTCCGGACACAGCCGGCCTCCAGTTCTATCCTGTTCTCCCCCTCTTCCTTTCCTCCTCCTCAAGGCTTTAACCGCTCCATTGGCACGGCTTCACTGCCAGCTGGGACTAGCGACGCGGGGGTTGGGCTTCAGCGACCTCTTGGGCCGGGGAACGGTAGCAACGGTCGGCCCGTTCGTCTTGACTTGCTTCTGGGCCGGCTCGTCAGCTTTGCTTGTCTTCTGGGCCGCCGAACTGGAACGACCCTGAGCGCCACCATCAGTACCTGAATCAACACCTGAAGAATTAACATCATCACCTTTAGGGTTAGGAACAGATGGGTTCCTGACAATCCTCCTCCCATAAGAACCGGCTTGACCCCAAGCCGGAGCCGCCGGAAACTGATGACGCAGCTCATCCTCCAACTCCCATGTAGCCATTGACAATGGCCAAGATGACCACTGGATTAACACCTCAGACAGCAAACGGCCACCATGATCTTTCAGACGCTTGTCCAGCACCTTGACAGGATACCTCAAAGTGTCAACTGTTATAGAAGTAGGAAGATCAGAAGACACCTTGACAGAAGATGAAACTGCCTTTTTTAGTTGAGACACATGAAACACCGGATGCACAGAAGTGGTGTCAGGCAACTGCAGTTTATAAGCAACACTGCCCACCTTGGCTAATACCTTGAATGGCCCAAAGTACCTGAATGACAATTTATGATTTGCTCTGGTTGCAATTGAGGTTTGAATGTATGGTTGGAGTTTGAGAAACACCATGTCCCCAACTGCAAAAACCCTTTTCTGACCTATGCTTGTCAGCTTGGTGTTTCTGCCTCTGCTGAACCCTCAGAAGTTGTTGCTGAAGTAACTTCACCATCATTTGTCTCTCCTTCAGCCAAACTTGTAAATCAGGAACAGCACAAGATTCCACCACATCTATGCCCAAATGTCTTGGTTTTACGCCCATACAACACTTCAAATGGTGTGGTATTCAGAGAAGTATGGAATGTAGTGTTGTACCAAAACTCTGCTAATGGCAACCATTGCTTCCACTGAGTTGGACAGGAGTGAACAAAACACCTCAAATAGCCCTCCAGACATTGATTGACCCTCTCTGTTTGGCCATCTGTCTGTGGATGGTAAGCAGTGCTCATTCGAAGCTCTGTCTTGGTCAAATCAAACAGTTCTTGCCATAAAGAACTGGTGAATATTCTGTCTCTATCAGAGATAATGGCTTCTGGGAGTCCATGCAACTTGAACACATTGTCCAGAAAAGCTTTAGCTACTTGAAGTGCAGTAAAAGGATGTTTGAGTGGGATAAAATGTGCATACTTAGAGAACTTATCAACCACAACCAAGATGCAATTGAAGAGCTGAGAAGTGGGTAAGCCCTCCACAAAGTCCAAACTTACCACTTGCCAAGCAAAATCAGGAACAGGTAGGGGTTGAAGCAGTCCTGGATAACTGACTCTCTCAGTTTTAGCTTGCTGACAAGTGTCACACTGTTGGACAAATTCCTTTGTCATCTTTTTGAGTCCAGGCCAAGCAAATAATGCTTTGATTCTTTTATATGTTGGAAGAAATCTGAATGACCACCCACTGGATGAAATGCGAGAGAATGCAAAATCTTGAGTTGAATTTCATTACTAGAACCCACCCGGATTCTCGCCTACGAACTTTATGACCCCCTCGTAAGCCGTAGTCACCTTGAGGATCGGTGATTGCCAACCGTGCCGCCAGTTTAGTTGTATCAGGGTTGGAACTATAGCTTTCCACAAGTTCTTCAAGCCACTTGGGTTTGACAGTTGACATAGCATAAACTTCCTGACTTGGGCTATAGGGAACTCGAGATAAGGCATCTGCAGCTTTATTTTCCACCCCTTTCTTATAGCAGATTTTGTACTTCAAGCCCAACATCTTGGTAAGTGCTTTATGTTGCCATGGAGTAGTCAGTCTTTGTTCATCGAGGTAAGACAAACTTCTCTGATCAGTTTTCAGCACAAACTCACTATGCTGAATGTAAGCTCTCCACGGTCTATGGCCAAGAGAATTGCTAAGCATTCTTTTTCATAGGTCGACAGATTCTGATTTCTTGGTCCCAAAGCTTTACTGACATAAGCTATTGGATGGCCATCTTGTTGTAGGACAGCTCCAATTCCCTTATCTGAGGCATCAGTTTCAATAACAAAAGGCTTATGCAGATCAGGTAGTGCCAGCACTGGTGCTGTGGTCAAGGCAGTTTTCAAAGCTTGGAATGAACCTTCCTCAACATCAGTCCATACAAAGAGATTCCCTTTTCTCAACAGGTTTGTAAGAGGTCTACAGATTGTCCCAAAATTCTGAACAAACCTCCTGTAATAGCCAGCCAAGCCCAAGAAACTCCTCACCTCTTTAACAGAAACAGGAGTTGGCCAATTCATCACATCAGATATTTTCTTTGGGTCTGTAGCAACTCCATTAGCACTGATCACATGGCCTAAGTAAGAAAGCTCCTGTTTAGCAAAAGAGCATTTAGACAATTTTACCTTGAACTGGTATTCTTGGAGTAGCTTGAACACTTGCCGCAAATGATCCAAGTGCTCTTCCTGTGTCTTGTCAGAATCAAGTATGTCATCAATAAAGACTACTGCAAATTTCCTCAATATTGGGGCCAATATAGTATTCATTACATGCTGAAAAGTGGTTGGTCCCCCTGTGACTCCATAGGGCATTACTTTATATTCATAGTGCCCATGGTGTGTCTGGAAGGCAGTCTTGGCTACATCTTCTTGAGCCATGAGGATTTGATGGAAACCTGATGACATATCCAGGGTGGTAAAATAAGAAGCTCCAACCAGTTCATCTAGCAATTCCTCAACTACTGGGATAGGGAACTTGTTCTTGATAGTAAGAGCATTCAACCTTCTATAATCAATGCACATTCTCCAGTCCCCAGTCTTCTTTTTCACTAATAGGGCAGGAGAAGCATAAGGGCTATTGCTTTCCTGAATCCATCCATTTTCTAGTAACTGTTTCACCTGCCTTTCTATCTCATCTTTTTGTGCTGAGTTATATCTATATGGCTTCAATCTGAAAGGTTGTGCACCTTGCACCAATGGAATCTGATGTGCAGCATTCCTCTGTGGAGGCAATCCAGATGGAGGTTGAAAGATGTCAGCAAACTCAGCCACAAGTTTCTGAACTTTAGGATTTGGCAGCTCTGGTTGCTCTGTCACACCATTGGCTTGCTCAACATGAAGCTCAAACAAACACCACAACTTATCTTCAGCTATGAGTTGAGACATCGGGTGATCATTTATGGTTTTGTATCTCAGGGTTCTAGGATTGATACCTTGCAGAACAGCCTTGCCTCCATGATAATTGAAGGCCATCCACTTTTCCTTCCAGTCAACTTCCATTGGGCTGTGAGATTCCAGCCAGTCCATGCCCAGTATAATATCATAACACTGGATAGGCAAAATCTTGAGTTTGGGTGAGAATGCATACCCTAAAATCCAGACAGGACAGTCCAGAAGCTCATGTGTGCACCTGAGATTTTCCCCATTAGCCACCCTGACTTGCAAGGGATGCTGAAGAGGTCACCAGCTTCTCCATTTGGCAGCAAACTCTTCACTGATAAAGCTATGGGTACTGCCAGAATCCATTAGAATGACAGCCTCTCTACCATTTACCTCACCAACCATTCTGACAGTCTTGTAAGTCTCTGTCCCTTGCATAGCATTGACAGAAATCTTGGGCTGAATCACAGAAATCTGCATAAAATCTTCTTCAGATTCAGTTTCTTGCTCAGGAGAATTTGGCTCAGATGCTTCACAATCATGATCTGGAATCACCATCTGCCATAATTCCTCCACTAAATGCAATGGTACAGTAGCTGCGCACTTGTGATTGTGACTCCACTTCATGCCACATTTATAACACAGCCCTCTGGCTTTTCTGTAAGCCATTAGAGTAGAAGCATTTCTTTCTTCAGAATGAGCACTCTTCTGATGAAAATGCTCTGTGATTTTCTTCTGATTATTTCCCACTGATGGAGCACTGGAACTCTTGGATGCATGGGAATAAGAAGAACTGCCTGAATATTTGCCTTGGTGCTTATAAGAATTTACACCATCACATTTCTTCGGTTCCTTTTTGACAGAACCATTGAGAGTTTCCTCCTGCAAAAGAGCGATGGAACTAGCAGTATCCAAATCTCTGGGTTGTTGAACAATAACTATAGATCTAATTTCCTCTTTAAGACCATCAATAAACCTATTCTTAACAGTCACAGCACTAAACTTAGGATCATGAGCACGAATTTGATGAACAAGAGTACTCAACTGATCATGATACTCTTCTACACCATCTATTTGCTTAATCTAAAAGAACTGCCTAAGCAACTGATCATGCTGACCCCTATCAAACTTATCTAGGACCAGATTACAGAATTCTAACCAAGTCAAATCAGGCAGGGTAACATCAAGAGTTTGAGCCCACAACTCAGCTGTGCCAGTAAAGTGCATAGATGCCATTCTAACTTTCAGCGACTCAGGAACCGAGTATATCTCAAAGTAATTGACACAGTTCCTAATCCAACTCTTAGGTGCAATACCATCAAACTCAGGGAAATCTACTTGAGGCAGATGAAAAGCAGAGTTCATCTTCATTGGATCTGGGTAGTAATTGACCGGTACATGAACCAGCTGAGAGGGTGTTCCAGTACCTGTGACCGGGGCAGGAATGAAGGTGGTGACCACCCCATTTTCCAGACCCCGGTGATGGAGTGCAGAGCCGTTGCCTATCGGCACTTTGGTGGAGAAAGCAATTCCCCCATCCTCCGCCGCCATGTCGCTAGGTTTCGGAGTCGAAACCCCAGAAGCGCGATTGGCGTCGTCGGCGTGGACACCCGATGAAGCCATTGGGTCGACGCGCGCGGAGTGGACGAACTTCGGCGCAGGAGTCGCAGCTTCTCGCTGAGTCTTCTCCAGCTTCTCGAGCTTGGACTTGAGATCCTCCATGTTGGATTGCAGCTTCCCGACCTCCGCTTCCACCTTGGGCTTCCAATCCGCGAGATCCTTGAGGACATTGGTGCTGGAATCGATCGATTTCTTCAGCGACGCGTGCTGATCATCAAGCCGCGCCTGCATCCCCTTGAGGAACGCCTCGAGGTTGTTGACTGTGTCCGCCATCGCGTGGATCCGCTTCGCCTCCTTCGACTGATACTGAGGTCGGAACGAGAAGTCTCCCGACGCCAGATCCTCACCCCCGCCAACCGCTCTCCGCCGCCGGCGCCCCGCAGCAGCCGCACCGTCGAGAATCGCACGGAGCTGATACCAATGTAAGCACTCTCGATGAATTCACTATGAATGATTAGGGTTTATCGAGTTTAACAGGAGATCGATTCGAATCTGGATAGCCAATACATTCAGGCGAGCAACAAGCTCCCTGCCCTCTCCTCCGGACACAGCCGGCCTCCAGTTCTATCCTGTTCTCCCCCTCTTCCTTTCCTCCTCCTCAAGGCTTTAACCGCTCCATTGGCACGGCTTCACTACCAGCTGGGACCAGCGACGCGGGGGTTGGGCTTCAGCGACCTCTTGGGCCGGGGAACGGTAGCAACGGTCGGCCCGTTCGTCTTGACTTGCTTCTGGGCCGGCTCGTCAGCTTTGCTTGTCTTCTGGGCCGCCGAACTGGAACGACCCTGAGCGCCACCATCGCACTCGAATCAACACCTGAAGAATTAACATCATCACCTTCAGGGTTAGGAACAGATGGGTTCCTGACAGGAGTGAAGGGAAGGGCATTGTGGTCTTTTTCCCTGCTTCTTTTTCTTTTTTTATTTTTTTAAACCATTTAATCCATCCATGCCCACGGTGTTACAGAATAGGGGTAAACGGCAGCTTCACATAAAAAAACGGAGGGTAAAAACGCAAAGTGAAAAAAAGAGGGGTAAAATCACCATTAGCTTTTGAAAGAGGGGTAAGAACACTAAAACCCCTTTTGTTTTTGACTGGTTGATGTTATTATTCGATATATGGACCCTCTTCTAAACTGCTCCATCCATCCCGAAAATAATGCGATGCAATTCTAGCAGAGTATCGAGTTAGAACATTTAGAGTTTACCAAATTTATATACAAAATATTAATAAGCAGCACATGTAAACCACTCTACCATTAGGCCAGTTATCGAAACTTACTATACCATTTGACCAGTTATAGAAACCGAATCTCCTTTTTCGAAAGCAAAATAACTTAAGCAAATTCAAGCTTTAGCTTACTGTCGTTTTCTAAATTCTGGCAGCAAAAGTAGGTAAACGAACTAAGCAGCATGCACATCTGGCCAACTCTAGTGTGCCAAATAAAATAAGGACCAGATATACACAAAGTAATATAAGAAGAAACAACCAAAACTATTGCAATGCCATCACCTTACACTATCAGTACGAGTGCATGGGAGAAACTGGCCAGCTTAGCGTCTACATTCAGTAACAGAATAAAAAAAAAACCCTGAAAAGGTCCTTTTAGTAAATGACCACCCTTTGTGCGAAAGCACTGGGACCTGAAGAAAAGAAAAGAGAACTTGTTTGGTTTTTTCAGTGACAAGTAGTCGAGTAGGCAGGACACAACCGTTTGGTGCTAGCTGGTGCCCTGACCGGAAATATAAAAAGGGCAGGAGATGTTTGGGCATTTTTCAGATAGTGTAAACACCATTGCATTCCATTTGCAGCATGGGCAAAGTGAGCATTATTCCCAATCTCCTGAGAAAAGAATGCGCGAACGCGTGCTGTGCATGGCTACACGTCTGCAGATTGTGGTAGAATTTTCAGGTCGGTGTTCCCCACTAAATCTCGACGAGTTGGTTATGTGCGTGTTGGCGTGTCGCTAATGACGATGGTCAGATGACGGGATAATGTTAATTATAGGAGAGCATCGATCTTTAACGTTGACAGTGCTTTTGCGTACCTGTACATGTTTTTTCTCTCCCATCTATTTTTTTTCTAAAATACAAAAGTTTGGAAATTCTTGTGGAGGTATTTATTAAAAAAACAGTAATGATGCCGCAGGGTGCAAGGAACAAGAAGATGCATTATGTGTGTGTTAATTTTTTTTAGGAAAGCATGTGGAAGTTTTTTTTGCCTGCATGAGGGTTGAACAACCAAAAATGTATTACGACGTATACATTGCTTAGCATGTGCTACTATTCGTATGCATTGTGTGGACTGTAGTGAACACGATTTTTCTGTTCTTGAGGGCATATGTATGTACTACGTTCCTATCACATCTGCCCTATTAGTTTTGAGATGTGTGTACACTTTTTTTTTTTTTTTAGAGAAAAGGGTTTCCCCCGCTTTTGTATTACCAAAAGCAAACAAGGTTCACAGCATTCTGTGCTTAAAAGCACGTTCGACACGACTTAAGCGTTCACAAGCGAAACTGAAACGCTAGGCTCATTAATGTGTATACACTTTTCTAATTCTAATGGTGGAATATGTGCTAATTAAGAACACATGTCCTCGAGCGCAGCTTGGCTGTTGACTCTCGTCTTTAATTCATTCATATCAATGTAGTTTGGCCTAATTGGCCATATGTTGGTTTGGTTTGTAAACTAGTAATAGTAGTACTCGTACTAGCTTTCAGGTGAGCCACAAGCCGACGCCCTTCGTCAACGGCGGCGGCGGCAGCGGCAAGCGAGCTTGAGGGTGGTCGCTGGTCGGTCAACGGCTCAACCTGGATCGATCAGCAGAATCCACGCGGCAGCCGATCGACAGGGCTGCAGGCAAATGGCAACTCGACAGGGTTGAAACGACGACATCGAGGCCTGCCAAAGGCTCGACGAGGCGAACAGGCCCATCTCGAAGAAACAAAAGCGATACAGACCCGTAGCGGCCGCATCGTAATTAGGCCCATCCAAGCAGCAGCACACCAAAATATGCAAGTTTTTTTTTTCTCACACGACAAAGTCCGCACTTGTCCTCCTCATCATCCGTCAGTCAACAAGTCCATGCAAATATGCGATGCACGCGAGATCCCCACCTGCTCCGTGCTGTGGTGTGGTGGCTCCGTCTCCGTGCCTGCTGCTGCCCCCGTGCGTGCCTTTCGCCGGGTGCACACGTTTTTTTTTTCATCCCACTTCAATTTGGAGGCAGCCAGCCCGGACGTCACCGGATGGGATGCACATGCGCACGCGCGTGTGGCCGCTGGCCGGAGCGGGAAACGACGGGGATCGACCGATCGATGGAGGTGCTAGCGACGCCGTGACCCTTTCGGCACGTTTCGCTGCCGGCGTTTGGTCCTCCACTGCACCCGTCCTCCAAGCGCTTTCGGCGCTTTGTTTGCACGGTAGCCTGCGCGTGCAAACGAATGTCACTCAAATCCGTTTTATACATGACGTTTCTTTGACCAAAATACGTTCGAAAGGGACGTTCCATGAAAAATATAGAAGTATTGATTTCCTTTTTTTTTTTCTTCATATACTTCCTATTGAATTGAAAGTACATGAAAAGCGTCAAATGTCTGCTAGGTTGTGGCCCCACAGAAAGCACCATATCCACGGGGCCTGCTAGCGACATGCACAGATGCAACGAGTGAGAGGGCTCGTAGAACAGAGCTACCCCAAAGAACACAGACCGTTAGGATAGATCAAAAGATAAGAGTTAAAGTTCAGTGACTACTAACTTCTACAATTCGTTGCTCCTACACGTCCACTTCCACCAGGCCTCTTTTGGGGTACTTTATTGGACCACATAAGCAATAGAAGAAACTTGCACGCCATAACAAAAATGCTAAAAAGATTTTGAGTTGTTTGCTGATCTTCATTGTAAAACTGGTAACTCCAGTCCTTTGGATCGGGTGTTCATTACGCTTTCAATAAAGCCGGGTGGAATGCCTTTGATCTAAAAAAAAATGCTAAAAAGAGGCTTTTTATATTGTGTTAATTAATTGACCCCTCTTGCCATCCGCCTACACCATACAAACTGAACAAACTTGTGTTATTATCTCCACTTATTTATTATATATATGCACACATATGGCTTACATTTTAAAAGATTGGTTTTTTTTCTTTTCTACATATAACTACCGTGGTAACGTGAAAACAGAAAATTATTATTTCTTCTCTCTTTTTGAGAATTACACAGTACAACCTAGACACTCATCACACGACCCATCCCTATGAACACCAAGTCATATCTATGAGCAGAGCCAGTTATTTATTCTATTTTGGGAATATATATATATATATATATATATAAGTAAGTATAATGAAATAGTGCTTCAACAAAAGCGCCGAATAGATCAGCACGCGGCCCCACAAAAAAGCCCACGTCCGTGGGGCCCAGCCTCCCGCTAACGCGGGCCGAGTGGACGGTGGCCGGACGCAGACGCTTCCGGCTGCGAAAAAACGCACGCTCCGACGCCGATCCGAGGCTCCGGCCCCACTCCGTCAGTGACTCAGCGGGCCGCCGCACACACGCGGCGCGCGTGACGAGGACGCCTCCTCACACCGTCGCGCACGGGCGCCGAGACTCCCCCCTCCGCCTCGTCTCGACTCGACTCGTCACACTCCTCATCACTCCCCCTCCCATTCCGCCGCACTTGATCGGCCGGCCCAGCGCCGCGAACTGGGTTCCCTCCCCTTCCTCCTCGTCCCCCCATGGCGCAGCTGCCCTGCGTCTCGGCGCCGCGCCCGCTGCTGGCCGTGCCCGCGGGCCGGTGGCGCGCCGGCGTGCGGGCGCGGCCCAATGCGGCGGGCAGCGCGGGAGCGGGGCGGCTGTTTTCCCGCGCCGCCGCCGCCACGCGGCCCGTGGCCACGGCGGTGCAGGCGGAGGAGGACGAGGAGGCGGTTGTCGAGGAGAGGTACGCGCTGGGCGGCGCGTGCAGGGTGCTCGCGGGAATGCCCGCGCCGCTCGGGGCCACCGCGCTCCGCGGCGGGGTCAACTTCGCCGTCTACTCCAGCGGCGCCTCCGCCGCGTCGCTCTGCCTCTTCGCCCCCGACGACCTCAAGGCGGTGAGCTCCCCCTCCCCACTCTCTCTGCTGAACGCAATTCCCGCAACGCGTGCTGCGATCCTTCTGGCGTCGATCGGTTTCATTGCTTATTACTCCGCTGCTGTGCGCGAATTCGTTTGGCTCCATAGTTTACTCCGACGCTGAGATGAATTGAGCTCTGTATGTCGCCGGTGTATGTTGCAGGATACGGTGACTGAGGAGGTGCCCCTCGATCCCTTGCTCAACCGCACGGGGAACGTGTGGCACGTGTTCATCCATGGGGACCAGCTGCACGACATGCTCTACGGATACAGGTTCGACGGCGTGTTTGCCCCTGAGCGGGGCCAGTACTACGATGCGTCCAACGTCGTGGTGGATCCATACGCCAAGGTGATGAGCTATTAGCTTTTGTCTTCGCTATGCGTGTGAGTTGTGATGCACTCAGAAATTGATTGCTGCGTGCTTGCTCATGTTTTTTGTTTTTTCTTCTTCGTTTTGTTTTATCTAGGCAGTGGTAAGCCGAGGTCAGTACGGTGTGCCTGCGCCTGGTGATAATTGCTGGCCTCAAATGGCTGGTATGATCCCTCTTCCGCATAGTAAGGTAAGACAGAATTACTCTCACTAACACTAGTTTCCTGTTTTCTTTAATGCTTGTTTCCTTCTCTGTTCTCTCCAAGTTTTATTTTCCCATGATTGACCCAGTCATGATTAAACAATAAAAAAAAAATCAAAGCATATATTTGGTCATGATGATTGTGAAAAGTCTGATGAACTGACTAGAAGCACTAGGCCTATCAAATGTAGGTCATGATAATTGATTGTGTTACTTAGTTTCTTGTCGCAAGTTCAAATAAAGTGACATTTCATTTACTGCATCTTCTTCTTGTCTTTGTTATTTTATTTCATAATGATAAGGTCTGCTGCATTTGCAGTTTAACTGGCAAGGCGACCTACCCCTGAGGTATCATCAGAAGGACCTTGTCATCTATGAAATGCATTTGCGTGGATTCACCAAGCACGATTCAAGCAACACAAAACACCCAGGAACTTACATTGGTGCTGTGTCAAAGCTTGACCATCTAAAGGTACTGCTGTGAACAGACTAGTTATGAGGCTGAGAAATTGTTCACATGCGTTTGTTTAGGTCTTGCATTTCTACCAAGTAATGCTGCTCTATGTCTCTTAGTTCATAGGAATAACACATATTTTAGTTTTGCTGTATATATTGCTGAATTGTTTGAGCATCTATATTACGTAACTGTTTTTGCTCAGTAAACACGTCAGCTCAGTATTGGTCATTTTAGACTTTTTGGTATGTGTTTATGACTAAACTCTTTATTTTACCTGCATAAACTCCCTTTGTAGGAACTTGGAGTCAATTGTATAGAGTTAATGCCCTGCCATGAGTTCAATGAGCTAGAGTACTTCAGCTCCTCTTCCAGGTATGTGGACTTGGATTACAGTATATAGATGCCATCAGTTTTTATAGTACTCTGGAACTGATATCTTTTTGTTTCATTCAGCATGATCATATATGATCTTTTAAGTTCTATTTTCCATGATATTTGTCCCCATTTCCAGATTTGCTAGTGTGGTCTCTAATTTTGTGCCTTACTCTTATAGCATAATCACAACTGCCTTATATTGTGACATTGTTTCATATTACTCGTCCTTGTGGCAGGATGAACTTCTGGGGATATTCCACAATAAATTTTTTCTCACCAATGGCAAGATATTCGTCATGTGGCATAAGAAACTCTGGACGCGATGCCATAAATGAATTTAAAACTTTTGTAAGGGAGGCCCACAAACGGGGAATTGAGGTAACCAAGCTGATTTAAGTTATTGGCTTAATGCTAACCGAATAGCAGCTTCCGTTTTTCATATCATTTCTGACATGAAGTATGTCACTGTTAGGTGATCATGGATGTTGTCTTCAATCATACAGCTGAAGGTAATGAGAAAGGCCCAATATTATCCTTTAGGGGGATAGATAATAGTACATACTACATGCTTGCACCTAAGGTGAGATGTGTGCTGTTCATCTTGTAATTGTTCATTCCTGGTCCACAAAGTATAATTTTGTTATGTATTCCTTTCATGGATTCATGTCTATATAACAAGCTATTTGAAGGGCATTTATTTGTGCAGGGAGAGTTTTATAATTATTCTGGTTGTGGAAATACCTTCAATTGTAATCATCCTGTAGTCCGTGAATTTATTGTGGATTGTTTGAGGTACAAATCTGTATATAACTTTTATTAAATTGCTCATAATTTCCTTCTGCTGCTTGTCATTTTATTGGATGCTGCAAGTTTTTGAGGGATAGATAGCAATGCTGATGCTTTGCTGTCTGAATATATGATCATTTTGAATTTCTTATATTCCACCAAAACAGAGAAACAAGTTCTATTTGTGAAGACAAATTGTTTATGCACTATTAACTGAGTTTGGTGTTGCAGATACTGGGTAACAGAAATGCATGTTGATGGTTTTCGTTTTGACCTTGCATCTATAATGACCAGAGGATGCAGGTAAAATGTTATTCTGATTTTCTCAGTATTTTGTCTTTTTAGACATTTCTCAAGCTAACCTTTCCTCCACCAGTCTTTGGGATCCAGTTAATGTGTATGGAAGTCCAATGGAAGGTGACATGATTACAACAGGGACACCTCTTGTTGCCCCACCACTTGTTGACATGATTAGCAATGACCCAATTCTCGGAGATGTCAAGGTAGCTGTTATATTTTAAGATTCAAACCCATTTTGTGGTCGGATATGTGTACACATGCTATGTAACTAATCGTAGTCACCTTCTGCTTGATGCTTTTGGGTGATATATGAACCTGATTGTCTGTTAAATATGCAGAACAGTGTATATAATAATCGATAGCCTCAACATATTATAGTTTCTTGGTTCTTGTTCTCACTACTTCCTCCATTGCAATTATAGCTCATTGCTGAAGCATGGGATGCAGGAGGCCTCTATCAAGTAGGTCAATTTCCTCACTGGAACATTTGGTCAGAATGGAATGGAAAGGTAAGAACTTTATACTTTCATTGACTTGAAAGTCTCTTTGCTACTTGCTAAGTAAAAGTGGAGCCTTGCCAAATACTGAATTTAAGCTTCAACAGAAATATTTAAATAAAGTGCTTCTACGCTACCCGTGAAATATTGCAGGGATCTAAAACTATTTAAAGCCTAAAATTAGTTTCTTCTAGCGGCAAATCAGTAATTTAGTGTGGTAACTGGACACAGTTTGGAATTATGGATGGAACCAGAATCTACGTTCAGGCCCAACTATCAAACAAACTCTGAGGGTTGTTTTGGGCAAGTTCCAGTTCCAATTTTCAACCTCCTGAAGAAGCTGGCTCCAAGGAACCTGAGCCTCGGATACTTGGATCTAATAATTCTGTTTTTTACTCTACAGAAGGTGGGTTCAGAACGGCCAACCATTTTAGGACATAGGACACTTGGGACTTTAGAGCCCAACCATTTTTATGTGGCTTGAGAAGAGAAGCCCAGCTAGACAGAAAACACAAACAACTCTGCATTTGTTGGACTATAATCTATGATGAAAAAGAATTTAAAAAGTATAAACACAAGAATGATTGCTGAGATATACGTTTCGGATAATAGCCTCACTGACAACATTAGGTCAGTGCATCTTCGGTCTTTATCAGAGCATGATGTTGATGAAGTTTTGTTGATTAACATATGATCTTTTGCAACCTTCTTTAGCTAAACTGACATCTTCCAACTTTATTAGTTCTCTATAGTTGTTTCACCAAAGTACTGACTCATTTTTTTGTTTTGTTGTTTTCTCAGTATCGCGATACCGTGCGCCAGTTCATCAAAGGCACAGATGGATTTGCTGGTGCTTTTGCTGAATGCCTATGCGGAAGTCCACAGTTATACCAGGTATGTAGCATAAGTACCCATCAATGAGCACAGCGCTGCATGGCCTGAACAGAAACTTTTGAAAGAACTGGGTGGTGATAGTGATACAGGTAAACAGAAATAACATAATATGAAAATATAGTATATGCCACCTTAGAAGTTTAACACAAGTTCCACATTCTATGTAGTAGTATATCATTTAGTATCCAATCTGCAAGTGAAGGATCACATTCCCTTTCATTGAGTGTCCAATGGACCTTTGCTAGCCATTGAAAACTCCTACTATATTTGTATTTTCCTAAATGAGAGGAAGCCGCATGAATAAATACTATCTTCATGTATACTTGATGAAAACATTAATAATGAACTGCTGAATACTTTGCTTTGTTACTACAAGTTTCCTTTAATTTTCACCCTTTTTGTAAGCACTGCATGTATTGTATGCCATTAGGTGGCTTAGTGTTTGTCTACAGATAATAGTTTGGTATTGACAAGTGCATACCTTTTATTATCAGGCAGGGGGGAGGAAGCCTTGGCACAGTGTAAACTTTGTATGTGCACACGATGGATTTACGCTGGCTGATTTGGTCACGTACAATAACAAGTACAACTTGTCAAATGGTGAGGACAACAGAGATGGGGAAAATCATAATCTTAGCTGGAATTGTGGGGAGGTAATTCGAAATCTCATGCTCTTATCTCTTGTAGCTTGTTTATGTTAGTCAAATGTCTGTCAAATGACCTTGTGATGGTTTTCTAGTCATGAGTACCAAACTGGTTTCACTTACCACAGGCTATATAGTCTTTACATGTGCATTTGCAGCTAAATTTATGTGGCAAATATATACAGAATTATCTCTATAGTGTAGCGCACTTTACATTTTCATTTGAACAATGCAGGAAGGAGAATTTGCTAGTTTGCCAGTCCGAAGATTAAGGAAGAGGCAAATGCGCAATTTCTTTGTTTGTCTTATGGTTTCTCAGGTAAGAATTAGTGTCTGATCTTTTAAGTTTTTTATGGGTTGTGCTTTCAGGCCCATAAACTTCATTTATTTAAACAGAAAATACCATAAACTTCATTTATCTGATAAAGTTTCAGTTTTTCCATGCATCCTAACATAGGGGTATGGTTAAAGTGGAGCTGAAGTCACTTGTTTTAGGTACTGATTTAGTACTACCTTGTCAATTGTTTTCATTTTCTAAATTTTTAGGGAGTTCCAATGTTCTACATGGGCGATGAATATGGTCACACAAAGGGAGGGAACAACAATACATACTGCCACGACCATTATGTCAGTGCAATGCCATCATATATTAACATATTATTCTAATCAATTTCCTTGACATTCTCGTAATCTTCCAGCTTTTTATTTTTATTGTGTAGGTCAATTATTTCCGTTGGGATAAGAAGGAAGAACAATCATCTGATCTGTACAGATTCTGCCGCCTCATGACCAAATTCCGCAAGTAAATACTCTTCCCACCAAATCGTTTCTGTGCAAAACCAATGATGGTTCCTCTGTTCACTATATGGCGAGATTCTATACAGTTTACATTGCTCATATTGTCTATTCGTTTTCTTTTGATGTGCAATACAGGGAATGTGAATCTCTTGGTCTTGAGGACTTCCCAACTTCAGAAAGGTTGCAATGGCACGGTCATCAGCCTGGGAAGCCTGACTGGTCAGAGGCAAGCCGATTCGTTGCCTTCACCATGGTACAGAAATAACATTTACCACCATCATCACCAGTCATTACAAAAACTGTTTTTGTACCATTAAGTACATCAATGGGAGATCTAAAAAGTACCGATGATTTCTTATCTGTATGTTGCTGCAGAAGGATGAAACCAAAGGCGAGATCTATGTGGCCTTCAACACCAGCCACCTGCCGGTGGTCGTTGGGCTACCAGAGCGCCCTGGATTCCGATGGGAGCCGGTGGTGGACACAGGCAAGGAAGCACCATATGACTTCCTCACCGATGGCCTACCAGACCGTGCTGTCACCATTTACCAGTTCTCCCATTTCCTCAACTCCAATCTCTACCCTATGCTTAGCTACTCCTCTATCATCCTTGTATTGCGCCCTGATGTCTGAAAGAAGAGAATACAATAAAGAGTGTACATGAGTAGTAGTTCTCTAGTCTTGTAGCATGCAATGGAAAATGTTGGGTTGCCCTATTGTCGGTAGTTTACATGTGTATATATAGCTAGAGCTGGTTGATCTCAGTTCTCAGATTTGTTGGTCGACTCAAGCTGGGAAAGCATTGTCTGGTAGTCTGGTTCTCTAAAAATTGTTTTTTTTTTTCTCCTTCGCCGAGTGTCAATCGATTTCGCATCAATACTTAAATAAATATACTACTCCTAGTTTGGATTTGAGCCAGATCCGAATCTGGTGCAGCGTCATGTCGTCGTCGACGTCGAGGTACCAGAGTCGGCCAAAGGTCTTGGCCGTGCGCTGCCGCAAGCGCCGAGCAGCCTCGGCTGCGTGCAGCAGCATGCGCCGGCGACGACGGAGGGTCACCGATCCCGACGCCGCCGTTCCCGGGGACGACGCGTCGTCCTCGTGGGCGTCCCTGCCCGAGGATCTGGTGGACCTGATCGCGTCGCGGGTTATGGCGGCTGACCTGCATGACTACGTCAGGCTCCGCGCCGTGTGCGCGCACTGGCGCGCCAGCACCGCCAGCCCGCGCGGCCGCGGCGTCGTGGACCGGCGCTTCCACCCGCGGCGGTGGATGATGCTCCCCGAGGGCCACGGCCTGCACCCGGGCCACGGCAAGCTGCGCGGCTTCGTGCGCTTCTTCAACCTCTCGACGGGCGCCTTCGCCCGCGTCCACCTCCGGCTCTTCAAGGACCACTGCGTCCTCGACTCCGTCGACGGCCTCCTGCAACTGCAGCGGGACCGCGACACCGCCGTCCGCCTCCTCAACCCCTTCACCGGCGACGTCCTCGACTTCCCGCGCCTGGAGACGCTCCTACCGTACGTGGGCGTGTTGCCACGCCAAAGCAAGTGGCCCTATATCAGACGTGTCGGTGCTACCTCCATGAACGTGAGCTCGGATGGAGTCGTCTCGCTCATGATCTTTGGGGGAGGCGCTTGGTCCAAGATCGCCTTTGCTACCTCCAGGGAACAGCGATGGAGAGTTTCAAGCTATGTCGTGACACAACACAGCAGTCCACTCTCGTTCCTCCATTGCAATTATAGCTCATTGCTGAAGCATGGGATGCAGGAGGCCTCTATCAAGTAGGTCAATTTCCTCACTGGAACATTTGGTCAGAATGGAATGGAAAGGTAAGAACTTTATACTTTCATTGACTTGAAAGTCTCTTTGCTACTTGCTAAGTAAAAGTGGAGCCTTGCCAAATACTGAATTTAAGCTTCAACAGAAATATTTAAATAAAGTGCTTCTACGCTACCCGTGAAATATTGCAGGGATCTAAAACTATTTAAAGCCTAAAATTAGTTTCTTCTAGCGGCAAATCAGTAATTTAGTGTGGTAACTGGACACAGTTTGGAATTATGGATGGAACCAGAATCTACGTTCAGGCCCAACTATCAAACAAACTCTGAGGGTTGTTTTGGGCAAGTTCCAGTTCCAATTTTCAACCTCCTGAAGAAGCTGGCTCCAAGGAACCTGAGCCTCGGATACTTGGATCTAATAATTCTGTTTTTTACTCTACAGAAGGTGGGTTCAGAACGGCCAACCATTTTAGGACATAGGACACTTGGGACTTTAGAGCCCAACCATTTTTATGTGGCTTGAGAAGAGAAGCCCAGCTAGACAGAAAACACAAACAACTCTGCATTTGTTGGACTATAATCTATGATGAAAAAGAATTTAAAAAGTATAAACACAAGAATGATTGCTGAGATATACGTTTCGGATAATAGCCTCACTGACAACATTAGGTCAGTGCATCTTCGGTCTTTATCAGAGCATGATGTTGATGAAGTTTTGTTGATTAACATATGATCTTTTGCAACCTTCTTTAGCTAAACTGACATCTTCCAACTTTATTAGTTCTCTATAGTTGTTTCACCAAAGTACTGACTCATTTTTTTGTTTTGTTGTTTTCTCAGTATCGCGATACCGTGCGCCAGTTCATCAAAGGCACAGATGGATTTGCTGGTGCTTTTGCTGAATGCCTATGCGGAAGTCCACAGTTATACCAGGTATGTAGCATAAGTACCCATCAATGAGCACAGCGCTGCATGGCCTGAACAGAAACTTTTGAAAGAACTGGGTGGTGATAGTGATACAGGTAAACAGAAATAACATAATATGAAAATATAGTATATGCCACCTTAGAAGTTTAACACAAGTTCCACATTCTATGTAGTAGTATATCATTTAGTATCCAATCTGCAAGTGAAGGATCACATTCCCTTTCATTGAGTGTCCAATGGACCTTTGCTAGCCATTGAAAACTCCTACTATATTTGTATTTTCCTAAATGAGAGGAAGCCGCATGAATAAATACTATCTTCATGTATACTTGATGAAAACATTAATAATGAACTGCTGAATACTTTGCTTTGTTACTACAAGTTTCCTTTAATTTTCACCCTTTTTGTAAGCACTGCATGTATTGTATGCCATTAGGTGGCTTAGTGTTTGTCTACAGATAATAGTTTGGTATTGACAAGTGCATACCTTTTATTATCAGGCAGGGGGGAGGAAGCCTTGGCACAGTGTAAACTTTGTATGTGCACACGATGGATTTACGCTGGCTGATTTGGTCACGTACAATAACAAGTACAACTTGTCAAATGGTGAGGACAACAGAGATGGGGAAAATCATAATCTTAGCTGGAATTGTGGGGAGGTAATTCGAAATCTCATGCTCTTATCTCTTGTAGCTTGTTTATGTTAGTCAAATGTCTGTCAAATGACCTTGTGATGGTTTTCTAGTCATGAGTACCAAACTGGTTTCACTTACCACAGGCTATATAGTCTTTACATGTGCATTTGCAGCTAAATTTATGTGGCAAATATATACAGAATTATCTCTATAGTGTAGCGCACTTTACATTTTCATTTGAACAATGCAGGAAGGAGAATTTGCTAGTTTGCCAGTCCGAAGATTAAGGAAGAGGCAAATGCGCAATTTCTTTGTTTGTCTTATGGTTTCTCAGGTAAGAATTAGTGTCTGATCTTTTAAGTTTTTTATGGGTTGTGCTTTCAGGCCCATAAACTTCATTTATTTAAACAGAAAATACCATAAACTTCATTTATCTGATAAAGTTTCAGTTTTTCCATGCATCCTAACATAGGGGTATGGTTAAAGTGGAGCTGAAGTCACTTGTTTTAGGTACTGATTTAGTACTACCTTGTCAATTGTTTTCATTTTCTAAATTTTTAGGGAGTTCCAATGTTCTACATGGGCGATGAATATGGTCACACAAAGGGAGGGAACAACAATACATACTGCCACGACCATTATGTCAGTGCAATGCCATCATATATTAACATATTATTCTAATCAATTTCCTTGACATTCTCGTAATCTTCCAGCTTTTTATTTTTATTGTGTAGGTCAATTATTTCCGTTGGGATAAGAAGGAAGAACAATCATCTGATCTGTACAGATTCTGCCGCCTCATGACCAAATTCCGCAAGTAAATACTCTTCCCACCAAATCGTTTCTGTGCAAAACCAATGATGGTTCCTCTGTTCACTATATGGCGAGATTCTATACAGTTTACATTGCTCATATTGTCTATTCGTTTTCTTTTGATGTGCAATACAGGGAATGTGAATCTCTTGGTCTTGAGGACTTCCCAACTTCAGAAAGGTTGCAATGGCACGGTCATCAGCCTGGGAAGCCTGACTGGTCAGAGGCAAGCCGATTCGTTGCCTTCACCATGGTACAGAAATAACATTTACCACCATCATCACCAGTCATTACAAAAACTGTTTTTGTACCATTAAGTACATCAATGGGAGATCTAAAAAGTACCGATGATTTCTTATCTGTATGTTGCTGCAGAAGGATGAAACCAAAGGCGAGATCTATGTGGCCTTCAACACCAGCCACCTGCCGGTGGTCGTTGGGCTACCAGAGCGCCCTGGATTCCGATGGGAGCCGGTGGTGGACACAGGCAAGGAAGCACCATATGACTTCCTCACCGATGGCCTACCAGACCGTGCTGTCACCATTTACCAGTTCTCCCATTTCCTCAACTCCAATCTCTACCCTATGCTTAGCTACTCCTCTATCATCCTTGTATTGCGCCCTGATGTCTGAAAGAAGAGAATACAATAAAGAGTGTACATGAGTAGTAGTTCTCTAGTCTTGTAGCATGCAATGGAAAATGTTGGGTTGCCCTATTGTCGGTAGTTTACATGTGTATATATAGCTAGAGCTGGTTGATCTCAGTTCTCAGATTTGTTGGTCGACTCAAGCTGGGAAAGCATTGTCTGGTAGTCTGGTTCTCTAAAAATTGTTTTTTTTTCTCCTTCGCCGAGTGTCAATCGATTTCGCATCAATACTTAAATAAATATACTACTCCTAGTTTGGATTTGAGCCAGATCCGAATCTGGTGCAGCGTCATGTCGTCGTCGACGTCGAGGTACCAGAGTCGGCCAAAGGTCTTGGCCGTGCGCTGCCGCAAGCGCCGAGCAGCCTCGGCTGCGTGCAGCAGCATGCGCCGGCGACGACGGAGGGTCACCGATCCCGACGCCGCCGTTCCCGGGACGACGCGTCGTCCTCGTGGGCGTCCCTGCCCGAGGATCTGGTGGACCTGATCGCGTCGCGGGTTCTGGCGGCTGACCTGCATGACTACGTCAGGCTCCGCGCCGTGTGCGCGCACTGGCGCGCCAGCACCGCCAGCCCGCGCGGCCGCGGCGTCGTGGACCGGCGCTTCCACCCGCGGCGGTGGATGATGCTCCCCGAGGGCCACGGCCTGCACCCGGGCCACGGCAAGCTGCGCGGCTTCGTGCGCTTCTTCAACCTCTCGACGGGCGCCTTCGCCCGCGTCCACCTCCGGCTCTTCAAGGACCACTGCGTCCTCGACTCCGTCGACGGCCTCCTGCAACTGCAGCGGGACCGCGACACCGCCGTCCGCCTCCTCAACCCCTTCACCGGCGACGTCCTCGACTTCCCGCGCCTGGAGACGCTCCTACCGTACGTGGGCGTGTTGCCACGCCAAAGCAAGTGGCCCTATATCAGACTTGTCGGTGCTACCTCCATGAACGTGAGCTCGGATGGAGTCGTCTCGCTCATGATCTTTGGGGGAGGCGCTTGGTCCAAGATCGCCTTTGCTACCTCCAGGGAACAGCGATGGAGAGTTTCAAGCTATGTCGTGACACAACACAGCAGTCCACTCTCGTTCCAAGGCAAGATATATGTGTTGAGGTGTACTGACAGCTCCGCGAAACCAGATATCCTGGAGATCCCCCCCCCCACACACACACACAGCTGCTGCAGGGGAAGGATGAACATTGGATGCCACCACCAAGGTGCATTGCCAAATGTCCACTTCCATATAGTTCAGACGAGATGACCAGTAATGACCCCTATCTGGCAGAATGCGGCACGGAGATGATGGTGGTCACTATGAGTAACAGTTATGAGAATTATGAGAAAATTTTAGTTCACAGAGTAGCTGACCTTATGCTGGGAAGGGCTGTCCCGGTGACACGCATTGGCGGCAATTGCCTCTTCATTGACAACAGGAAGCTGTATGTCAGTTCTAAGGCGTTTCCTACCATCGTGGATGACACCATTGTCTACAATGGGCGTAAACATTATCACGCTCAATATCACCTCAGCAGCGGCACAATATTGCCGGCGACATATATATATGTAACTTCAAATATGCTGAGCCAAGTCCTTGCAGTATCATTAGCCATATCTACACATGCTGCTATCGCCAAAAATGGTCAGTATGGCCTGTGTTTCGTTTGCCATTACATCATTGTTCTTGCTGTGACAATTACTGTTCCTTTCCATGGAACATTCCATGGTAAGCTTATTATCGTTTCCTCCCTCTCTGCCTATAGGAACAAGGGACAAATAACATTTCAGCAGGGAAACGACAGGTGGGTGGTAAAGAGAAAGTGGCGAACTGGGGTAAGTCTGGCCTCTGATGCAATGATACTGTTTAGCGTCTGCATTTTTTTTTTTATTGTTTGTCTACATTTACTGATTATCCCGTAAAGGCAGAGTACGGCTGTCTGATAAATTTAAAGGTCATTTTTAATTTGTAGTATTAAAGTGATGTTGTTTGCGGTCTAAGATCAATAGGGTGGTTATTTTCTCAAAAGGACGGCAAATTTGCCGCATGTTTTATTAGACCATAAAAAGGAAAGGAACAACAGTTACAAGTATTTACAACTCGTGCCGCCCGTCACCAGGCCAGACCAGGGGCAAAAAACACCCCGAAACTAAACCCAGCCAACTGGAAAAAAGGATGAAAAATCCTCCCTATGGGTGCCAATGACCGAAAGAAAAACACTCAAGCTAACCTACTGAAGCAACCTCCTGTTCCCTTGGCGCCATGGCCATTCTATACTGTATGACCCCCTCTTTACATAACCCTGCCACCTGGGATTGGGTTGAGAGCCTTTTGCTGAAATTATCGCCTATTTCACTCTTTCCATATGTTCCACCAAAAATAGATCAAGATCCCATCCATCTGCCTCCGTTCATTCCTCCAAAATTTCCTTCTACATCCTAACCAATAATTGAAACCATTGCTGGATGAACCCCCAGACCTCCTTAGTGAATGGGCAGTCTTTGCATAAGTGTGTGTTGGTGTCTCCGTCGCGTTCCCACAGAGGCGCCAATCAGTTTCATCTGTCCACCCCCGCTTGATTAGGTTATTCACCGTGATAATCCTCTTATGCAAGAGAGTCCATGCGAAGAAACGGCATTTAGCTTCCGCTTTGGCCTTCAAAACTGGTGTTACTTTAAGCTTGGTAAAGCGACCTGCAAACTTGGTTATTGCTTTTCCTTTTAATTAGATATATGGTATCCAGGATGTAATGCCATTAGATATGCACACATTTCATGATTGTGGTCTGCAAATCTTTGTAAGAAGCTGCACATGTCTGTATTTTCTACTAGAGTGGTGATTGGTTACTTTCTCAGGAAATTCCGGCACATGTTGCATTATTATGTCACACTGTTTATTTGAGTGCCTTTAGGGATAGAAAGAAATATCCATTGAGGATAATAAAACTTTTCCATATAGACTTTCTATTTGCACTTAATTGAACATATGAATTATTAGTTGCACCCGTCTGTGGATGCAAGGTTTAAAATTATTGCACATAAAGGGCTACAACAACATTGATATGAAACTACAAGGCAATCTCATCAGACAATCCTTCTGTCTGAGCATAGACAGTCTATGTTTAGACTTCAGAGCACTCTCTATCTTCTAAGATACCTTGATAAGCATTGCAGCAACAACTAGCACTAGTTTAAATTTATTTTGGTTTTTATTTATGATTGTACCATTGTCCCTATTACAATCATTGTGGCCTTTTACCAGGTTTGTTGGAACTAAACTTAATTAGCAAAGATAAGTTTTCTAGGATGCATATATGTATTTTGCAAGTTATTAAATTGTTGATGAGTCAAACTCACACTGATGTTGACATGTTGTTTCCGGAAATTGTACAAGAGTAGCTGTAGTATTGTGCATTAGGGATGCTATATATATTTTGTCCACCAAAGCCAACAAAATGAGTATACTGATTTCACATCTAGACCACTCCTTTTTGTTGTACTTTTGCATATATAGAATCTTATTATATAATATGCATCTCAATACTTTATTGTGCATGAGTTTTGTGGTATTATATTTGATCAGATTGATTCAGTCGTTCTAACCACTGACTTGACGCGTGCTTTTCTACTTGTGTCATGCTAGGCTTAAGCAACTTCTGTACCATGGTGGATTGGTGGACGGTGCTGGTGCCTGCTGTTGCTTCCTCTACAACTTTATCTCTATGTTAAATTATTATGCCATTTGTGTTTTGTATTTAGTTTGGCTTAGGAAACTCTTTCATACTCAAAACATATTTTACCTGTTGTAGTTGCCATGGACCCATTTACACAATGCCTAGCAAGGTTAGCCGGCAATGAAGATCAAGGTTTAATGGCTTTGCAACTTGGCATGCTCATTAGTTATTATGTTAACTAGAGAATACGTCGCGCGTTGCTGCGGTGATTCCACATAATTTAAAAGGATATTGGACATATATATTTATAGTTATATAAATTAAACTATTTAAATTAATGTTGGTGAATGGTTTGGCATATTGATGTGGACAACAAAATGAATGTTACATGAAGAGATAGCTATCATAATTACATGTGCTAGTTGGCTTTAATTGCAAGTTCTAGTGGATTGTTGATGTGAAAAAAAATCACTAGTGAGATTTGTTTATATAAGAAGTGTAGATGTATAGTTTGTGGTCTTGAGATACCAAGGTATTACCGCTATGGCTTCGTGCTGAATATATAAAGTAGTGGTGAAAAATAATTATGCCTTCACACATAAAAATTAGTTGCAATATCATGTGTCTTCGTACATCTTGTGACCATTTTTAGACTTGAGACTGTACTCTTGTGGTACAAAACACAGATCCAGATCCTAACAAAGGCAACAGAGAATTGGATTTTTTTTTTAATTCAAGCTTGGCCTTGATGGCCTTTCATTAACAAATTGAAGCTCGACAAAATCGCGAGCTGCCCGATTGTTCAACACCAAACGTATAAGTTCCGCATCAAATCTTTCTAGGCATATAAAAGAGCATCCTCCCAAGGTGGCAAGGCCTTACAAGTTACAACGGAATTCATTTGGAAGATAATCAAAAGTCTAAGACTCTGAAACATAGTAAAAGTTGAAAGAAGAATCTCAATATTTGTGCTAGATAGAGGGTAGTAGGACTTCTAATAATATATTAAATTAAGAACAATAAAAGCCATCTGAAAGCGGTGTCATGCTGCACGTAGTCACGCCTGCAGACTGCAGACCTCAGGTGCCGCCGCCTTTGCCAATGCTCACGTCAGGGTTCCGCACCGTCTTAAGCCACATCCCGGCGAGCACCTGCGACGACAGGCTCCACACGACGTCAGGCCGCTGCACTCTGGCACTCGCCTGCGCCGTCGCCCTTTTGCCGGCGCGTGCCGCCGGCCCGTGCGCGAGCATCAACTGCATTGCCGTCAGCTTCTGGCTCTCCGCGCTCCCGCCGCGTCCGGACGGCGGGCACCTTATCTGCACGCCGCCGACGTGCAGGCTCTGCACCTCGATCCTCCCCAGCAGCCTCGCCGACTGCACGACGGCGACCATCGGCGCGCCCACCGCCTCGTACCGCCGCCACGGGTCGCGCACCTGGATGGCCGCCACCAGAGTGACGCGCCCGTCCGAACCACCACCTGCAGACTCGGACCACTCGTCCGAGGGCACCAGCGAGTCGAACACGCTGAGGCTAGTGTCCCCCGCGGTCGCTGACACTTGGAACGGCGCGTCCTCGTCGGCCATCTCGGCCTGGACCGCCAGCGCGTCCACGGCCATGGCCTCCAGCTTCTGCAGGGAGAAGGCGAGAACTTCGTCCAGCGTCTCCGGGTCGTCACCCGCGGTCCAGATGCCCGTGGCGAGCTTCCGGACGAGACGCACGGAGCCCTCGGTTCGTCGGCCGCCGGTGACAGCCGCCACGACGCCCTCAAAGCGCACCTGCTCGGGAGTCTTCCCCGTAATGTCGTTGTCCATGCCACCAAGCAGCGACGCCACCCTGTCGCGCTGCTCGCGCAACTCGTCGGCGGCCGCCTGCCGCGGCCATCTTTTGGAGCACGTCGAACCCTGTCGCCGCCATGGCGCCCGGCAGCACGAACGACCTGGACACCTGCATGGCGAGCTTCGGGGGTCCATCTCGGCTCGCCAGCGGCAAGTCGAACGGTTTCATGGACACCAGGAACCCACCGTCACACGTTTTGCACGGCAGGGCCGATGTCACGCCCCAAGTCCGGCACCACGGGCGGAGTCGCCGCCGCCGACTCGCTGCTTCTTGGCGTCACGGGCAGCTTGAGCGTCTTCTTGTCTCCGACACCGTCCACCTCGAGCTTCCTAAGAAGCTCCGCCGTCACCATGTCTTCATCCGCGCCCAGGCTCTGCTGCTGATCCACCGAGGCCTTGGGCGAATTTTTCCTGCCGTTGGTCATCAGCGCTTGGATGGTCTCGAGCTCCCGCTGCACGTCGCGTTTGTCCCGGTAATGGACGACTTATTTGACCGTTTCAACTCCCTTCTCCACGATCTCGTACTCGGGGTGAAGGCTGAACACGGCCCCGGCATCGCTGGTACGTGGATGCCGAAAGCTCGTCGTCGCCCAGAGACGGAGAGTACTCCTCGTCCCTCTCACTGGCTTGCGTGTAGAGGAGGCTGAGCCGTCTTCCATGAGCTGAACTCCCAACTTGAGCTGCAGCTCTCCGCCGGCGGCCGCGAACGTCTGGAACCACCTGACGCCGCGTCCCTCGGAGGCGGAGCTGACCTTGCCGAGAGATTCGAGCTCGAGCGCGCTGACGTCAATGGTGTGTGTGCCCAGAACGGCGCCCCGTCCCTCGATGGAGACGACGGACACGACGAGCCTCCCCTCCGCGGCTGGAGCCTGAGCGGCTTCCCCGTGCCGGCGCCGTACTGAGCGGTCTGAGTGTGTCTGGTCTTGAGCTGTCTGGGCGTGGACTGAGCGGTTTTCAGCTCCGGACTCCCTCCGCCGTTTGAACCGCACGTCGATCTCCCCTGCTCTGCTGGTCTCCCATGTCTTCCCCACACGCACCGCACGCACCCCACCCCCACCGGCCACCACCACCACCTCTTCCCCCACGCACCGTCGTCCACTGCTGATAACGGCATAACGCTACTTTCAACGACGTTTTTTTTTGCTCTGCTGCTAGAAAATATGGAAACGACGTTTTTTTTTTTTTTTTTTTTTTTGCTCTGCTGCTAGAAAATATGGAAACAAGCATGGCGTGAGTGCTATCGTGCTATGATCAACATTTGGTCTTGGTGTAATCTATGTTAGCAATGCATCATTGGCCCTCCTAACTTCATTTTGGCGTTCATTGTGATCCATCACCGGCTAGCTTGGATCAATGAAAAATCATTTAGGTTGGAAACTCACCTATTGGTGTTTCCCAAAAACAGAACAAAAGGATGGGAAAAAAGATCGAGTACACGGATGCATGTGTAAACATTGTGGTCGTGTTAGAACCAATCTATAAGAAGAGGAAGAGCAAGCATCCATGTGACATTAAAACTGAAGGTACACAGACTTTCTCCTGTGAACATAATCAGAATATAACAATTCTCCTTTAAACATGGTCAGAATTAATATAATAATAGTAATAATTCACACATATTTCTTCTGCAGACATGATCAGCATCCCGCAAGTGCGCCACGCTCACGATTCATTGCTCTCGGGGAAGGTGATGCACTTGAACACCCTGCATCTTGGGCACAGGATGAAGCCCGCCTGCACGCATCAGATGCGACGGGGAAATGTTCATCAGAATTCAGAAAGATTCTGCATGTTCATCAGAGATCAGCAGAGTTACTGACCGCCTTGCAGGTTGGGCAACGGCGGTACACCCGGGTGCTGCCCTCCGCCTGAACGTTGTTCTTCTTCCCCTTGCAGAAGTCGCAGACCATCCACCCCGTGCCGTCGCACTCTTCGCACGCTACTACAGCTTCTTCCTTGGAACAAACAATTCACGAGATCGACGACGCATGGAGAACCGAAGCATCAGCAGCTTTTACAAATGGAGAAAGAACGGTGCTGATATCGGTCACTAACCTCGGTGCCGTCGACGACCACCGCCGGCAGCTCCGCGGCCTCCGTTGTGGTGCCGAGCTCCCGGGGGACGGACGCGCAGCCGATCCGGGTGTTCCTCGTCGCACGCCTTCTGCGCCGCGGAAGCGCCGCCCGGAGCGGTGGCAGCGTCGAGGTGCAGCGGAATGGCCCAAGGCCAATCCACCACAGGTCGAGGCTCGCGGCCACGCTGCTGCACTGCGCCATGCCGCAGGAGCTGTGCCTGTGCGGCTGCGGCTGCGGCGCCCTCGCCACCGCTCGTTCTCCTTTGTGTGGATAACCAACCAGTGACAGCGAGTGGAGTGGAAGGAAGCCTACCGGTCTCTGACGCCGTGGCCCCCACGCGAATCCACATCGGATCGCCGATGCCACACGTTCTCCCCTCCCGCATTCACGGTCAACGAGTCAACTTTAATGCTGGTAGCAGTAGCACCATTCTTCAGTTCAATATGCAGCGTTTTGTGTTACATCACATTCGATAGAGATCATCATCAGTTGCACTAACAAATAATTGTCATATCTGAAAACAGGGTGTGCATGATGCATATACACATACTAGAAGTACTAATATGCTAATAAGTTAATAAGAGATGTTCTTAGTGACTTCTTTTCAAAACCACGTATAACACGTGCTTCATTAAGAGCAAGGGGAATATTCCTACATCCCAACATATCAATGGTGAGGTGTACTACAATTGGGCGACACACATTATAAAAGTCACTTACTTTAACAGTGCAGCTAAGAGGGTGTGCTAAGATGTTCTTAGTGACTTGGCACATAGCATATAGACATACATGTGTATGGTTGAACTATGGGTTGTGTAGTGTAAGAAAGCTAATTAAAGGTGTTTGACTAAATTGTTGTGGAGAAGTTGTTGTGACTTTTAGTCACTTTTATTGTTTCAATCCATTTCTCTTTACAAATTAAGAAATTACTTTCCTACCATTTGATTGTCTCTTATGGCTTTACAGTTAGTCCCTTGTCCAACCTTTATTGAATCCATTCACATGTACAAGTCTTGGTTGTCTCTAGAAGGGAAATCGAGCACTGGTGGAGAAAGGGAGCCATTGGGATCTTGGCTCTTCCGTGGAGCTGCTCGGAGCCGCCACCGCCGCCCGGGCTGCTCGTCCGTTGAACTCTTCCACGCCAGGGAGGAGGGGAGCCTCTGGTGCCTCCGGTGGCCGGCGACGAGGTCTTCTCGGTCATCGTCGCGGCCTTCCCGCCTGCCTCACCTAGCTAGCAGCTCAAAACACAACCGGATTCCTTGTAGGGGAAGGGAGGCATGGGAGAGCTCCGTCGGCCGAGGATCGAAAAATCCGGGCAGGGGAGAGGCTGGTTGTCCAGCAAAGGCCTTGACTGCGGTGGCGATGATCATGAGCTTGGGAAGTCGGGTCTCCTTTGTGCGGGTCGCGAGCTTGGGGCATCACGGTCTATCTGTGGGGACGGAGGGGGGGGAGAGAATTTCCACTGTACGCATTGGCGAGGCGGGTAAATATCGTGAATTGCGCTTTGTTTAGATACCATCCAAATTCCAAGTTTTTTCACTCTCTCTCCATCGATCAATTTTTAGTCGTTTGCATGAAGCATTAAATATACTTAAAAAATAACTAATTGCATAATTTAGTCGTAAATCACGATATGAATCTTTTGAGTTTAGTTGGTCCACGATTGAACAATATTTCTTAAATAAGACGAAAGTAGTACTATTCATCGGGTTTAACTTTTTTTAATCTAAACAAAATGGAACTGTTGGCCAAAGCAACGCGCAGAGATCGTAGGCTGTAGCATTGGGGTTATTTCACATTTTCACGGTACCAAAGTACTAGAGCACACGGCGTCAGGAAAAGAAAAGCAACCGGCCAGCTGCGGTTGTTGCAAGGCTACAGTAGGTGGCCGTGCTGCCCTGGGCCCTGGCGGCACATACACTGCCCGGCACGTGTATTGGGACGCCGCACACGAGTTGCATTCGTGGCTTCGTGCCGGCGTGCAGCCATTTGAATTTTGATGTCCACCACCGAGCCAGATGCCACGGTGGGGTGCCGTGCCGTGCAGTGCAGAGGGGCGACCGGTCCACCACACCACGGCAGGGACGGTTCGTCCGGCCCAACCCTCAGGACACATCACATGGTTCGCCGCTTGACCAGGCGACCACGCACTGGCACAGCTTCTTCTTGACCCGCACTGGCACGCCCACGGACCCACTGATCTGATGTTTGTGCGGATGGATGCCATGGGCTAATCTCTGCCATCAAAAAGCACACAAAGCAGCCGCATCCTACCGGTGATCCCTGCCAGATTTGGACGGGCGTGCAGAGTGTTTGTTTATCGCTCTTAATATGATCTCTGGTCCGCAATGCTTGAGGACACCTGATCAGTGCTAAAATGAAAAATCCCCATCTCGTATTTCAAAAAAAATCAAACTAACTCAACATTTGACTGAATATATATATGTATATATGAAAATACTTCAGTAGTACTCTCTTTTATACCGATTAATTAACATCATTATATTAATTATTTTACAATAACACCGCTATTCTGTCCCTCCCACGGTTCCCACGGGCCACAAACCCACAATGCACTGTCCAGCAGCTGCATGGCTCTGCTTTTGGTCAGGCGACGCAACTGCCCTGCGAAGCAGTATATTATCATCTTTAATTAAATAGCTCAGGGAAAAAGGAGCTCATATATATTTAAGAAACGAAGAGAGAATTTAGTTTAAATTGGAATGAGTATCATCGGTAGCCCCGATAAAAGCTCACATGAACAAAAAAAAAAGGAAGATGGGAACTGTTGGCCAAAGTGGGCCTGGCCGGGGTTCGTAGCTTGCACGTTCTTGGTTCTCGCAGCTCCATACAGTACCGGTATAGATGGCCACCGTGCCGGCACGGTACGGCACGCGGCACGGCCGTGCCAACACGGCACGGCACTGCGCCGTGCCGCGTCTTACGGCGTGCCGTGCCGGCCGTGCCGTGCCTGGCCGTGCCATGGGCCAGGCCTCCGGCCCACGGCACGGCACATGGGCCGTCGGGCCGTGCCGAAAGCACGGCGTGCCGCCGTGCCACCGTGCCGTCGCATGCGAGCAGGCCGCCGCGTCGGCCGCGACTCCGCCACTCCGCCATCCGCCGCGAGCGCCGCGACTCCGCCATCCGCGCCATCCGCCGCGAGCGCCGCGACTCCGCCATCCGCCGCGAGCTTCGCGAGGGCCGCGACTCCGCCATCCGCCATCCGCCGCGAGCGCCGCGACTCACTCCGCCATGGCGCCATCTGCCTTGCTGCCTTGCTGCCTTGCCGCTACCGCTAGCAGTGCCTTGCTGGCTGCTGCCTTGCTGCCTCGCTCCAGCGCAGACGCCGCCTCCGCCGGTCGCTGACGCCGCCTCCGCCGTGCCGCCACCGTGCCGCTCCCCTGGCCGTGCCGTGCCCGTGCCGTGTCGCGTGCCAGGCCGGCGGCCCATGCACGGCACGGCCTTCGTGCCGTGCCGGCACGGGCACGGTGGCCGCCGTGCCGTGCCGGCCCATGGGCCGTGTCGTGTCGCCGTGTTCCGTGCCGTGCCGCGGCCCATGGGCCATATGGAAATTTATAAGTACCGGTGTCAGGAAAACGAAAAGAAGAATATGATCGCAGCGGTTCCTGCAAGCTACAGTAGTATGGCTGTCTGCCGCTGTTGTTTAGTTCTCGCCTTAAAAACTTTTCGCCTACACATGGAATGTTACGCCACATGTATGAAGTAATAGATATAAATGAAATATAAAACTAATTGCATAATTTATGTGTAAATAGCGAGATGAATTTTTTAAGTCTAATTAGCCTATGATTTGACACTAAAGTACTACAATAACACTTATGCTAATGATAGATTAATTAGTCTTAATAAATTCATCTCACGGTTTCTAGATGAAATCTATAATTTGTTTTTTATTTGCACCCGAAAACCCCTTCTGACGTCTCACGAAATATCCGCCGGATGACTTCTCCTAAACCACAACTACTTTAGAATAGTCTTAGGGCGTCCACCACCTCGCACGTTCAACGAAAACTTTCATCTTACTAAGAGTGTCTCCAATGGTTCTCAATGGTTCTCAAATAGCTAGTTTAGGAACGATTTTATTAGCTACCAGGACATTTTTAACGATAACTTGCAAATAGCTAGGTGGATAAGACATAAATAGGAAAAATATATACTATAGGTGAGAGTTGTGTGAGAGATATTTTCAAGAGGTTGTGCTAAACTATCTATTTGATTCATTAGCTATTTGACCATCTCTCCTTCATAGCCAATGGAAGTATTACTTTTATATGTCTCATCCAGCTACTTAATGAATTACATTAAAGATGTCATGATAGCCAACGGAATTCTTCATAGACTACTAAGTAAGTGTCGATGTTAGTGTGCATGACACAAGTTTGACTCGATTTATAGAACATAAGTGCATCATTTGTATCTCTGAATAAATTTGTTAAAAAACTAGATTTAAAGATCTTTCAAATAATACTAATTATGTACTATAAATACTAATAATTTTTTAAATTTAATCAATATTTTTTTCTTTCGGATAGCGCAAGTGACATTTATTTATGGACGGAGCAAGTATTCCATAACCATTGAGGACGCCCAAACACATCTTACAATTGTCTAACTTTTTGTCTTTTATATTGTTTTCAATTGCCAACTCTAGCTATTTGGTTTTCTCATTTAAGACGCGCTTATAGTATCATATACAGTAATAAATAATGTACATGCTAATTGATGCGGGATGATCGATCTATCGTTCCCAACATGCATGCAACACACACAATATAACGGCTAGGCTATACGCAATAGAACGGGCACGAGTGGCCACACATGCATGAAGAGCCGGAATCCTTGGTCGGATGGAGGTGCCGAAATGCCATGGGCGTACGTTTCTACCCCGCAGCCGCAGCCCAGGCGGCGTCCCGTTCGTCCGGCGAATGAAAAAGCTGCCGCTGCCATCGCCGTTCGCCCGAGAAGTAAAAGATCTCGAGCCAGCGAAGGGTCCGGTCAGTCGTCCCGTCTCCACGGCTACGTCACCCATGGGGCTTGTACGCACAAGCTACCCCTACATCGCATGACAGCTGGGTTCGCACTACGCTGCCCACATGTCATGCGACCCGCCTCTATGGCCCGCAGCTCAGTGGCTGTACATGTCCTGCGACCCGACTCTATGGCCCACAGTTCAGTGGCGGTAGCTATCTTTCAACTGGTTTGCCTAGACGGTGAAGGCAAGCATAAATCGAGAGCCCTGCGCCCTGCCCCTGCCCTCTCAGGTTGGCTTCTATCCCACGCCTCCCCCACCCCTCCTCCTCCTCCTCCCACCACCTCAGGGACGGGGGTTTTGGCTGGGCTTTTTGCTTGCGGCAACGACGGCACGGCGGAGCTAGGGTGCTCAAGACGACCGACGAGGTTCGTACGCCGGCCCGCGCTTCCTTGTTTCTGGTTCCGGGTGTGTGGTTTTTGGGTTCGTTCCGACGACTCGACTCGGGTGTGGTACGCACGGTGGAGCGGCAGCGGCGTCTCCGGTGTGCGAATTCGGATGGATCGCGCGCGGGTGCTTCTTCTAGCGAGCGCAAGGAGTTTTGGTCCTTAGGGGTGAAATTATTTTCTGCCATGAGTTTGGGGTGCTGCGACTGCGAGATCGATTAGTTCTAGGCGTTTCCCGGCCGGCCGGCCGGGAGGATGCGCCGGTTTTGTTTTGGTATGGCGTGAGATTTCGGATTTCCCGTGCACAGTGGGCAGGATTTGCGAGCAACTTTTCGGGAGTTTAGGTGTTTTGATTCGCTCTCAGTCTGAGCAATTGTGGTGGTTTTGTTTTGTCTACAAAATTTATCTGATCCTGTTAGTTTTTTGTTTGCCCATGTGCTTAGGGTGGTTTGAATATTATCTGTGTTTGATTGATCTTAGTTCGCTGCTGAGTTTGGGAGTGCTGAGCGATCGGTTGTTTAAGCGTTTCACGGGACGGGAGTGATTAGTGCACTTCCAAGTTCCTAGCAAGGGGCCAAATCGGTTTGGGAGCAGATTTTCTGCAGTGTTTTACAATGAATGGAGCTCCGATCGATTTGCCCCCTTCCTACCGGCGCCGGTGTGGTCTGATCGATTTCTAGTGCCGCCAAAAATTCTGCAAAATTCTGTGCTCGAGGTGGTCGGTACTTCCCAATACAGAGTTCGATCGATTGGTGCGGCACCCGCGGCCTGTTTGTCCGCTGCTCCGACTTATCCACCGATCCTGGTGGCGATTTCCTGTTATAGTATATGTAGCACACCCGCTCTCGGATTTGCCTAGTTCGTAGGAACTACTAGCCGTCGGGAGCGGTTTCCAGTGGTTTTGGGTTCAAAATTTTTTGTAAACCTGCCTTCATTTCAACTTTGGCTTAGTGTAAATTAAACATTGCATTGTCTTTCAGTTCATCATTGTATCTTAACAGCTATTTCCTATTTAATATTGTTTGCTATAGGAACATCGAAGATGAGCGGGATTATCACTGTCATTGACTCCTTGCCTTATAACGCTGATGAAGAGGTAATGCTGCTATAAATCCTATCTGTTACTGAGTGCTATATGTGTTTGAGTGTACTGATTGTAATTTTCACTGTATTGAGAATGTCTCCTTTACCTTATGATTGCATTGGTAATAATTTAACTGTATTGCCTTACGACTCTTGCAGCTTGTTGGGACAAGCCGGCATCATTTCGTCACTATGGGCGAGCTTGTCCAGGCAGTGACAGAGGCGTTTGATAGCAAGAGATGGCTCACCGCGAGGGAGTGCCTTGCAATGCTTCTGAATCCCGACCGCTTCATGTGGAAGAACGGCGACATGGATGATCGCACTTTCTTCAGAGATTGCTTCTTCTTTATCATCCCAGTGCATCGTCTCCATGCCATCGGAATTCTTTCAGAGGCTGATATGAATGAAGAAAAGTGGCTTGAGTACTGTGAGAACAGGCACATCGGACGAAAGGACTACATCATGGGGTTGAACAAGAACCCACGCAATATGAGGTTGGCAAGTGACAGCCGTGAAGTTCCCATCGACAGATATGAGGTAAAAGGCAAGGTGAGATGCCGCAGACGCATGCTGTTGCCCAGGGACTTCGAGGAGAGAGTCGAGGGAGAGTTCCCGCGTCCGGATCCGGACCTGATGGTAGTCCAGTACCAGCTTGCGCCTCTGACATCCCCCCCGGCTGCCCGGATGGCGAAGGCCAGAGAACTGGAGCTGTGGCACGAGCTTCTGGTGGACTCAGGCCTTCGTGAAGCGCAGCCAGGGCCTGCGAGGCCGCCTGGCGTGGGGTTACCAGTGGTGTACGAGGCCATTCCTCTTGCCTTTGCCTTCCCACCGCAAGCGGCGGCTGGGAATCTGGAAGAACTTGATTGAGCTTGTCCGTCTGCTTGCAAGTTGTGTACTTGGGCTGGAGGAGGTTCAGTTCCCAGCGGTTGATAGCCCTCTGTTGTTTGTCAAATAGACTTGGCAATCTTATAGTTTTTTTGTCTTCCCAGCGGTTGTTTCTTGCAGGAATCGGCTTAGCTTGGTAATCGTTTGGTAGCCCTTCTAGTTTTTTTCGTCTTCCCAGCAGTTGTTTCTTGCAGGAATCGGTTTAGCTTGGTAATCGTTCGGTAGCCCTCTGATGAAGTTTGTCAGATAGACTTGGGCAGTCTTCTAGTTTTCTGTCTTTATGCTCGTCAGAACATCTTGTAAGTCTTTGTTTCGAAAATAATGTCAAGAACAATTCAACTACACTCTCTACTTCTGTATGGTATGGAATGTGCTTATTTTCTCATTTAGAGTTGTGATAGCAAGTACTTTTTGCCAGGTTAAAGGAGAAAGTATTTTCTCATTGTTTGATTTATGCCAATGCTAGAATTATAAGGCAAATATACTAAATGACTTTTACAGCCTTAAACCAAGTGAGATGCATTGTATAGATATCTGGCAGTGCTAGAAACATATCTGTTTTGGTTCTTTTGCGAAAATGCTTGCGGTGGTTTACCACTTCAATTCCACTTATCCCAAGCTTTCAGTGCTTAAGCGATGGCTGTAACTTTGGCCTTCCTCTGGGGCTCTTCACACATTGATTTCTATTGCATTTCAGCATCACACTCCACAGCTGCTAACACCTTGCCATTATGCGTAATACTTTGAAAATAATCAAGAGCGTCCTTGACCTATTCAATTACTGTTGTCGAGGTGTTACTCTGAAAACGACTGTGTGCATCAAGGAACGGCCCTATTCTGCCGCCATTGCACAGCATGCTGAATGACACTTTGAAAGACTAGTAAAATGGCTCGCAGTTCCGCGCGCTCCAGCCAGCTTGGAAAAACAGAATTTCAAGTAACATTTTTCATCAGTAGGCTGATGAGCCAATTCAGCAGTAGTAATTTGCATAATCTGGATGGCACATACACTTGTAGTTTACAGACTATCGAAGAGTTTAAATATATACAAGGTTGGTCATAACTTAGCGACCTGGGATGCTGTAACTGTTAAGCAGTACAGCTAACAATCAGTAGATGCTCCTAAGTACACAAAAGCAGTTGCGGTAGCGTTGTAGTTAGTAGTCTGTTGAGGCTACCAATTATACAAAAGCATGGTTAACTTCGCAGTATATGAGGAAGTTAAGCGGCATTTTCATAGATGGAGTGGCTGTCTCAGTTATCTGGTGCGGGCACCCAATCCCAGCGATAGCCGTTGAGGTGGGGTGTGTTGATGTGCAGTCTTGTTGCTCTGTATTGATCCTGCGTTAGGAGTAATAGGTCAATGATTGTTCAGAGAAAATGCGTCTAAAACTATGGTGAGCGTAGGTTGTTTTTAGCATGTTCACAAAATATATATACTCAATTGCATGTGATGGATGAAGCTATAACTGGGAGCACAATAAGGAAGTTAGCTGAAGAGAGTATGATGTATACCTGATGATTCAGAATTCTGATGGGGCTAAGACGATCAGAGCAGTTTGCAACCTGAACAGTGAGGGATGGTATATTTAGACTGCAATGCCTGATGGATTGTGTGATTAGCCTACAGGAAGCAGTGAAGCAAATAACATTTTAGAAATATAAACACATCAATGGCTCCAGTTACAAATAACTCATGCGACAATTGTCGAAGGCATCACTACTTTATTAGACAGCAGAATAGAACCATTTTGTAATAAAAAAACGTTGCTTGCCATACTGGAAATTGAGAGTAAATATATGCGATACTGGATAAGTTGGTAGTAACCCATATTGCAAATTCAGAGTCAATATACTTTAGACAGCAGAATAGAACCATTTCCTATTGTTGTGAGTTTTGTAAGCACGCGACAATTTTCTTAATGGAGAAATTGTTAATATAATCTGCTCTTTGGATAAGTTTGCAGTAACCCTTTTTTGTTGGCATATATATAGTTAACCCCATGTAGCTATAACACTGCATAGATGGTAACGACATTTAGAAACAGCAACATGGTATGTTACCTGTGAAGGCGAAAATCCACACCTGCTACGAAGTTCGCTGACTTGTACCCAAGACAAGGCAATCTTCGTCAGTATCATCCACCCTAGTAAAATACCCTATCATTCCTGCAAAAATATCTGTTAGAAGATTTTAGTATGGTGGCAACACAATTTATCAATAGTATAATGCAAACAGGATCATATGGTTAAGATTCTAGAATAGAAAACAAAATAAGGACCCCAGTTGACAGTCTCCGTGGCCAAATTTTATCAATAGTAGTTGGCAATGTTACATTTGAGATATAAATCTAAAATTATTATTTGAGAATTAGAGGGCAAACATGATCATGTCTTCTGTGCTTGTAAGAAGGACGACCTGGTCATGTCTTCCTAGTCTGTGCATTTCCTGGAGCTGACAGAACCAGATAGCATGGAAAAGTTCTTACCCGATATAGAGTGGCGCACCTTGGCCGAGTATTCTTTGACAGTCCATTTTCCTAGTAACTTGGACAGTAATAGCAAACTATATTTCCTGCAATCTGAGTCACTATATTTCTCTCAGAGCAAATTTTGCGTGAATTTTAAAGACAAAACGAATCACATATTGTGGTGAGCAACTAAACTCAACACACGCGAAAAACTTGAGAAATATTATAGAATGGAAATAGATTTTGAAGGAAGACTATCATATATGACTAAAAGAAATGGAGCGCATCATGTTAGGATGTCGTCTCTACATAGTAATCAAGCATTGGTTCAGGTAACTTGATGCACTAACTGAATAGAAATGTAAACTGAACTACGGCAAGTGAATAAGGCAAGCACAAATTGTGGACTTTAACCGATGATAGATAACAATATTCATATGGTGGAAGTGGAAATTTAGAAGAATAAGCAGGAAATTAAATAAACTCTGAATTCCTGAACTGGCAAACTGAAATATGAATGAAGTGTCATGTTGTGGCAATCTGAACTGGCAAACCGGCAAACTGGCAAACACGTGCCGGCAGTGCCTCTGAACATTCTGACACCTGAAATACGAATGAAATGTCATGTTAAAAGATATTAATCTGTGTTCAGAGCGCTACAGGTGACCAAAAATAATTAGTTTTCCTAGAAAACAAATGTGCAATCAGTAAAAGGGAGGGAGGGCACAGACAAGATTTCAGTTGCTATGTCATTTGAGAGAGAAGGAAAAGAGGGGATGGGACTCGTCGATGTAAATTTTTTGATTTGTACAGCACACAAATCCCTTTTTATTTGCAAAAAAATAATTGGAATTGTTAGTTAGGAAATATATGACGTGAGTTTTGAGGCAATGCTTTTTCTTAAAGAATGAGTGACATCTCAGGTACGAAAGGCACACAGCCAGGTTATTGAACCATTTTTTTTTTTGGCATGGTACCATGACCCACTACAGTGATCTCAAATGATCAGAAGCATGCATTCCTGCAATAGGTAGTGTGTTTGAAAAATTAGCCAATAAAACAAGCAGCTCCTTCTGATCCTTGGAAGTAATTAGATAAATCTTTTGCACCCAAGGCTATTGCAGATAATGGTATGGCTTGTTCCCAAAAGTAAGATGATGAAGCTAACAAAAAAATTTTAGCAGTATAGAAGACATAACCTGTAGTTATCCCCGTTGAACCTGGCCTCATGGCATCCCCTCAGAACAGGTTGTGCCTCTGCACTCTGGTGCTGCCCTGCAAAAATTTGGTGCTGTAGCAAATCAGGATGATCACAGTTTCTCCAAAATAGGCTATGCATCCGGTGAATGTATTGTTGCAGTAACAGCAAGAAGCAACAAAAGAAGTATCAACGATAGAATCATATTTTCATGTGTTCAAATAATTTGCCTCCAGTTATTCCAGATATTTAGTATGTCATCCACACCTGATACTAAGATTTTATTTTTATTTTTTGACAAAAGAGGGGAATAGCTGGTCTGTTTAGCAACATATTATTTTCAGTTTCAGCAGAATATGCATAGGGAAAACTGTGTACGGTACATACACAATTAACCTCGCCAAAAAAAAGGCACACAATTTTCTTAGCATTTCGAATTGGTGGCAACCTCTGTGCCTGAACCATCGTGTAAGCTATCCAATCCGAACAAATAGCTGTAGGAATAGCATAGAAATGAACATGTTATAGGGTTGGGGCGTCATCCTACCTGTACATCAGCCATGGCACGCCAGTGGTCGACGATAAATGCAACATGAGAGGTACAATATACTTTTCTTTTCCAAAACTTCAGCTTGCTGTAGATGTCTGCACATACCCAAAGATACATAGCCACACTGGATTAAAATTGTTGGAGAATCAGCTTTTAACAGAATTCGGCGGATACAATCAATGTGGTCTAGTAAGTTGAAGATTACGAAATTAGTAACCGATATGCTAAGAACTTTTGCAGAATGTTTGGTTCATGTATATATCTCAAAGTAGATGGGAAAACACACATAAGACATGTTCTTGGGTATAGAAACAGAGGTGTGTATTTTGGGCTGTAAAAACTTAAGGCTATGAAGGGACATGTAGAAGCTCTTTTTGAATACAGAGAGTGCAGTGATTTAACACGGAAGCACAATCCAGGTGCTGACCCCCTAACCTGAAAAAAATGCCTTTCAGAGTAATGCACGAAAACACAAGCATCAACCAATTTTATATTTTTAAGTATTAAAAGGACACCTGGATATGCATCTAGGCATCCATTAACATTGATTGAGTTTTTGAAGCTGTGAATTTTCAGAAGCAAACGGCCATGGAGCAATGGAGGCAACCACAGCAGGAACCTGAACACATGAATGGACATATAAAAACACCACACAATCATATTGTATCTTCTATCACTTGCCAACCTCCTAGACGTCAAAGAGATAGGTTTGATATCAGAGAATTGTATACTCATAACCCAAAGGAAGCATGGCAATCCCAGCAACAGATCTTAAAATCAATCCAAACAGTACCTTTGTGTTGCATCAGAGCAGAGAAGCAATTTCATCAATTGAAGCAGTGAATATTCAATTCATAGTGAAAATTGGCCAACGACATGTGAGAGGTTCATCAAGATCCAGAGACTGATGGGCAAGAGAGAGGGGAGCTAGGAGTTTACCTTGTCATCCACGCAGCAGCAGCTGTTGCTGTCGGCGGCGAGCATTTCCACACGGGAGCAGGGCACCACTGTCGAGGATGGGGTGCGTGTTGAAAAAAACTTGCCCCAAAGTAAGTGCACTTCTTGTTGAAAACCACAGCAGGTGCGTGTGACATTGTCTTAAGCACATTCAGTTCCAAGATGTTCATCTGCTCTCCATCCAAGCCGTATTGTTGACATGACTTATATCACTTCTACACAAGCTGTCAAATAACACCCATATTATTCTACACCGATAGTCACTCTCTGATAAAGATCACAGCCATTCATTCATTCTGCAATGATAGGAATCGGGTAGGAGTACTAGCAAAACTCGGATGACACAACACAGAACAGCACAGGCAACATCAGCTCAGCCTGCATGGCCAGCCCCACCAACCAATAGTAAATCACAATCACTTCTGATGAAAATCAGAAATGGCCGGCTAACACAGCACAAGAACTACGAATCCAACCCACAAAAACCAAATGGAATCCTAAACAAAGCAAACCTAATTACCGTGGAATACACTCTAATCTGTCTTCGCTTCCAGGTACGGGGCTGAGATATCGGCAAAAAGGCAAAAGGAAACACGAACAGGCGGACAACGGCAATACCTCCTCAGATCAACGACAGCTTCACTCAGCAACAGCAGCACCTCTCAGCGGTGGCAACGGCCACGCCCCAACACACCCGCCGCGAGGATAGCGACGGCCACAGCGCAGGGCGTCCCGCGCGCGAGGACAACATGACCCACAGCTGCAGCGGGAGACGCGGCGAGGCGCAGCGCAGGCGCGGCGACCTTTTCCGGCCACCGTCTGCTCCACGCGTGAGGAGAGAACCTGGAAGTGACCGAGAGGATTGGGGAAATAGTGGATCCGGAACATGTATCCCGCGGACCCATTAGAAGGGCGGACCCGCCCAAACAGCAGCACGAATCTCCAAACAAAAATCAACGACTCAGAATCTGACAGATAAAAAACAAGAAAATCGATTGACAGATAAATAACAAATTCCTTATATAAAATAGCTCCATCTCAATTACAATAGATAAAATATCTGTTTGAATAGGAAAGAGTTGGCTCTGCAGGCAGAGCCTGGCCGGAGCCACAAAAGGCAGCTCTGTGCGGTGAATAGGGTTGCAGCTCCTTTTTGAGTGCAGAAGCAATCCCGCTGTTTGGGTATTTGGGCGCCTCCACTACTGGAGCCGGAGTGCATGCAGGAGCCGCACCAAACAGGGGCTAAATATGAAACACCACCGGCATAATAATTTAGCATTCCTCACCAAACAGGCGCTAAATCTGCAACACCACTGGCATAACAATTTAACATTGAGATAATTAGATAGAGTTCTACAGGACACCGCCACCACCATCCACCAATCCACCATGGTACAGAAGCTGCTTACGCCTGGCATGACACAGGTAGAAAAGCACGCGCCAAGGCAGTGGTTAGAACAACTGAATCAATCTGATCAAATATAATAGCACAAAACTCATGCACAACAAAGTATTGACACAATAAATATTGACATACAATATATATAAGATTCTAAATATGCAAAAGTACAAAAAAAAAGGAGTGGTACAAATATGAAATCAGTATACTCATTTTGTTTGCTCTGGTGGACAAAATATATATAGCATCCCTAATGAACATTACTACAACTATTGTTTGGTCTGGTGGACAAAATATATAGCATCCCTAATGAACAATACTACAGCTATCCTTGTACAAATTCCGGAAACATGTCAACATCAGTGTATGTTTGACTCATCAACAATGTAATAACTTGAGAAATACATATATGCATCCTAGCAAACATATCTTGGCAGTTAAGATTAGTTCCAACGAGCCAAAATCTTGCATGGTAAAAAGCCACAGTGATTGTAATAGGGACAATGTTTGCATCATAATAACAAAAAAAAAAAGTTACTGCTGCTGAAATGATTAGCAAGGTATCTTAGAATATAGAGAATGCTTGCTCAGGGATTATCTGATGAGATTGTTTTGTAGTTTGATATCAATTTTACTACCAGTTTTGAAATAATTTAAACCATGCATCAACAGATGGGTGCAACTAATAGTTCTGGTACTCTGAAGTCGTGGAATGGATCTGTGCGGAGGCGAGCGCGACGGCTGTGGCGCTCTGCAAGGCCTAAGTGCAAATACAAAGTCTATCTGGAACAAACTTATTTCCCTCACGGGATATTTCTTTCTATCCCAAAAGCCACTGCAGATAAACAGTGTGACATAATAATGTATCTTGTGCATTATATCAATCCTTGTAAAAAACACAGAGTTTGTTCCAGTATTTCCTGAGAAAATAACCAATCACCACTCTAGTAGACAATATAGACATTTGCAGCTTCTCATAAAGAAGATTTGCACAACCCAATCATGAAATGTGTGCATATCTAGTGGCATTACATCCTGCATACCATATATCTATTTAAAAGGGAAAGCAATAGCCACCCTATTGATCTAAGACCGCAAACAACGTCACTTTAATACTAGAAAAACACCCTAGAAATTGACCAGACGGCCATAGTCTGCCTCTAGGGGATAATCAGTAAATGTAGACAGACAAAAATAATGCACACACTAGAATAGCATCCGAGGCAAGGCTTACCCCAGTTCGCCACTTTCCCTTTACCCGCCAGTTGTTGTTTCCCCCTCGAAACGCTATTTGTCCCTTGTTCCTATAGGCAGAGAGGGAGAAAACGACAATGAGCTTACCACGGAGCACAAAATGTTCCAGGGAAAGGAACAATAATTATTAGCAAGGACAATGATGGAATGGAAAATGCAACACATGCCATACTGACCATTTTTGGCGATAGCAGCATGTGTAGATATGGCTAATGATGCTACAAGGACTTGGCCCAACATCCTTCACATTAGGTATATTTGTCGCCGGCAATGTTGTGCCACTGCTGAGGTGATATTGAGCGAGATATTTTTTATGCCCATTGTAAAAGACAATGGTGTCATCCACAATGGTAGGAAATGCCTTAGAACTGACATAGAGCTTCCTCTTGTCAATGAAGAGGCAATTGCCACCAATGCGTGTCACCGGGACAGCCCTTCCCAGCATAAGGTCAGCTACTCTGTGAACTAAAACATTCTTATAATCGTGACTCATACTGACCACCATCATCTCTGTGCCGCATTCTGCCAGATACTGGTTATTGGTCACGGTCTCAGAACTAAATGGAAGTGGACACTTAGCAATGCACTTTGGTGGCGGCATCCAGAGTTCCTCCGTCCCTTGTAGTAGCTGTGGGTGGGCGATCTCCAGGATATCTGGCTTTGCGTAACTGTCAGTGCACCTCAACATATATATCTTGCCTTGGAACGAGAGTGGACTGCTGTGTTGTGTCACGAAATAGCTTGAAACTCTCCATCGCTGTGCCCTGGAGGTAGCAAAGGCGATCTTGGACCAACCACCACCTCCAAAGATCATGAGCGAAACGACTCCACCCGAGCTCACGTCCATGGAGGTAGCATTGACATGTCTGATATAGTTCCACTTACTTTGGTGCGGCAACGCGCCCACGTACGGTAGGAGGGTCTCCAGAGGCGGGAAGTCAAGGATATCGCCGGTGAAGGGGTTGAGGAGGCGGGCGGCGGTGTCATGGTCCCGCTGCAGCAGGAGGAGGCCGTCAATGGAGTCGAGGACGCAGTGATCCCTGAAGAGCGGGAGGTGGACGCGGACAAAGGCGCCCGTCGAGAGGTTGAAGAAGCGGACGAACCCCCGCAGCTTTCCGTGGCCCGGATAGAGCCCGTGGCCCTCGGGCAGCATCATCCACCGCCGCGGGTGGAAGCGCCGGTCGACGATGCCGCGGCCGCGCGGGCACGTGGTGCTGGAGCGCCAGTGCGGGCACACGGCGCGGAACCGGACGTAGTCCAGCAAGTCGACCGCCAGCACCCGACAGGCGATGAGGTCCACCAGATCACTGGGCAGTGACGCCCACGAGGTCGCTTCCCCAGTGATGCCGGCGTCTGAATCAGTGACCCTCCGTCGCCGGCGCGTGCTGCTGCACGCGGCCAAGGCTGCTCGCCGCTTGCCGCAGACCTTTGGCCGACTCTGGTACCTCGCCGACGACATGCCGCTGCAACAAATTCGGATCTGGTTCAGATACAAACTATTGATGCGAAATCGATTAACCCTAGGCGAAGGGGGAAAAAAATAGAATTTTTAGATAATCACCAGGCAACGACGACCTTCCGGCGAAACTCACGTTCAACGTCAGCGATGTGAATTGCAGCAGATGCAGACGCTTCGGTAGGTAAGGCCGGAGGGGGAAGGGAACGGGGGGGGGAGGGGGAGGGGAATTTGGGGCGGCGTCGGCGACGGCGTCTTGTGTGGGTCTCGGAAGTCTTATCGTTCCCGCCTGGAGATTCCCGCCTCGTGATGTTCTTCTGTACGTACTGTATGCGTTATTGGCAAATCTTTTATTGATTCCAACTGACGAATACGTGTACTCGTCCTTTTCAAAGACGAAGTCCGATTCTGGCATCAATTATTTCATTTAAAAAACTTATAAAACAATATTATTAATATTTATATTATATATACCTATAACTATTTTTATATAATATAATACAAATTAAACTGATAATTTCTTACCTTTGATTGACTCGTGCAGTCTTGCTCTACTTCCTTTTTTTTACACAAAGCAATCATTTTATTGTCTTCTTACGGGATCACTTGAGTCACAAGTTACCCAAGAAAGTACAAACTCTGGGAGGGAATCAGTCCAAACATGGGAAAGATCCGGGTCCCAACTCAAGCCAACACGAGCGAGCTCATGAACACAACTATTACATGATCGTGGCGCATGGACCACATCTACTTGTACAAAATTCATAGAGATAAGAAATTTTGCTTCTCTAATAAGAACACCAGCGGAGGAGAAATCATACTCACTAGAATGGAGAGCCCGAACCAAATTTTTTGAGTCTGATTCAAGGATGATCTGGGACATACCTTGATCCATCGCTGCATTAAGAGCAGAAAGGTAACCATGGATCTCTGCACTTAAAGCATCATGTAGCACATTGGTTCTCCCTGCACCAGCTAACACTGCATCGCCATCATGATCTCTCACAGTGAAACCCCATGCACCTGTCCTCTCTTTCTCTAGAAAGACTCCACCGAAGTTGATCTTCAGAATATCAGTTGGTGGTGGAGACCAGCCTGGTTGCAAAATAATTTCCATATTCTACTTCTTCTGTACATATAGACTTTTATCATATCTCAAGCCTTGGACCTTGTAAATTATCTCCTTAGTGGAAGGCATCTTATCCCTTGCATTCGCCTTATTTCGTGCATCCCACCATGCCCATAGAAGACACACCACAAGACATTTCTTGTCATCATCCAAAGAAAGGATTTTGGAAGCAACCTGTCCTGCCGAGTTTAGATCAACCAGGCACAAACGAATTTCTTCCCAAGTTGATTGCTCTCCAACATTTCTTTACAAACTTACACTTGAGAAAACAATGTCACCCGTCCTCATCTAAACGCCAACAGACTGGACATCTAGTGTCAATATCCATTCTCCGTTGTTGAATATTTAAACGAAGGGGAAGACTATTATGCGTCAATCTCCATAAGCAATGTTTTACCTTTGGTGGACAATCAAGATTCCAGATTTGCTTCCATTTAAAATGGCTGGAGGAATTAGCTTTTGTACTAGATTCTCCCACCTATCTTCTTTTGACCAATTCTTTTCTATCTTTTAGAACATGGTAGTGGTACGCAGATTTAACAGAGAAACTCCCTTTTGAGTCAAAGTGCCACGCCAAGCTATCCTCCATGCCATATTTCAGTGGAATGCCCAAAATATGTTTCACATCTTCCTCCCAGAAAACTTCATTTATCAAAGAAATATCCCATTCACCAGAAATCGGGTCAATCAGATCAGAAATTTTATTTAGAATAGTATGCCCTCTCGGAGTAATAGGTCTTCTAGTGACACCATGGGGTATCCAAGGATCTAGCCAAATATTAATTTGAGTACAATCACCAACTCTCCACACCAGCCCATTCTTTAGTGCTTGCACCCCTCGTACAATGCTATGCCATGAGTAAGAAATACCAGGTTTATCCACAACTGATAAGATAAGAGGTCACCATCAAGAAAATATTTAGATCTTGAGCACACAAAGATTCTGGATTTAACAAGAGGCGCCACCCTTGTCTAGCAAGCATGGCTAAATTAAAAAGATGCAGATCTCTATATCTCAAACCACCCTTGTCTTTTCCTTATTCGTTCCTCCTACAAATTATTTTCTTCCCCAGGTCTATGGTAACTCCTCACTCTTTAAAATCTTGAGAATTTGTATTTCTACCCTTGATGTATAATAGAGTGACGATTTTATCCTCACTTTTGTTTTAACTGTAAGATGTAGCTCGGTTTTCATTTAAAGCTTTCGTTTTAACTGTACGCAAACCGGCAATCCATAAAAAGGGCGCGGAAGGATCCGATAACTAGATGGAATCGGAGTCTAGGGTTTGGGAATTTGGGGAAGAAGCAAGGATGAGAATGATAGCAATTCAATTGGAAGTTCAAAACAAGTGTCTCGCTAAGTAAATGGTTGTTCAAATTATTAAATGAGGATGGACTGTAGCAAGAATTATTAAGAAATAAATACATTAAAAATAAGACTCTAGAAAGTTGTGAGAAGAAACCAATGGATTCACACTTTTGGAAAAGTCTTATGAATGTGAAAGACACTTTTTTGAGTTTTGGACATTTTAATGTCAAAGATAGTACTCAAACTAGATTTTGAGTGGATACTTGGCTGGGAAACAAACCTCTTAAAGACAAGTTTCTTGGGTTGTTTAACATTGTAAGAAGGAAGCATGACTCTATTGCTACAGTTATGAGCTCTCCTGTACTAAATATCTCTTTTCGGAGAAATTTGGTGGGTAGGAACTTAATTAACTGGCAACGTATTGTAGCTTCCCCGCAGCAGGTAAACCTACTCCAGGAAAGAGATTTGTTTGTTTGGGATTTCAAGGCCTCTGGAGCCTTCACAGTCAAGTCTATGTATGCTACTTTAATTAACAATGGACAACGAGTGTCACAAGATATTTGGCAAACAAAGTTACCAATGAAAATTAAAGTTTTTATGTGGTACTTGAAGAAAGAAGTAATTCTCACTAAAGATAATCTAGCTAGGAGAAATTGGTATGGAGACAAGTCTTGTTGCCTCTGCCACTTCTCAGAGTCAATTCAACATCTTTTTTTCGATTGCTTCTATGCCAAGTTTTTATGGCGCTCTATTCACTTACTTTTTGGAATAATACCTCCCACTAGTATGATTGATTTGTTTGATAATTGGTCCAAATTGGGAAATAAAAATATAATACATTGTTGTTAACAGCAGCAACATCCTTATTGTGGGCATTCTGGCTAACAAGAAATGAAATAGTTTTCGACAAATGCAAACCAAAATCTCTTTTGCAGGTACTCTTTCGAGGAACTCACTGGCTACGTCAATGGGCCAGCCTGCAGCGACATGAAGATCTTAAAGATCAATTGATTTATGCGGCAACACACCTAGAGACGTCGACCTTAGCTTTCTTTGGTTCAAATGGGTAGCTTTCGCAAAGACATGTTGGTTTTGTTTAGTTCAGAACTGTTTTCATATTTCTTTAGTCATGTGAGTGGCTGCAAGTTGTAGCAAACTGTATGCTCACGTTGGTCGTCTGTAATAATTGGTCTAATTCTATCTTTGGATAGATGAAGCCGAATATTTTATTCTTTATTAAAAACTAGCAAAACATGCCCGTGCGTTGCACCGGGATAAACCGTCGATCAAAGTATCTTTATTTGGTTTAACTAAAACAACTTTTTAACAATATGTCAAAGCCTACATAAAAAAAATACCGATCCAATAAAGTATTAATAAACATGAGCCGTAAATTAGTGATTAATTTATTCAAATAAGAGAGTATTATGTCATTTAATCTCCGATAAATAGGAAAAGTAAATCACACATCCTCACGCACACCAAGTCGCAAAGCGCACGTAATTTAGCTCGGTCGGTCAAGATATTGACATTGTACCGTGTGTTGCAAGAGAAAATTATTAAATAACTCTGACTCCACCCATCGAGTTTGATTGTGTTGGCGCCATGCATCAAGCGAGCCATCGTGATCGGAAGCGAGCCGCCAAGCGTGCCATCCTATGCCGTCAAGCGCACCATCTGGACCTGAAGCGAGACGCCAAACGAGCCATCCTGAGCCACCAAACAAGCCATCTCGAACCGCGCCAAAAGCGAGCCACCAGGTGAGCCGTCTTGTATATACATATGCACGCATCTACCAATACTACTTGAGCACATATATGAACGTAATATTCTTCCAGCTGCTAATTTGCGTCCTTGGTGAATCTCTAACCGTGTTCTGCTTGGACGAGGACGGCACGCCCAGCTACACATTAAGCAGACCGAGTTCTACTTGACTATGCTCCTCAATATGGAAGCATGATCGGTGACGTACCCAACCCAACCACGGACAGACAAGCGTACACAAAAGCAGCGGGCGGACAGAAATTTTCTTGCTGAGCGGCAGACTGAAATTTTGCCCTTTTATTATTACTAGCAAATATGCCCGTGCATTGCAACGGGATTTGTATTGGTCATTTGTTCTAATAATATCTTTAGCATCGGACGGACATATGCTATTTAACTCGCATGAGTTTAAGACATAATTAATTATAATTTAATAGCACAAAACCTGAATTAATTCAATGTCCTTGAAAACATAGCATGAAAGAATTGCATTGTGTACTTGGTGGTCTTCACCTGCAAACCGTGCTCAACCTTTGCAAAGCCTTTGGAATTTCAAAACAAATAGCTTGGAGTCTCTTTTCTGGTTTCTTCTTCTGCATACTACTAAGGCTGGTGTGTTGTGGGAGCATGTTACCCAAAAGCTGATTAATTATCTTACACAAAGAGCATATATATTTGAAGGGCATAACTCTTGAACTCACTTATCATGAAACAGAGGTTGCCATCTAGGCTATTCTACAGTGCCTTGATTGCAGCTACACGAGGTAGCTGTGGCCGCTCGGTTTGCAGCCCTTTAGTTTGAACAGCCTACTTGCACAATCAAACAATTCGAGTTCTTGAAGCAAGGAAGCATAGTTGATTACCAGCTTGTACACATGGGAAATTGTTGAATGCCTGTAGCTGTAGGACACGCTGTAAAGCTGGTTTTACAGAGCCAAGGAGTTCTTCCAAATTTCAAAACCACACTTCCCCGTTCGTTAATCCTTGTTCCGAAGTGCAACATCTGTGACATAAACATGTGTGATGTCACGGTGTTCAACAGAAATTGTAGCAGCTGAGGCCGTGCTTGACGCCGCCATTGAACTCGTCGGTGTACGAGCTGCCATCATCTCTGTGAGCTGATGTCGTGGCTCTAGCCGCCGGCGAGATCAGATTTCGGGCGAGATCAGATTTCGAAGGTAAGGTGGACGAGATGCCTGCACGTAGAGGATATCCTCTATGTTGTCTTCTTATACCCAGCCTTGCTGGCGCCGCCATCACCTGGCCTTGCCCTACCACCATCTCCTCAGTCTTCCACCCCCTGCCGTGTCTGTCTGTCTCGGTCTCGGCCGCGCTGGTGTGTCACTCGGCCTCAAACCACTGTCGACTGGCATCGTCTTCTCGCCACGCCAATATTACCGCAGCAAATTGAAGCTCGTTTTACCCATGGGAGCGAGGGGGACCCAAGTAAATCTCCTACCGAACCTCGTCTGCGCCGTTGTCGCCTGGTGCCGCGTGCGCCACCGTCTCATCGGTCCACATCCCCCGCCATGTTGCTCGACCTTTGCCCACGCCGTCCTGCGGAAGGGGCGTGCAATACTCCTCCCAACCATGTCTCCTTTTTCCTAGTCTATACCTCTTATATAAACAAACCCCACTTAGCTAATTTTCTGATCTCTCCTTGCGCCACGTCATCAAATTCCGTTACTTTCAGCCAATTAGTGTCGAACGTATCCATCGTACCACCAGCCGCATCCATCTTCCTAGCTTAATGACTCTCGTGGATTTACTGAAAGAAGACGAAACGAACAGGCAGTTCTATCGAATCAATGCTGCACTTGCACGCATGCTGTTTGTTCATCTCTAGCCCCCGTCTCTTCCTCTGCCATCACCTACTCCTGCCTCCTAGCTGAACTGATCATGTACTATATATAATAACCACAAGAGGCAAGGCAAGGACGAAGCCTTGATCAACTCCCAGCCTGTCCGTTAGCCACAAAATATTATGTATTTATACTCGAAGCATCCAGGACTCTCCAATGGCTGTTTTTTTAGAATCCTTTCTAATGGTTGTTGGTCAGCGAGGTCAAATAACCTGGCAGTTCATCTTCCTCCAAAAAAGTCTAAAGGTGCCATGGATCATCGGTAGGTAGTAGTACTTTCTTACCCAATCCGTTCTTGCTGCGTCTTTAGAACTTTTGTGATGTACATTTACTTTCAATATTCTTATATATACGAAGTTAGCAATCCATAGGTATAGGCCTTTTTTTTGAAGTTAGCGCTTCAGCCTTTTAGCGATCCACAATATTTTCCTCTGCAGGTTGCAGTCGTGCATGGCAGGTTGACGATCTGCCCGTGTATATCCTTTGTAAACAAATCTATTATGCTGGCAATACACACGCATATATATAAATTTCTTATATTTACATCGTATTCCTCTTAATTCATTTAAAATTAGTTTTATATTCCTAGTTTATAAAATAGAAAAGTAACAGAAGTCACGCAAATACGAAAAAGATATAGCCGGATCAAATCTTGCATGATTTACTTTTTTTATTTATTTATCCGATAAATTCTAGGGATACTATGCATGCATCCATAACAAGCAAATCTGTATGCATGCATGGCAATCAAACGAGAGGTCCTATAGGTGTACGTTCAGCCGCGCGTGAAGTTGGGCTGCATGTCCGATCCCAGGGTGAATTCCGATTTGATTTTTCTTTCGGACTTTGCCTACGGGCGGACAGAAAATTTTATGGTTAGAAGGCAGACTGAAATAATTTTATAGTTAGAAGGCAGACTGAAATTTTGATGATTTATTAATTATTATTACTAGCAAATATGCCCGTGGGTTGCAACGGGATATATAACTTTTATTGTTATCTAAATAATTTATAATTTAGAGATTTATTTAACAATTGTGTGGCGCTGTAATTACCTTAAAATTAGATCAATAATATTTGTGTTTTTCTAACTTGTAAGCACGTGCTACTCTAACTCGTATGTCCATGAAAGAGTTTGTACATGAATACATTGGGGGTGCGTGGGAGAGTGATACGTTCTAGTACTCTTAGATTTGGCACATTTTTTATATACACTATTTCATTTCATTAATAGCATGTTTTTTCATGTATATGTATTAAATCAACTCTAGTTACATTACATACCTATGAAATGGAGCTGTTCTGCTTAGAGGCATGGACACAATTAGTTATTTTTTTTTGAAAATACAATCAGTTTGTCCTTCAAATTAGATATCGTATCTTCATATTAAGCCGAAACAAAAGGAGATAAGCAAATCTCCCTTAGCGTGGCCATCGTCTAGAAGTCTCCTCCCGTAAAAGAAGAGATGGTTCTCATCCTCATCCACAAGCCTCCTTCCCTAAAAGAATATTTACCCCACCTCTTCTTTTATTAGACCAAATAAAAAGAAGAAAATCTACCGCACCCACCCACCATCTTCTCCTCGTCTAGATCCGGCCAGGCCACCCGGCCTCCGTCCTCTTCTCCACTCCTGCGAGGGCATGGTGTGTTCGTTCTACCGGCACGCCTAGGCAAGGTCAGCGGCGGTGGCGCTCCTCCCCGCGTGGCATGGACAGGGTTGGTGGCGGTGCTGCTCCCCCACGCCCCTGGCATGATCGGCGGCGGAGCTCCTTGGTCACATGTTGGCACGCAAGATAGTTGGGCTACAATCAACACTGCGGGCACGGTCGTCGGCGGCACCAGCGCCCGCGGGCACGGTCGGCAGTGGCACTCCAACTTGGCACATTTGAGTGAACGATGGATTCGCTGCTTGTCTCCTTTCTTCTTTCTTCTATTTACAGTCGGAGATGTATCAAAATATTGTTGTCCGGTTGATGCGATTTTTGTCTGTGGTGGTGCCTATTTTTACGTGGTGCCTCAGATCTGGTTGTATTTGGTAGTTCTTGCCGTTCTTGTTTGGTCACGAACTTTCAATTTGATCGTTATTTTGGCTCCTCTCGCACACAGTCCTGATCTATCTCATCAGTCAATGTTTATGTGGGCTTTGACCATGTATGAATTTTTTGATGATTTCTGGTAGTTCGAATCTTTCTTGGTTTGCTCTCTTATCTCGAGCCGGACGAGGATTAGTTTTGGAGGTACGGAGCGGACAGAAAAGCGGACAGAAAATAGGTGGATAGAAAAGGCAGACAGAAATTTTGGCAATTAAGTATATGGGTATAGACTAGCAAATATGCCCGTGCGTTGCAACGGGAGAAAAACTATTTTATCTTGTGTTTTATGCTTGTATAATTTATATGTAGGGTTCTCCAAGGCGATTAAATATTTGGTTTGTGCACTACGCTTCAATTCTTTGTTTTCTGTAATTTGTTTTATTCTAATTATCTTTTGTTTTGGTTGCATATTTGCAATATCGCTGCCTCATCCTTTTAACTCTTTCCTTCTTTTTTTCATTGCTCATCTTTCTTTCTTTTCTTCTTTTTCAATGCTCATCTTTTCCTTTTGTTTCCTTCTTTCCTTCTTTTATGTTTTGAACTAAGTCCTTAGAACAAAAATCCTAGTTAAGTGGGATATGCCGATGATGTCGATGACAAATTGTCGAGGAGCATGACGGCGCTCTTTATACATGAATTGAAGGAGTACATGATCGGGTGGGAGTCTTAATTTTGTGTGTTGACGGTCAGGAGTGATCGGGGTGACAACATGGACGTGAGTGGGATAAGAAAGGTAGGGCGACAATGGCTATCACGCTATGTATTTTTTTAGGTGTACATATATATACTCTTGCATTGCAATGGAGGCTCAAATTAGTGTCAAGAATTTTTTTTCTCACGCCTACAACAATGACACACTCAACACTTAATAGGATTTTTGTTCAAAAATCTCTAATGGGGCGATGTAGGCAAACATTTTGAGGTCAAGTTTTTTAAAATAATGAATTCCTCTAGGTTTTAGTTTAGGAGGAGAAATTTTGGATACACTATTTAACTTTGGAAAATCTATATCCACATAATTTTGATTTTGCCAGTTCTATATCTATCCACACACACACGCACGCACGCACTTGGATTGAAATTATTCATACCCCTATGTATATTAAAAAATGTTCTCCATATCTACAATACTCAGATTAGATGAGCGTACATTTTTTTCTCCATTTTGACCTCTAAAATTAATTATCACATAGACTGAATTAATATTAATTAGTTCTTCATGGTTGCATGCGGCCCATTCATATAGGTACTTTTCTTTTTTTAGTATGGTCATACGCCGGGCTGCTTTTTCCTTTTTTCTCGGTTTGCTTTCCTTTTCCTTTACGGTTTGATTTCCTTCTTTTTCGTTTACTAGTATAGTGCCCGTGCGTTGCTACGGTTTTATTTAAAAAATGTATTTAAAAACCAGACAATAAGATTTTTCATAGTTTTTGTCTCACCCAATTGTATATAACTATCCGAAATACATTCATCCGTAACAAGCCATAATAAAGACATGTCTCGCATACTACAGATAAGTTCTGAATTGCCTAAGTAAATCTTTGAGTTCTCCACGGAAGTAGTCTAGAAAACAATTTCCCCATCACAGACAATTTTTAAAGTATTCTAGTTTTGCTAATATTTCTCAGTATGTAGTGGAGAAAAACACAACCCTGAGCCCTTTGCCTTCTTAGAAGCTTCCTAATCCTTTCTAGCGCTAATCTGTCTCTTAGATAGTCAAGCAGTCTGCACCGTACAGGGAAGTATCACCATTGGTTGCCCTGGTCTGAAAAGGGTAACAAAATAAGAACTACAATACCTGGTAACAAAATAAGAATTACAACACCTATTTCAAAATTTGCATAGAGAATCTGTACATGACATGAGAAGAAAATTATCTTAATACTCCATTTGATATCTCAAGGATTGACACATAAACTCCATTTGCACTATCATCCATTTTGCAAAAGAACTTCAACCGGTAATAACAGGCAAAAATGTGCAAATTCACAGCATAGTGTTTGGTTTAGATGAAAAATTTGAAAGCAAAAATGGGTTGTGGTGCAGTTTGTCATGAATCCAAAAGGAGAAAAACAATATTAAGTATGAAGTTTTCGAGAGAGTAAATGGTTAGATAGAGCAGAAAGAAACAAAATATGTTCTACTGGAAGGTATGTTGGGAAATTATGTTTAGAATATGAACACAAACCAAGAGAAAAAATAATTTACCGAACTCGAGAAGTCTGGTTCCTGGTTCCTCCTGATGAAACATTTGAGAGTGCCATCCCTGGGGCAAGCTGAAAGTCATGAAAACAACTGGGGCAAGCTGAAAGTCATGAAAACAACAGTACAAGTACTTCAGATGTGGATCATATCAATTTGAATAAAAAAGCAGTTCATCAATTGAACGGAAAAGCAATGAAACAAGGAGGGTTCCAAAACCTTGCATCTCCTCGGCCATCAGCTCATGGTCTGAATAAATCTACAAAAGGGAACATTTACAAATAGACCTGAGCTTTTGATCTCTCCTTAATTCCTTGTCCTGCAACCCGTAATGAATACATTTAGCTAAGAACAGAATAATGCACAATCTTAAATATTGAGTATTTGTAGCAATAACCAACAAATGAAACAAGTTGAATTTAAAATGCTATAATACCTTCTAACAAGAGAGAATTCATCGCAGATACCAGCGAATGATTAGCTAGGAGAAAGTGCTCACCATGCAAGAGGTACTTGCAGATCTCGCGGCAGTTCTTCTTGGAGATGATCTGCGACAGAGTGATGGAAAATCACGTTAGAAGACGCGGGCACATCAGACGCATTGGTAATAAACCAACAGATTTAGATTCGTTGAGAAGTGCTCACCATGGTCACGGCGGTGTAGAACGGCACTCACCATGAATATAATAATTACGTTAAATATAGTTACAAAGCCTTTTATCTAATAATTTCAAAGCTTTTTATGTAATAGTAGCTAGTGTTTCAGTTCTGAAATTGGAGTCTAACTTGTTGACACTAACTGCTGCATGCAGTCTAACTGAAACCACAGTCTGCATGTTTGTATCAGTCATATAGGAATTTAATAGCAACATGATTGTTAAGCAAAGTGAAAATAACCTGATTGCCGAATCCTGACATACTCATGTCTCAAGACTGGCTATCTAAACAAAAATTGAGATTAATCTTAATCATGAGCAGCAGATGTAAATACTATGCAGATCCTCATCTCAGGAATGAGTAGATAAATTAGTGAAGGGAGGGAAGGAAAAACATCATCTTGACTGGTAGTCATACATATGAGTTCACATTCAGAGAATCATAGCTCCTGCAAGAATTGTAAATTCAGAAACTGAGGTTAAAAACTAAAGATGGTTGAACTATACTGCTGGAGTTGGTGAAGGGAGGAACGGAAAGAGATTACCGCGATTCACTGCAGGGCGCCTCCCACTGTGCTGCTGAACAGAAGGCCATCGACATGGACGACGAGGCCCTGGGAAGCCATCACTTTATTCTTGCAGGCAATTGCAGCGATGGGTACAGTACCGGCGCTGTATCCAGGCGGCGAACAGCGTGGAGGGCAAACGCCGCCGCCGCCGCCGGCTGAGTCGTGCCCGCAACTGATGGTGTGGCCTAGATCTTCCACCTCCATAATCGAGCCGCAGGCTAACAAGGATGCACCAAAAGATGATTAACGGCTGGCAGCAGTGGGCACTGGGCAGCCGTGCTCCTCATTCTCAGGCTAGCGGATGTGCTGATATGTGCATCAGCGTGTAGTAAATGGAAAGGCAGGGGTACACATTCAAGGGAAGCAGATGATTTTCCATGTTCGCACAGATCAGAAGAGGGAAATTGAGGGGACTGCAATGAGACTAAGAGAGAGAGGTATGTCCTTGCTTCACCTGGGAGGGGATGGCACCGTTCAAGAGCAGAGGGGCTGCAACAGAGGTGCCGGAGGGTACAACCGTGGCATCCAGGCGCGGCGGCGCGCCTAATCTGAGCGCCGCCGAGCTGACCCACCAGTCCTGCGGTCCTGCCTGACCGCGCCGGTGAGCCGAGCCGCCGCCGCAGAGGAAGATCCGTCACAGGAAGGTAGGGTTTCGCCCAGGCTGCTGCGAGCGGCGCGTGGAGGCAGTGACCGGCAACACCGGCCGGCTGGGCACGACGACCTCGGCGCAACCTGGCACCCGTCCGCCCACCCACGCCTATGGCTGCCGCCGGGATGAGGCCGCGGCCATGGCCGCCGCCGCGCCGGAGGACGAGCAGGCGGGGGCCCGGTGCTAGGCGGAGACGGAGGGAGAGGAAGGTGCGCCTGGCCGCGTCGGGTGCAGCGCCCATCTCCGTCTCCCTTAAGCAGTCTCGCTCTTCTATCGCGTCCTCCGCCTCCCCTCACTCCGACCTCGCCCAGCCGGGGTGTCGCCTCCTGGTTCCACGCGCCGCCGGACGCGCGCTCCACCCTGCCCAGCCGCCGGAAGGAAGACCAGCGGAGGCGAGCCGCCGGACCCCCTAGATCCAGCACACGTCCCCCTCCTGGTCCTCCTATGCCCCGTCGTCTTCTTCGTCCGCGAGGAGCTGCATCGTTGGTGCGGAGGGCGGCGGCCAGAGGGAGATGCCTCGAGCGGCGCGGAGGGAGGCGGCCGGATGGAGACGCCCGGGCAGCGCGGATGGCGATGGATTGCAGCGCGTAGGGAGTCACGATGGGGGATGACGACATGGAGGAAGTCGCAGGAGCCGACGGTTCCGCTCGTCGTCTCTATCCGTGAGAAGCCGCGTCGCCGACGCAGAGTGAGGCGCCCCGGGCGGCGAGCGGAGTCTCGGTGGGGGAAGGCGGTAGGGCCTGGCGGCGCACATGGAGTCGTGATGGGAGGGAGGTGCGGAGGAAGTTGCAGGAGAGGGTGCGCAGCGCGTAGTGGGCGGGGAGGCGGCAGTTCCGGATCGGGCGACAAAGCGCGCGCGGGGTGGGGGCGCGATTAGCGGAATGTTTACGCGCGGGAGGGGGGATTAGCGAGGGGATTACGATACTTTTGGGTTCTTTAGTAGTAAGAAACATGGTTTGGCGGACAGAAATCTTCTTAGACAAAAACGGACTGAAATTTTACAGCATACCGGACACCTATATGGATACGAAGAGGAGCCGGCGGACAGAAAAACGTATGACCCTGGCAGACTGAAATTTTGGTGCCCGTTTATTAATAGGTATAGACTAGCAAAAATGCCCGTGCGTTGCAACAAGAGAAAAAAAATAATATCTCTAACCATAATAACGCTATTTGATATCATTTGTAGTGCGTACTCTCTCTTTCCTTTTTTTCCTTGGCATCTATGATATGATATTTTTACCTTAATGGGTTGGTCTAATGCGGTAAGATGGACATCAATCCTGGCATCTTCCTTCTACAGAATATTGACTTTATCAATACTGATATCCATGGAAATTGGAGGAGTGTTTCTCTTGCCATGTAAATGCTTTTTTTGTTTCGATGTTTTTATGTTATGTTCTCTATAGCATTATTTGTTTTCATTATATAGTAGCGGAACTATTGTATGTATTCCTATTTTGACAAGAGCCATAGTCCTATACACACTCCGTAATTGATGTAGGAGTGTGTAATTCGAACAACTCTGTAATCTATTATTAGTTATTATTTGAGGCTAATATATATTTTAATTAATTCATTAATATTTGTATATGAATGACGACAATATTCTATTTTATAATTATAATTATATATTATTGCTAGCTAGAGAAGCGGGGATGCCACTGTGTGCTGACGGCTCGGTTATATCCAAACTTGTATGCATGCAACGTATGCAAGAATGGTTTAACACACTATAGACAAAGCACAACATGCCAAGATTCATAACATCAATGGATACATCATATTTTTTTATAAAACTTATAAAATTGGTTTGACATTTTTTATATTTCTACAACTTTTAGTGAATTTTGCAGGGCTTATTTAGTTTTAGATTTTTTGCAACAGAAACCCCCCACCAATCTTTCAAATACTATTAATGCCCTTCTATCTTTTTTATCTCTAGCATCTTTACATCTATAACCTGTATTTACTTATTTTGTCCTCCGTGTTCCTGACTTGTGTTAAAAGGATACTAATAATAGGATACGGAGTGGGGGACACTAATTATAGGATACCGAGTGGAAGACGCGGGCAAAGAAACAGACACGGAGCTTGCAGGCGGACAGAAATTTTGCCGTTTTATTATTACTAGCAAAAATGCCCGTGCGTTGCAACGGGAAAAAAATAGTGTCTCTAGACACAATAATGTTAATTTGATGTCATTTGTGCATTCTCACTCTTTTCCTTTTTCTTTTTTTTCTAGGCGTCCATAATTAAATATTTTAACCTGAATGAATTGTTTGTGTAATAAGATTTTCAAGTGCCTATGCACCTCCTGAATACACATCTTGACAAACTTCAATCCTATTATCTTTCTACTTTAGAATATCGACTTTATAAATGCTGATATCCATGATGTGATTTCTTTCTATATATTACAATTACCGTGGAAATTGGAGGAGTGTTTTCTTGTCATGTAAATGCTTATTTTTTGTTCCGGTGTTTTATGCTCTCTACGATATTATTTATTTTCATTATATGGTAGCAGAATTGTTATATTTATGTCTATTGAATAAGACCATAGTTCTATATGGACTCAGTAATTGGTTTAGCAGTGTAATTCAAACAACTCAATCTATTATTAGTTATTGTTTGAGGCTAGTAATAAAATCTGAGTTATATATTAATTATTTCATTAATGTTTGGGAAAGTTGGCCTATATCAATGCCAGCAATAGTATATTTTATAATTAATTATAATTATTGGGATGCCACTATGTGCAGATGGAGAAAGTACGGTATCTAGGTCGCCGCTGCTACATTTTCGGTCATCGCCGAACTTATATATACATACAACATATTAACACACCTATAGATAAAGCATAACATTTGTAGAGGAATAGGATTCGGTGGGGGGGAGGAGATAGAAATCTATGGCAAACTGAAATTTTACCAAATTATTATTAGGTATAGATATAGATATAGATAAGTCCGGATGCAGTTAGAGGGAAACGAACCAAAAAATAAATGGGCAAAAAATAGAAAGTTTACCTCTTTATTTTTAGGGAAGAGATATAGATATAGATATAGATATAAATTTCTATTATTTTTTTACATAATTTATAACTTTATTAGTTTAGCATAAAAAGGAAAAAAAAAAAGAAAAGTAGCTAAGCCATGACTCGGTCTAGTTCATTAGTTTTTTTTTTTGAGAGGATCTAGTTCATTAGCTCATTAACATAAAAGGCCGATGAGACGAATTCGAGCCCACTAATATAGGTGGCCCAACATAGGCTGAACTTTTACATCAGGAATCCTTAAGTTTCTCGAATTTAATTTAGGTCCTTCCACCTTTTCTTTCTCTCTTGTACTTTTGCACCTGGAACCTTGCTTGTTTTTTTTTTCTCTTTCTCTACCCAAACCACGTAACCTCACGTTGTAGTCGACCCGGACACGTAGATCGAGCGGACAGATTAGCGGACAGATTAGATGGCACACTGAAATTTTGGTAATTTATTATTAGGTATAGACTAGCAAAAATGCCCGTGCGTTGCAACGGGAGGAAAACTCTCTAATATTTATGGTAAAACGAGAACATAAATATTATATTTTTATTTATGTTTTGTTTCTTCTGTAAAATTTAACAAACTTGTCTCTATATCTCTCTTTGTTCATGTTGTCCTGTCAATCGGCATACACCACTTTTCTTGTTTTTCTACTTACTTCTTTCAACCCTATGCGATCCCTTGGGAATTCTTGCAGCTAGCCATGCTCTACCATGTTAAGATCGGAAAGCACGCAATACGGTTAGGGGCTACGGCAACATGACGTGGAGGACTCAGGTTTGGTACGGTCTACACCTTCCACACCATTGGCAATGATATTGATGGGCCTAGGAGTTCAGGCATTGTGCGCCTTGAATTTTGTTTGTGTGTGCCTAAGATGCCGTTCGTCTCCTACACCTTGGATGATAGGTAGGCACTTCGATTGGGTTCTCCGCACAGAACCTCGGCAATGATAACATGATGGCGTCGTGACGAGCACACCGATGATCTTGGTGAAGGAAGGCGATTGCTGACATGCATGCGTCAATGTTGTGGCCACACAAGTAGCGACGTTGTCACAAGGCCGACATCGGACGATGCCCACCCTGTTAGCCTAATGGTTTCTACGACTGATAAGTCGATTGATGCTATTTTGTTGTGAGACAAAAACATTGTACCATAGCCGATAAGCAAGGGCTGACAAGTCTAAGAGAACATGATGACATCTCAGTCGTGGCAAGGCAAGTACGGTCGAATGCGTCGTAACATTACCCTCTTTATTTTGGGTTGGATTACAAAGAGGGCGACAAAATTTGCTGGGAACGTTGGGCGAGTCGGGCATTGTGTTGGCGCATATGATTAATGATTCCCTTCTATAATATTTGTTTCTGTTTATGTATAACTGTAGGAAATATGAAGATGTCATCTTTGTGGTACTTTGTTGTTTGGTTTTCCATTTTTCTGATGATGTGCTCCCAATCAGACTCCACCATACAGATGCTTCCATATTGTTTTTGTTCCTAATATAAAGTGACGTCTTTGTACCGCCCTACCGGAATATTTCTAAATACAGAATACAAATATATATTCCCTTATCTATGCGTCTTTCTGAGTTAGATTTTGAGTCCGGTGCGAGTCCTAATAAACGGTGTATAATAAAATAATTCTCCTTCCACTTGGCGTGCTTGGTCTTGCATGTGAGACTTGCCATATATCAATTTATAACTTGCTATGTCGGCCGATTTAGCTTTGCATTGCATGTGGACATGCAAACCATTTTTTTTTCTTTGAGGACGTGGGGGGCGGGGGTAGAGCTATTTATGGCTTCATGAAACTAACACATTGATTTATTGCTCACACAGGGGGGTTTATTTTTTTACTTACGCGAGGCGAGTGGACAGCGATACGGACATGGAGAAGGCAAGAGGCGGACAGAAAGACCGGAGGCGGACAGAAAGACCGGAGGCAGACAGAAAGACCGGAGGCAGACTGAAATTCCGGTGTTCCAAAATGAGATTTAGGTGGGCACTATCTTCGTGCCGGCGAGTGGTTTGGCGAACTTAATGTAGAACCCCATGGTGATGACGTCGAGCCCTATTTAGCATGGATGCCATGTCTGGAAACAATGCACAATATACACCGAGTCCCAGGCCCCACAGTGATAGATGATAAGTCCCGCACCTTGTGTCGACACACGCTGAGCCTTGCGCCGCGATCATGTGTGGCTCATCTTCATGTAGACGTCGCCCGTCACTCGCCCGTCGTCCTCAGTTGCTAGTCTTCACATAGATGTCATTCTTTACTCATCACTCCACCGTCGCATTACCAAGTTTTATTTGGCTGGAGTCCTCACCAAGATAAGCATTTGGATGAGCAGACCATGGAGATTCTCAAACGTCGACTTTGGCAGCTATTGCGAGTAGCAACAACACAATATTGGTTTCACGAGACACCTAATGATGTACGCCATCCTCCAAGTCTTTTTCTTAAACTCTCAAGGCCTTTTTGTTGATCGACTCGATCACCTCCATGGAACACTACTTACCGTCCACGAGCTGGATACATGGTCATCTCGATTTATCTTAGATTATCCCTACTTGTTTTTTAGAAAGTTAGGAATCCATATTGTTTCAGTTCCTATGATTATGGACATTTATACACTTTTCTTTCCTCCGTATTTTGAATTGCTTTTAGATGCACATAAAGAACTTGCAACTCACATTGGACGATAAAAAAGAATACGGGCTCGGCTATGTTTATTTGGTTTATTAATTGATTTTACTAATAAATACAATCCTCTAATAAATCCAGATCTAATAAAATAACACCTCTAGCATTTTTACGCTGGAACCTTTTCTTTATCTTCATCACTCCTACTCCTATATATGCGTTTGGACAAGGGAGACCAAGTCTTTTTTCCGAGTTCGGTAAGGCCGGCAGAAAAAAGAAATAGCGGTAGAAAAGAAATACTGGAGTAGTAGCAAGATTTGTTATTTAATAAAAAAACATAATCCGAATAGAGGTTGGAGATGGACGAAAAAACACAGCGAAAATTTTGTCTCTTTATTAGTAGGTAGGTATAGATATAGATTATCTTCCTTGCTCCCGATTTCCTTGTGTTCAAATATAAAACGGTATAGAACTATTAATAGGATACGAAAAGAAACTTTAGAGAAAATAGGATACGGAGAGGGAGGGGGCTACGGGCTGGTGGATAGAAAGTTATTGGCGGACAGAAAGGTATTGGCAGACTGAAATTTTCTTGCTTTATTATTAGGTAATAGATTAGGGATAGAAAAGCAATTCAATAGAACGAAGGTTCATCCAGGTTCGAATTACACAGACGCGTGGTCGGGTGCTTATACTACGCACCTGCCACATCAACAACACGAAAACGGCCTCAGGCCCACAACGGTTACACGGCCCATGATGGCCCAAGCCAGATAGCTGCTGAAATGAAGAAGCCCACGAAGATGATCAAGCTTCAGCTTGAAGCCCCGCTTCCCGCCTTGTTGCATGTTGCCGATCTGGCAGCAGACGGTGGGTTGATCTCGTGATTGCGTCGTAATCCCTGTCGACAGAGTTGCGGATCCGCAAGTTCGTGGTGCTGATTCGAGCCAAGGTTGACGGATCCGAGAGAGACGAGCTGTTGTCGAGGTCGAGATCGAGTTAAGGTCTTCAGGAGACACTGGCGCCGAAGCGAGGTCCGAGCAAGTTGCAGCAAGATATGGCGAAGTTAGTGAAGGATTTGGTGGTGCAATTCGAGAAGATGACCAAGCAGTTCAACGGCTTTCAGAACATGATGCAGAATTCCCCGGACTCCCTCAACGCCATGGGGGCCTGGCAATCAAGCGGTGAATTGTGCGACCAAGCGGCGGCAGTGGCCGAGCTAGAGCACACTAGAGGGGTGCACGTGCCTCACGGGTGCATAAACATGTGTTTTAGGGGTGCATATATGGTGGAATTTTACCCAAATCCATTGTTTTTATAAAATTTTGGGGGTGCCTAGGCACCCTCTTGGTAACGAAGCTTCGGCCCTGAGCGGCGGGAACGGCTACATCGCTCAACGTCGTTTCCAAGCGGGTTGATCTCGTTGCGTCCAGGATCGACACGATAGCTCCCGCATCGCACGCCTCGACACAGCCGTCATCTCGTGGGGTGGTGCATCCGCCACCTACCACCAAGGTGGTGGACTTTAATCTCGCCCCGGAGTCGTCCAACATTACTCCGGCGAGAGGAGGGGACCTGTCCGTGACGGGGCCCAACGGACACGGCGGTGAGATCCTAGGCGGATTCCAGCCGCCGAACTTCAACAAGGGTATGTTTCGACCCGTTCATCCTAATTTCGCCACACATGATGATGCACCGGGGCACGGGCAATCACCTCCATTTTCTAAGATGGATTTTCTAAAATTTGATGGTAATTCGCCATGTTGGTGGCGTGACCAATTACCCCCTACCATTCTATGTTCTTTCCTGGCAGGAGAGCCCGGCCACGTCGTCCCAAAATCCCTCGCGATGTCCACGTCGCCAAAAAGTCGTGCTTGGCTGTCGTTCGTCCGCGTCGCTCCTTTCTCTTCTCGCCACATATTCCAGTCGTCTTTCAGTCTACGCGGTCGTCCTCCCGTTCCTCAGTCGCTCCTCCCCTTCTTCAGTCGCGGCGAGCACTGCCTCCGATTTGCCGCATCCCCTTTCTCTGCTCGCCTCTCGCCGTCCGCGCTGTGGCTCGCGCTTCTCGTCGGTGCGCTGCGCGCTCTGGGTCGCCTCTCCCGACGCGTCGTCTGCGGGGGTGGGGCCTCGTGGGGCCCGCGGCCCCCGCGCCGCCGTTGCCGCGCCGGCGGCCTCCGCGGTGGTCGGCTCCCTGCTGCCCGTCCGACCGGGGGCTCCGCCTCCGACGCGTTTCCCAGCGGTGCGCCGCCTTTCTTCCTCCGTTCGTCTCGGGACCGTCGTCGTCGCTTCGTGCTTCGCCGTTCGTCGGCCTGGATCTGCTGCTGTGTTAGGGTTCGCAGTTTTCCGGCCGGCTGCGTCCTGCTGGAGGTCCGCCTGATTCGGTCCTGCTGGTTGCTTCCTCCCTCCTGTTGGTAAGTCTTCGCGTTCATTCTTCTTCCCCCGCTCTATTTTCTCATGGTCGTCGCCTGGCCGTACAGATCTGCGCTCGCGCTTGTTCTCGCTCGTCTTCGGTCCGCAAGGTCTGATTTTGTTTCTCTCCTTTCCAGTCCGCTCGGTGCTTCCGCTTGTCTTCTAACTTCTCCGTAGTTCCCTGTTCTGTTCGGCCTTTGCGTACGGTTCGGCTTTGGTTCTACGCGCTCGCCGGCCTTATCCTCATAATGACGCCTGCGTTTCAGGTCTAACGGATTTTGTGTCATGCGGGTTTGGAGTCTCGCGTTGCCGCATTGCCGCTTCGCCGGGCTGCTCCGACCGACCTCTCGCTTGCTCTTGCGGCTTTGTGCCTCTCGCCGTGGGTGCACCCGGTATGAATAGCCCCGCCTCCATTTGTGTGCCTTAGGTGTCCTCAATTGTCTTCAGCTCCTTCATTTTTACCTTCTGTTTCTTAGACTCATCTTCTTTACATTTCTTTTTCCTTTTGTTCCTTCCTTTTCCAAAAAAAAATAATGATATGAAACCCTGCAGTCGCCGTGGTGTGCCTCTGGCCGTCTCTGTCCTCGGGTGCCTGCCGTTGACTGCTCGACATCCGGCGCGTTTGTTTTCGGCGCCCGCCGTTGCCTTAGGCTTAGTTGTCTTTCATGTTTTCGGTCAGGGTGTCCTCCATGTCAATTTTACAGGTTGTTGGGCAGCGGTGCAGCCTCCCTTTGGTTGCACCGGTCGCTGAGATTATGGAGGATGGGAGTAGGATTCATGGCATTGAGATTCAGCTGCCTGTTCTCTTTGCGCATGATGTGTCGCGTCGTGTGTTCTTTTGGTTCGACAAGCACGATGAGGATTTTGGCCCGTATGAGGACGCCGCCTTAAAGGCTGTTAGGTTCCTTCAGGGCCTCTATGCCTTCATTGTTGTTGACTATAACTACGATGCGTTGCTCCAGCAACGGCTTCTGCTCCGACAGTTGTTTAGTGTAGCCAATGCCGGTGCGCATTTAGCCCGCGCTGTTGTTGCTGCGGCTGAGGGTCCGGTGGCTCTTACGCCCAACATTTTGCATTGTGCAGAGCAAGTCCTTGAAGAGTTGTCTCTCATGGTTGACCCTGCCATTCCGTAGCAAGCTCCGTCATTGGATTGGAGCTTACTCTGGTCTTATCTCCTGTTTTAGGCTTCTTTTCCTCTGTCGCCATATGCTTCGTGTACGCGTTTCCCACAAAAGTTGTTCACTGTTTCGTATTTCCATTTCGTCTGTGCCTCTGTGTCCCACAATGGAACCGCGGCTCCTTGCATTAGCCGTCCTGGTTCATTTGTCCCTGTGTTCTCCTTCGCGCCGGTGTCTTCGTTGCGATGGATCCGTCAGGTTGGTCAACCGTTTGCTGTTCCTTTTCTTAATTCTATGTTCTTTCTCTCTTCCTCTTATATGTTGATGGCTTCATGTGTTCATGGTTACCTTACTTCTGCTTTACTCGGTTCTTGCTCTCTGCATTGTGTGTGTGTGTGTGTGTGTGTGTGTGTGTGTGTGTGTGTGTGTGTGTGTGTGTGTGTGTGTGTATATATATATATATATATATATATATATATATATATATATATATATATATATATATATATATATATATATATATATATATATATATATATATATATATATATATATATATATTTTTCGTACTCTTATGAGTATGTACTCCCATCTCTATATCTCTAGATTTAGGGCGTATATGACCGAACAAAGTGTATATACACGAAGTATATGGTCATATTAGAGTACCCAGAGTGTTATATATGTCAAGTATACATGCATACATTGGGTATATGGTCATAGATATTTTATATAATACAGTAGTGGCATTTTAGTAATATATCAAAAAATATATGTTCCTTTAAAATTTTTTAGCGTACAAAGACATGAAGTATCTTAAAATGAGTATATAAACATACTAAAATCGATAAACAGGTATGGACACATACCTAGTATGGTTTTTTAGCGATGGGAGTATATACTCGTAAGAGTATAATGGAATTTCCCTATATATATATATATATATATATATATATATATATATATATATATATATATACACGTAGATTTGGCAACAGCTGTGGGCTGCTCGGCGTCTACTCCGCCTGGTACACCAGACGGCCACCACTTGCGTTCCACGGACTTTTTGTATGTTGCTCTTCTCTTCCCTTTAGGTGCCGCCTAAGGGTCAGGCATATTTTCTGTATACTCACTAAATAACGCACCCTCTACGTTAGCTGCTGCTGATCGGCATGTGATATCATCGCCTGAGGCCACAAGCGCACGTAGAGGCCGGAAAAGGCGGCGGGAGGAAGCCTCCAACTTCCCTGCACCTGCTGTCCAAGCACGCAGCCTGCTACCTCTTACAACATGTCCTGCTGACTCCGCGTCGGTCTCCACTGTCCGTGTCTCTAGATGGGGTCCGCAGTTTGTTCCCGACCGCCATGAGGTCACCAGTCCAAGCTCCACTCTTGCTAGGCGAGCGCGTCGTGCAAAACTGTCCCAACGTTCCATGGCTCGGGCAGGTTCGTCTCCGTTGTTGTCCTTCTTGAAATCATCCCCGCTGTCCATCCTTTGTGTTGCGGAGATCATGCGCACTTTGTTGCTGAACCTTCGTTCTGTTGCCTATTTATGTTAGGTGTCACCTCTTCCCGCCAAGATCAGGCATCCTGTGGACATTTCGATCAGGATTTCGTCGAAGCTCTCAAGGGTACGGCGTGTCCTGCGTCTATGTCTTCTGGGCTAGGTTCCTGCCTTATTGTCTGCTGAGACTCAGCCATGGTTTCCCCTCTTTGCTGCAGCCTCCCACCCGGCAGATCGTACTTCGGCGCACGATCTCACTCGCCATCATTGTGGTGCGTATTCCGGCACCCCGAAAAAACTAGCGAGAGGGAGGTCTTCGCGGGCGGGTCGGCCTACATATAGCCTCTGCTGCAAGAATGGAAAGGTCAAGATTCCACCGTTCCAGCCATGGCCTGAACCATTGGCTTCTTTGGCAAGGTTCGATGGTGGTGTCAGATCAAACAAGTTCATGAAAAATATCAGGCAATACAATTGTCTCTTTGCTTTCACTTCGATGGGAGCTGACATAGACCGCTCAATGAATGATGACCGTGGTCCTCCGATTTTCAAAGTTTGTGGTTAGGTTCACCATCGGATAGGCTCTTTGCTCCCACCGGATGGTGCACCTCCCAAATTCATACAGCTGTACATCTATGACACAGCGAATGAGGTCACCAACAGAATTTCAGCCTTGCATCCATCGGAATCGCGTGGTTGCAGTCTGGATCCATCTATCATTGAGGATTTGACAAGAATGCTAGATGAACATAATCCTTTGGCTAGGCAATTTAGGGTCGCGAGAGATAGGGTGGCAGACAACAATGAAGAAAACTTTACAATCAGAATTGTTGGTGCTAGAGAGGGAGAAACTGTGCAGTACAATATGCCGACTGTTGAGCAGCTCGCACTCCTTGTTGTAGGTGACTTCTCATTGGAGACTTTCGAACGGGACATACTCATACAAACCCGTTCTGGAGATATGCAGCGTATCACATCATTGCACCCTGCCTTCATGTCATTGCAGTACCCTTTGTTGTTCCCATTTGGTGAGCGAGGGTTCCAGGTTGGCGTGCTATACAGCGGTGTCCAACTTACAGATGCAAACAAACGTACAAAAGTCACAATGCAAGATTATTTCCGCTACATGTTCCACTATCGCCGTGAACAGCCAAACCCATATTTGTGCTACGGCATCCTCTCTAGCCAGATAAAAGTCGATGCCCAGGCCTGCATAGATGAAAACAGGCTCAGGTACATTCTTGACCACCAGCAAGATATCCGAACAGAGAGTATTCAAGGTATATCAGATGCTCTCGGCCGTGGCTGCCTTTTTGTGAGGAGATGGGCAAGCGTACTGTGCTGCCAGCTTCTTTTACAGGCGGTCGTAGGTACATGATACAGAATTATCATGATGCCATGGCAATATGTAGGCGTATGGTGCTCCCGATTTCTTTGTTACTTTCACTTGCAACCCAAAGAGGCCAGAAATAGCCGAAGGCATCTTCGAAGCTGGGCAGCGATCAACCGATAGATCTGATGTTGGTGTCAGAGTTTTCAACATGAAACTTGAGGAGCTCCTTGCTGACATACGCAAAGGCCGTGCTTTTGGGAAATGCAATGCAGGTAACCATGGTCCTCCTTGCCACCTCTCAACTCTTGGCCTGCCCTATTTAGCCAACTATCACATGCCCAATTTTTCCCTTCCTGTCTCATGCTATGTCTCAGTGCTTAACAATGGTTATCCTTTCTTACAGTTCTTCATACTATTGAATTCCAGAAGCGGGGACTCCCACATGCCCATATTATCCTCTCGGATATCTCGCGACATCGCCAACCCTACCCCCGGCTCTCATTGACTCTTTTGTGACCGCCGAGATCCCTAATCCTGCTATTGACCCTCTCGCCTATGCCCTTGTTGCTGAACATAATGCATGGTCCTTGTGGACAGTCAAACCCTACATGTCCCTGTATGAAGGAGGGCAAGTGCTCTAAACATTTCCCAAAAATGTTCCAAGAAGAGACATCCGTTGATGCTGACGGCTTTGCGGTGTACAAACGCCGTGACAACGGTATGTTCGTTGACAAAGGAGGTCATCGTCTTGATAACAAGTCGGTTGTGCCTTACAACACCGCCCTCCTGAAAAAATACCAAGCTCATATGAACGTTGAGTGGTGCAACAAAACAATCTTTGTCAAGTATCTTTTCAAGTATGTGACCAAGGGCGCTGACTGCAGCAAGGCTTATTTAGAGAGAGTCCGCACTGGGAAAACGGTGCCCATTGATGGTGAGACTCAAACCATCAATGAAATAATAGAATACCTCAATTGTCGATACATTTGTGACAAGGATGCTTGCTGGCGTGTCCTCGGGTATGACATCCACAGGCACTACCCTGCAGTTGAAAGGATGCCTGTTCATCTTCCCGATGATAACTTCATCAGCTATAGTGCCCGTGCGAGGATGGACAAGCTTCTAAATGTTGAGTTCCTCCGTAACACAATGCTCACACAATGGTTCGATGCCAACCTACGCAATTCAGATGCAAGAAGTTTGACTTACCTTCAGTTTCCCTCCAAGTGGAGATGGGACAAGAAAAAGCGAGAGTGGGAAAAACGTCGCGAAAATCGCCCCAAGGTGGGACGGCTCCACTTTGTGCACCCGTCAGCAGGAGAACGTTATTACCTTAGGCTGCTCCTTCTATCAGTGAAAGGGGCTTTAAGCTTCTCTGATCTTAGATGGCACAATGGCATTCAACATCCCACATTCAAGGAAGCCTGTAAATCGCGTGGCCTCATTGGAGATGACCAAGAATGGTACGAGGTGTTTGATGAGGCAGCACACTGGGCTACTTCAGCCCAGATGCGTAATCTTTTTGTCACCATGCTGCTATTTTGTGAGGTTGGAGATGAGTACGCCTTATTTGACAAAATCTGGCGTCTCCTTGCAGATGATATACAGTATCAGTATAGGGACATGATTGGCAGCAGGACCCATCGTCTTAGTGATGCTAAACTCATGGACTCTGTACTTGATGACCTAGCGCAGCAGTATAGTAGGAGCGGCTGCAACATTCGTGACTTCAACTTGCCTCAAAGAACAGATGTGTCGTCCTGTCCAACAACAAACCGTCTCGTTGAAGAGCAGCTGTCCTACTTCTCGGTGCAGCACGCGTACCACGAGGATATGCTGTCTACTTTGAACGCTGGACAGCTACAGGCCTTCAATTCAATTGTAAATGCGGTCTTGACTGATACTCAAGGATTCTTCTTTGTCTCAGGCTACGGAGGGACCGGCAAGACCTATCTCTGGAACTGTATTGTGACACACCTGAGGCTCAAAAGGAAAATTGTTCTTACAGTTGCCTCCTCAGGAGTTGCCTCCTTCTTGTTGCCGGTGGTCGGTCGGCTCACTCAAGGTTCAAAATACCGTGCGAGCTCGACGAATCCACAATCGTGACATCAAAAGAGGCACAATTACGCGGAACTCATACGGCTTACCTCACTCATAATATGGGATGAAGCTCTGATGACCAACAGAAAAGCATTTGAGGCTTTGGATAGGAGTCTCCGCGATATTGAATCAGCTGACAACCCAGAACTAAAAAACATCCCTTTTGGTGGCAAGGTGGTTGTACTAGGTGGTGACCTCAGGCAAATACTTCCAGTTATTGAGGGTGGCAGTAGACAAGAAATTGTTGACGCTGCCATTGTCAACTCCCCTCTTTGGGCTGCTGCAACTGTGCTGCAGTTAACAGAAAACATGCGCCTAGCATCCTGCACAGGTGGCGCCGATGCACAGCGGGAGGTTGCTGCCTTCAGCAACTGGCTGTTAGACATAGGTGAGGGCAACTGTCCGTGTACAGCCAAAGAAGGGGAGGCTGAGCCATCCTGGATTACTATACCGGACGACCTTCTCCTACATTGTGATGATGATACATTGTCCTGCATAGTTGGAGCTATCTACCCAGATTTGCTGGACAACTATCATGATCAAAAATATCTGAAAGACAGAGCTATACTAACTCCTACCAACGAGGTTGCTGAAACTGTTAATGATCATATTGTAGCGTTGTTGCCAGGAGCATCCAAAGAGTACCTAAGTTGTGATTGCATTTCAAAATCAGAAGGTGCCCATGAATCTTACGAGGTGTTGTATCCTGTTGAGTTTCTAAATTCATTGAGTGGCAATAATTTCCCCCATCATGTCCATGTCCTCCATCTTAAGGAAGGTGTGCCCATCATGCTTCTTCGTAACCTAAATCAGTCCGGTGGCCTCTTCAACGAAACTAGACTCATTGTTACAGGCTTGGGCGATCGAGTGATACAGGCAACAATAATGACTGGAACTCATGTGGGAGAAACGGTTTTCATACCTCGTATCTGTCTCATCCTAAGATCCAATAAGTGGCCATTCCTTCTTGAAAGGCGACAGTTCCCGATTAAGGTTTGCTACGCCATGACAATCAACAAGAGCCAAGGACAGACCTTAGCTTATGTTGGTGTATACCTCAAAAAACCCGTTTTCTCACATGGACAGCTATATGTTGCTATGTCCCGCGTGAGTTCAAGAAAAGGGCTAAAACTTCTAATTGAAGATGAAGCTGGCAGGACCACCAATGAGACAAGGAATGTTGTATACAAGGAAGTGTTTACTTCGTTCGCTGCAGCACGGCCCAGCTAAGCGACTCATCCACAGTGCAGAGGCAAACCGGGCCAGATTTACATGCATTCCTTCATAGAATAGCCATGCCATGTATCACATTGGGTATTTTAGTCTCTTGGGGCTGTGCGATGCGGCCACAGGATGGACCTTTGTATTTTGTGCACTGTTTAGATGCGCTAATTAACAGTAGTTTCTATTGTCCACTTCAGTCTACATGTACATGTACTCTCCAGAACACAATATGTTGATTCACAGCATTTTATTTTTTATTTCTCTTCGCTGCAGCTGTTGATCCCCAACTTTTTTTTCTTTTATTTGCCCTCACTGCGATTTACCTTCGTCAATTCTTATGTATGTAGCGCTATCGGCCTGCATGAAACAAATGCTACAAATGTGCCTTACACATATGCAGTTGGATTTTTTATGCCGTTAATTTGTCCGACAGCACATATTTCTGTGCTGTTCTGCAGGATCAAACATGCAGCACGGGTCACCGAAGAAAATATACCTTGCTGACCTTACGGTCAAACCCATAGCCTCTTCCATTTGCGTCCGTGTCATGAGAAAGTGGATATACAATGGTAACAAGCCTGGTGCGCCGGTTCGATACATAGGCCTTGTCCTGGCTGATGAAAGGATGTGTTTCCTGGCTACAGTCACTAACTTCCTTACATTATTATACTCCTTCGCTCCCCACAATATTACAACCAATGTGTGGTTTCTACTTTTCAGGGAGAGGCTGTGTATGCTCAGATTCTACAGAAGGATGTTCACCTCCTGGGACCCAAGCTAGAACTAGATAAGGTGTACATCATCAGCAGATTCAGCGCTAGAGTCTCCAAGGCTAACTATGTTCCCTTCGACAAGCACATTATGATTGAGTTGTCCGAACACATGTTGATTCATGAGGCAAAGGATCCTCCACAGAGTTTCCCCAAAATCATCTACAACCTGACCCCATACAACAATATAATCCCGGTCGGCCCAGCTCAGCACAAACTATATGGTAAGTGCTTCCTCTGAACAGGCAGACATACTAATGATATTTTTCCTCTTCGGTACAAATGCATGCCCCTGTTATCTGACGTCATATTTCCCCCCCCCTACTCGGCAGATGTCCTGGGTATCATCACCTCTGTAGGGAACACAGAGCCCAAACAGCTGATTCAGCAAGAACGTGTTGCCACTATTAGAGAAGTCATGCTTACAGAATTAGAGTGCGTATTCCACAGGCCCCAATGTTATTCAAGTCACTGCACAAATTGCTGTCCTATTCATGTGTCTTGCCCTTATGCACATCTCCTAATCATATTTTTTTTCAGCGGAACAAAGTTCAAGGTGACACTCTGGGATGACTGTGCTTCTCGGTTTGCCCTGCCGGAGGCTTCAACATCAACGCCTCTGCAGTCCATAGTGGTTCTTTTTGTTGGGTGCACAGCTAAAATTATATCCAGTAAGCTAACCACCTGTTGCCTCATCCTTCATTCCTGTGTGGTTGACCTACTCTTTCCAACTGCTGCCTCTTATGCTTTTCTCAACTGCATTGCAGATGTCACTCAGATAAGTGCAGGAGACTCTTAGCGCTGGTTCTTCAACCCTGATATCAGAGAGGCTCAGCATTTGTACTCTATGTATGTGCTGTCACCTATCATTATATCGCTGCTATCACCTACCACTGCCGTTCTAACTTCTTGCCTTCACAACAGGTTATCCCTCAATCCTGTTCCTATATATCAGCCGCCTCCAGAACAGCCTGCTGCGCTTGTCCCCATGACTCCTACAAAGCTACCACACAAGACATTAGCTGAGCTTAACGGCCTCAGTCCATTCGATTTCTTGGTGCCTATCCTCTTGCTTTTGCATTCTCCTTTGGTATTCACATCATATTTAGGAGCCTGCTCTGTTTTTCAGGATGGAGGTTTCAAGTGCACTGTGACAATCACATCGGTTGATGAGTCCAAGCGCTAGTTCTATGTTGGTTGTGCGAAATGCAAGAAAAGCGTTGACTACGAAACTGTTCCCTTCAGATGTTCTCGGTGTGAATGGGGAGAATCAAAGACACTGTAAGCTGCGAAACACATTCTTAATAACTATTACGCCTACTCTTTGCCACTTCCGCTGCCCTATATACAAATACCATGAACAAATGTGCATTCTCTGTGCAGATTCACACTTACCTTTACTGCTGAGGATGAGACTGCCACTGCATTATTCTTTGGTTACGATGAAACTTCACGTCAGATTGTCCATAAAAATGTCAGCAGTGTTCTCAAAGAATACAGACGCTCTAATCAATACCCACAGTCCATCCGCGATTGTGTTTCGCGCAAGTTCACACTGTGGATCAGTGTGACAGAGGACACATGCCGTGGGATTGGGCCACGGACATATCTGCTGAAAGGAGTACCCAGAGACCATGAACTCGACGCTCTCAGAGATAGACAGCTTCAGATTGCTCAACGCCAGATGCAATCTCCATTAAGTCCAGCCTCTACATCTTCTCCTCATGGTTCAGCCCAACACCTCCTCACACATCATGGTGAACAAATGACAACTGACATTGCTCAGCATCCAGGCTCCTCGGTCTGTACCTATTCTCCTTCGCTCTTCCTGATTTGTTGCATACATAGCAGCCTGTTCTTACCGAGCCAACGTGTCTTATACATGCAGCAGTCACCACATCCACCGCTGCTGAATGAAGATACATCGCAGAAGCACCTTCAGATTACGTAAGTTATACTCATTCTTTGTTTGCTGCTGCACTTAAGGAAACAGGTAGCATTGTCGCTCGTGCTTTCACGCCAATCTGATAGAATACCTTCGGCTGACCATATTGCAGACTGCCTACGCATCACTCATCGATTGCTAGAAATTTGTTTCCACCTGAATCTCCGGTAAGTTAGCTGAGTGTAGTGCCTTACCTTGTTACTCCTCTCCATATGCTATCTACCTGTGTGCAGCCAATCATATTCTCCATTCTCTGGTTTTAGGAACTCATAGGCAAGGATCAGACCATAACTGCCACAGAGGCAAAAGAAACCACACAGAGGTATTGTTCCATGGTTCAAACAGTTAGAGCAGCCGATCCTTGCTAATACTAAGTTTGTTGCAACATCCTCGCCGACCCATGCATATAATGTTCAGCCTGTTGCCATAAACCTTTGTGAAACACGTGTACAGGTCAGACGACAGCGCCAACAAAGAAGTGGATGACGCTGCTGGTACCATGGACAGCCCTCCCCAAAGCAATCTGCAGGTTCGTCGGCGTATTCTTATGTCCTTTCCTGTCCTACCTGAGATGCATCCATAGGTGCTGAAACCATCTTCCTTTCATCACAGAGCCCACAAACACCGAACAAAGTGGCTGCTGCAGACGTTGACCCCACGGTTCGTCCTGATCGTAAGGCCAAACGGTAAGTTTGATTTCAGCCTCAATGTCTGTCTTACATGCTGCGAGACATCCCGCTGCTGTATACATCCTGTGATTCTGCTTTAGTGGTAGGACCGACACGTCCGCTGCCCATGGGAAGGCCAAGACCCAGAAGCCAGGCGCAGGCGCAGCCGACAAATAGATGCAGAGTACGCCCCTCTCATGCTTTCCAGATTACTGTCTACCACTCAGTGTACAACAAAGTAGCCCTGTACAACAGAGCCAAACCTTCTTCTCTAACAAATTGCTACTTACTTATTTTGTAAGGCGCTCCAGCTGAACATGCATCTTCCACCAAACTTTTGGACATTAATACCGCAGATCAGGACCTACCTGTGCTCATCGCCAGCAGCGACGGCTGCCTCTGTAGGTGATGTGCTAGCTTTTGTTAGCCCCAGCTGAAGAAACCACGTTTCCTATAAATATTCAGCACCCTCACGCCTTAGCCTATTGTCTCAGTGTGGCACAGACAATTTTAGATGATGCTCTCAGTGTTAAATCATCGCGTTGTGGCTGCCACAACGTTAGATGCTGCCTACTACCGGTTCCCTGTGTAAACCAGACACACCATCAATATAATCCTCTATTGTCTCTTCATAGCATTGTTGAGGTCATCAGGTTGAGATGAATGGATGTGCTGGTAATGAAAATTTCCCTTTTAGAACAAAAAAGATCCGATTGTTACCCTTGCTGACAAATCTTGACGGTTTCCAGCCCACAGCACATGCGTATAGCCCACCGTTTAGGCCCAATGGGTTGCGTCCAGCCAACAAACGGCTTACGAGCCCACGGCCGTCCCATACAAAATAACGATGACCCAGCCCGCGAACATAGTCGATCAGCCCAACAACATGGCTCCAATCGAACAACAGCCCATCAGTTACTCGGCCCAGTAGTGGAACAAATTACCTGCGCGCTGTGAATCCAACGAGGCCAGCACATACGGCGGAGTTATTCTTCTGCAACGCTGCCATTACATTGTCACCTACCAAGCCTATCGTCGTCGTCTCCCGGAGACTCGCTGCCTCTCCCACACCGCGTGACCTGCAGCGCTCCGGCCGGCGAGGACCCTTACTGGATACAAATCCATGCCGGCCAGTTAACCAACCCAGGTACTTCATTACTCAGCACTTAACGTTGTCTAGATCTGAACACCAAGCACCTAAAATCCTACAGTCTCCCTTGCTTCTGTACGGCGGCATCCACAGAGCCAAACATGGACCTCGTACGGGGTGGTTCTCCATCTTGAAGCCACGCATAGGAAGCAGAAACACTTTCTTCTTCGGAGCTCAGGCCGGCCAGCTAACCAATCCAGGTGCTGCTCTACCCTCCACGCTGCTACTCTTTAGATCTGAGCAGCACCCACCTAAAATCCTGTTGTTTTCTTTGTCTTCCTGTGCAGCGGCATAGCCCCATCCACAATATGGACGTAGAAGGTATGTCTGCATCTCTGTATCCACCTTCCTGGTTTTTACGTGCCTGCCTTATGTGCCTACCATCCAGACTTTCATGATCATAGCACAACACACAACATGCCAACAAAAAGAACCAGATATTTATACCATCTACCATGTCTCCAGATGACGATAACAACCAAAGGCCTATGATAGTTGGAAGAATCAAGCAATCACAGATGAAAGGTGTCATGGTATTTGAAGTAAAGGCAGATATCAGTGGTAGATTCTTTGATCATTTCAATAGTGACAGCATGACATATGTTAGGCCCTATTTTATCATACGCCTCAGGAGTCCAGAATCACACCGCTATTTGCTCTCCCTTCATGTCCTACACGGGACCAGATTTACAATGTATGTTCTTCCTTGGTGCAATGAGTATCAAGCAGCTCGACTTCCACGGATGCTCCCACACAATCCTTTAGGTATGGACCTCAGGCACGTGGCACCTTATTTTCTACTATGCTTGGCCTGCTATGGTTCTAACAAAAAATGTATCCAATCGCAGAGGACCCAGCAATGGAAACCACAGTGTATACACCTTGTCACGAAGACCCCTCATCCAGGGACCCCTTCGACACTGAAATGGCCAAAAAAACGTCATACATAGGTAAACTGTCAATGACAGGACAAATATTTACTAGACCATCGTCCTATTCTTCCTAACAACTGAATCACAGGTATTGTAGAGCCAAGGACTCCTGCGTCTGCGCCAGACTACAGCTACTTTGTGATTGCTGAACTCCAGCACTTCTACAGGACAAAGACTGTGGCTTTTCTTAGATGCGCAAGGTCATGCATGATGGCATGCGATATCATTTCTAATGTGCAAAACATTCTGCGTCAGACTTCTTTCACCGTGTCCAATGAGACCGAGGCACGCGATGCTCCGCCTATCAATGGTAGAGCCTTCTGCCTCGCAGATTTTGTGAACACCATCAACTACAAAGTGCGATCTATGGAACACAACCTCCAAAGCATTGAGAAGCTTTCAACCATTGCATACAGTAATGTCTGCCCGACCATGAAACTAAGGAAATTCCAAAAAATTACATCACCGTTGCAGGTACGCAATCATACAGCCCAACCCCCTTTCATGCTTATCGCCCATATACGCCATGAACGCAAAACTTTTTTTCACAGTTACATCACCACGTCAATTCTCAAAATGATTCCCAGGTACCAACCTCAGCTATGTACACCTCACAACTAACAGCAATCCTGCAAGCCACTGTCCACAAGATTTACAGCACAACAGCAACTATAACCACAACTGAAACAGTGGACAATCGATATCGAACAGTCATCTCATCTGATCAGTTCAACCCGTCTTTCATGTCTACCCACAACATCAACCAACACCAAGCTCAGGCCCAAGCAATATACCGCTTCCTCAAGCATACCACCCACTACATGGGATACACTATAGTGGACATTAACCACCAGACGCTTTCAAGGTTGATGGAGGAAATCAACCAATGCAATGAAGGTATCAATCATCTCTTCATGGCTGCTAGAGATGCTCGGGATACACTCCGTTGGCTCTATGAAGGCTGCGCAGAAAGCCATGCTGAGCTCATTGAAGCATTTGATCCATCCACCATACCGCTTCTGCATTCAACCAGTGAAGCTCTACTTACCAAACTGCAGGAACACCGCACAACTATCAACATTGCTTTTGATCAATTCGTTATGACAAAGGTACGTCCTCCACACTGGCAACCAAAATACGGCCAACCCACATGTCTTAGGATACTGCCTGCTAAACGATTTACTTTCAAACAACATATATACTTACCTTATTCTCTTACAACAGAGCGCCTACGACCCTACCACATTAGGAGACACCTCGTCATAGGAACACCTTGTGCTTCTCCAACGTACTGTCCAAGACAACCCTCCAAGCATTTCATTGGATGCGCTGTGCTATACAGCCGATGTACTTCCAAAATTTATGCTCTCCTGTACCTCTGTAGACTTAGAGCTAGCTTGCTGTGTAACCAAATGGTACTTAGACAGTGTCTACTGCTTTCATCTGCCTCTTTATGTGTATGTCCTCACTGAAATCAGGTCAGCCCACCGCTTCAGCCCATCTTAGCTTATGCTATGATGTTATGATATCGCGCCAGAGTCATTACTGCTGGATTCAAGCAATAATATTTCCTATAGTTTTGCTAAGCATGATCGTTCATACGCTATTTACAGAATCATAGTATACCGGCTATGTATGTGAAAAATCAAACATCTAATTATGTAAACAAGAAACTAGAATGGACGATAGACACCTAACATTTCACAAAGCATTGCTCTCTACTAGATCTGTATTTAACAAACTTCCAGGCAGCCCACTTGCAGCCTATAAAGATCCGGCCCAATCTAACAACAGGCCCCCACCTACACATCGTTGTACAGGAAAAAAAAGGCTCACGTAAACCGCAAGCCCAAAAATAGCCAGGCCCATAACCTCAAACAAAAAAAAAGAACTACCTGCGTCCAGCCTGCCACCCCACTCCCTTATCCAACCCCGCTGAGCCCCTCGCCTGCCGCCCCCTTGTGGATCCTTATCCAATCATCCCCTTCCTCGTCGCACCCCACCGAGCGCCATCTCGCCGCCGCCGACACCGAGCCGCCCGGCGTCGCCGCCGTCTCGCCGCCGGCCAGAGCAAGCATCCCCTTTACAGCCCCTTCCCCATCCTACTCTTCGACGTCCCGTCTTCCTTCTCTTCCTATGGATATCACCGGCGGATAGCCTCACCTAATTCCCCTCGTCAAATAAAACAACAGGAGCCCACAGATTCGCCGCCAACCCGACGTGCCTCGCTGTTGTCCCGCCGTCATCAGCTACCGAACACACCTCGGCGCACCGTGCTGCGCAGATCCCCGCACAACCAACGGCCACCAAAGGTACGGAAATCCCCTGTCATCTCATAGCAATGTAGAAAACGACCGCATACTAAACACTATGTTTGATGGTTAGACATTTGGGGAAGGGGTGGGGATAGAAGGTCAGTATCTGAGAAAGGTTTGTGTACGGTCTATTTCAGATAAACACAGACTTTGATTAGGAATTAATATTGCTCATACGTTCAATAACTCATACCAATCCACAAAGGAGCTACCACATAACGTGATAGATGGTACACAAGAGGAGGTGGGTATAACATATTGGTAATGTAACCTATGTGATTGGATATCCCGTATGGTAGTGAAATAGAATAGCGAAATAAACTGGTCACTGACTAATTAAGGAGAGACCCTTAACAAGGTCTATGTCACATGCACTTTTATCTATGCTATATGGGAGATTGATTTATATCTTGATGTGATCCAGGTATCGCTTAAGTAAAGATGCACTACATAATATCTTACGAGAAAACACACCTATAGGATGAGGTCAGTTGCTAGCTATAGTCTATGAGTTTGGATAGTCTCTAGATATCATGAAAGTGCCTGGAGTTTAAATTACATGCTTCAACCAGAGGGGATGTTTTTGGCAGTGTAATATCAGTACACGACTAAAGTAGAGCTTGCTTTTTCCACACAAAATTGTTAATTTAGGACACAGTCCAAGGCTCAAGCTAGCGAAATGAGAAATAATTGCTAGACATTACTGACAGGTAGAACGTTTCCGTATGGCAAGCCATATTCAAACACATCGGCAACCTGTTTCTCTGTTCGATAATCACCGCGGCTTAAATTACTTCGCCTGCTTCATGTCTCACTTCGTCTCCAGTGTACATGTCTACGCATACAGCTGCTCGTTTTCTCCTGCTAACATTACTCTACGCCGCGCAGATCCTCTGTGACCCTGCCCTGCAGATCTAGACCTACATCGACGGCAAACCATAGCGGGTTCCTTATCAGGTAAACAACTCTACATAAGCCCAAAATGTTCACATGAGCACCGAACACTTTTTCATGTAAGCTTTACACACTGCGTACAGATTTATTCCTAAACAAATAACACTTAACCGAGTTGCCACTAACAACAACATTTACACCGCAGTGATATGGGAAACTTCTGCTGCCCCGACATCACCATCATCAATGAGTCAGACATCGACCTCAACCAATCCGGCATACTAGGTCGTTCCACCATCGCAAAGGTTCCACCAGACGCTCGTCATGCAGCGCATTATCAAACTATACAGGAGGCAATTCTTGAGCAAGTTGACATCTACATCGACCTTCACAATATCTGTGAGTATGGCTCAGATTACCTCATCATCTCTGAATCAGTTGACATGGCGACCTACCTTATGAACAAGATGTTCCTAATCATTGAAAACCACACCATCCCTCTCGTGCCATGGACAACGGACTATGGAGCAACCACCCTGCCCCTGCAACTGTTGCCAACCATTAACAACCAACCTGCAGCAAACCAACAAAGAAGCCCAAAGCCACAAAAGCTCGACGTTGAAATCATAGGCCTCCCACCCCACCTGCGTTACCCACAAATAGTTAACAAACTCTTTTCTAACATTGGAACTGTCAAAGATCTCACTTTTAGACAGTACAATCTATCCTGTTTCTTCAGAACAAAAACCTCTGCAACTCCTCTGCCTATCATAGCACACATAGGTATCAAAAGATCAATGCCTACCGGTGAATTCGTCAGCATATGGCCGCTCACATATGAATACACGACACGAGAGATGGCCAGTCCTTATCCAGAACACCCAAGTCCAGAGACCTCGTCAGACGAAGGCTTCATTGACGGTAATCAAATATACTAACACCCTTACACAAACAAATACGATCGTTACATGCATAACAATTATTGCCAACCATGCAGAAGAAGAGAACCTTGATGACACTGATCGATACTGGCTGCGCCACAGACGCTATCAATCAGAAGGTAATTCACATCAATTTACATCTTCACATATACGCATCCAATTTTGGCTGTACTTTCTTTAAATCGTAACACGCTTTTGCTCCATGAACACAGATGACTACTATGACTACTAAGTCTATCCCTTCCAATGACATCCCCTACAAGCATCCGCTGAAGGCCACCGATCACTACCTCAAGCATGAATGTTGCTTTAGATCTTCGTAGAAATCTAATGCATGCTGTGTCTTATTGTAAAATGACAATAATTATGTAACCGTTATCTATGCACTGGACTACGACCTGTGTTTCATCCACCCATTCATGTATCCGCTATGCCTGGTGTATATTTCAATCATCAATTCTCCTATCATTTCTGCCTCCAAACACTTTGGCAGGGCGCGCAGGTGCGCACCATCTATACTATAATTGGATTCTTGTAAAGGCGTAAGAAGCCTGTCCCTTACATCAGACCCACATGGCAGTCTCTACTAATCATCCCCTATAATCGCGGATCGAAATCAAATCTGAATCACAGGAACGCTGATAATCGAACCCACCCGTCATACTACTCACGTCCATCCGCCAAACACCCGTAAGGTAACAATAGGCACACGCTAATCAAGGAACCCACCCGTCAGGTAATCTATAGGTTAATCACGTCCATCCGCCAATCACCCGTAAGGTAACAATACGCACACGCTAATCAAGGAACGAATTCAAAATTCAAATCACACATCCACCCCGCCGCTCGCGGCAGCCACGCCTGGTGTAAGGCGGCTCCATCTCCGGCCGCGACTTCCTGGTCGCCGCGACGCCGCGACTTCACCGTCTCCGGTCGCGACTTCCTGGTCGCCTGACTTCCTGCTCGCCTCGACGCATCAACGGTGGCGTCCGCGTGCCGCGATCTACCTGGTCGCCGCGACTTTCTGCACGCCTCGACGCATCGACGGCGGCGCCCGCGGCATGACCTCCTGGTCGATCTTCCTCCTCGCCAACGTGTGCGCACACCTGGAGTGGAGTGGTCTCCGATTCCATCCCACTCGACGTCCAGTCTACTCCAAGCCAGTCACCAGGTAGTGGAGTGCCTCCCCCGATCTGTTTCTGTGATCACCTGTAGGTGTGTTCCGTCGATCTCCGGCCTGTATATGCACATGTGATCAGATATGCGAGGTGCTGCAGGTTTAGTACTGTGATTCGCAAGTACATAAATGATACCATATTACCAGTGCCAAATCTTTGCAACAACATCAAGGGCAGCAGATGTTGGCATGCTCCTGCAAGAACAACAAAGGATTAACATAAGTAGCGTATCAGTGCATACAAAAATTTTGAATTCATCTGCTGTTATGCGTTGCTGCTGCTACTACTATTAAATTTTTTTAGCGTATCATGGTTGACCCTCTCCAAACTATCATATAGTATAACGATGTCTACACCCGGAAATACAGACGGTGCACTAAGCAATATCACCAACATTGAAGGTATATGACCCTGGGTTTCTTATTCATCTCGTGTATTATTCATCGTTGGAGGTGTCTTATTCACCATCAAATCTGCAGATGAGGCCCGAAGAAAGAGGGAGGAACGGAACTTGCAAAAACGGAATCGGCGAGCAGAGATGACGGACGAACAAAGGGAGGAGGAGAGGAGGAAGAACCGTGAGTACCAACGCCGGTATCGAGAAAGGAAGAAGGCCGAATCCCAAAATGTTCAGGCTAACGGTTCTTTGACCGGACCCGGTACAATCTCATTTTTTTCGCGATCGTTATATGGTCAAACCATCATTAGTACAGAAATTGACAAATAAGTGCAGGTACAAACAACAGTGAGGTTGCCCAAAACTCTCCATTTCCTTTCAACAATGAAAATATCCAACCAAACGCAATTGGGGACCATATCCATGGTGACATCGGTACCGCAACCACGACACGAAGTAGACTTTCTGTTGCCAGCAGTAAATATCAAACACATAACTTCGTTTTTTTGTTCAATGACCGATTCAATTTTATATTATAAACCCTGATGTCGCTGGTTTATTGCAGGTAGTTATCATGTTGAGGAGTACAATACTGATCCCTCTATAAATAGGGATCTGTGCCATGGTGGCCTTGTCACAGAAACCATGGCAGAAGGTATACTACCTTTGAACAATACACCACTTTAATATAGTGTAGTAGAGATGTAGTATTCTTTTTAATGGAATCTTCTGTAACCTACAGGTATGTCTAATGATCATATGGGCAGAAGGAGCGCACAACAACGAAAAAGAAGAGCTCAAATGACCGACGAACAGATCGAAGAGAATAGAAGGAGGAATTGTGAGTACCAACGTGAATATCGAGCCCGGAAGCGGGCTAAATTGCATGATAATGGCAACACATCAGATGTTAGTCAGGACAATGTCAGATTAAGTGTGCACGCATCCTCTTCTACAGGTAATAAATATATATTTTAAGTGTGCACGCATCCTCTTCTATAAATATATTTAAGTGTGCTAACGCTATGGATTTATCTTGTGTAGGTGCCATAGTACCGACCCATGCATTATCGACAATTGTGGAAAACGATGAGCCCGAAGATGGGGAAGGGTGGCTGCATAGAAATGATGATTTTGTACCACAGCCAAGAGGACCATGTCCTGCACTTACTGAACCATTGCCTACTTTCAGTAGGCCTGGTGAGCACCACCTGATGCTAATTATTAGTGAACAGATCAGGCATTCCAGTGTATATGTGACTATCTATACTATAATTGAAATCTTGTAAAGACGTAAGAAGCCTGTCCCTTACATCTGACCCACAAGGGAGTCACTCACACTCCTCACCCCCCAACGCTCGAAGCAAACTCCCCGCACCCGCACCTAGACCCGTGATCGCACTCTGCAGCTGCGGGTTCGATTCCTCGGCACTCTTCCTTTTTGCTATTTTTTCCCCGACAAAAAACGAAACATCACCCCTCTCGACTCGCTTCTCTTCCTTTTGATCTGCTGCTAGGGTTCCCCGCCGCCGCCCTCTCCAGGCCGAACGGTGGCCTTCTCCGACGGCAAGGGGAACCTGCGGACGGACGGGGCGCGACAGCAGCCTCAACTCCACCTCCGCGTGACCCGGTCATCGATCTCCGCGGCGGCACGTCATCACGGCATGTACAACGCTCGTCGAAGTCTGGAGACGGAGGTCACGTCGTCTCACAACTCACAAGACGACGGGGAAGGCCCGTTCTCGGAGGCTGAGAAGACAGCTCGAGCAGCGTTGTACGGCCTGCCTCCCCGAATCGACGACGCGCAGATCCCGAGCACTGGCGGGACACAGGAAGGTTTTGGTTAGGGCACGCGGGAGGGAGCGCGGCGCCGCCGCGAGCCCGTGACACGCTGCTAGAGTCGCCGGGCCGCTCTCTACCTGTTCCTTCTCCAGATCGTTTCGCCGCCGCCTCCTTCAACAGCGAGGTAATCTCCAGTTGTCAGCCTCCCTCGCAGCGTACCAGCTTTAGCACTCGAAAGAGTCATCCGCACACTGCTTGCATGTCTGGAATCATATATTGTGACAATCAGGATGCCTGGATCTTGTGTATATTAAAATGTCTTTATTTCTGATTTACATGGCTGAGAGGAATTAATCAATCCAAGTATGGAACATCGACAATTTCAGCATGTGTTCTGATCAACTTCAACTTCCTGAACTGGCTTGCAATCCTTAATGCTCATATGTGTTTTTTTTTAAACAGATAGCAAGGCACTTAAAAGCCCATATCCTTGTTAATTGGTAATTGGTAGGTTGTTTGCTGAACTATATGCTTTATTTGTCTTATGATGAGCAAGCAGACAACTTTATTTCTTTTCTTCAATCAGTAGGGATAAGTGATTAGTGAAAGAGACTGGTGGTTTCTCTGCTCAAAACCTGAAACTTGCTAATCTATACATTAGTTTGCTCTGTAGTAGTATGTTGAAAGCCTTAAACTTTATATCTCGGTGCCGTGGGTGCGTGCTGCAGGATCCGCGACGGTCTTCTCAAGATCATCACTTGCCTGCATATATGGTCCTCTCCAGAATCCATGTCATTCCTTTCTCACACCATCCGTAAGGTTAAGATTTTTTTTCTATTTGTTTGTGGAAACAATGATTTAATTCAATTTACTCCAATTCGATTGACCACAGCTCTGCTGGATTACCCATGGCACTTGCTCACATAATTGATCTAAGCTATCTGGTTATTTACACTCTTTTTTCCCTCCAGAGTAACATACATGGTTCTGTTTGCATATGTTGATGACACCAATGCATGCAGGTGCAATTTTATACAGCAGATTAATAGATTTTTCTGGTTGGAATATGTGGCCTAATCAATATGTAGGAACTCATTGTAAAAAATTATCTATCAAACTGGCAGATCACACAGCTGATTGTTTTAGCTTAATATTGAATTCTCCTGGAATTTCTTATCAACTAAAGTTGTTATTTATTCTTTGTAGTAATTGAATCTGCTTTTGCTCTGAACATGCTGTTCATATTCCCAAAATCGTGCCGTTTTCTAATAACTAAATTTGTAGTGGTGCTCTCAAGGCCGCCAAGGGATATCTCTCGTCGCGTTCGTCTCTTGTGATTACTACGCAGTCGTGTTCCTCCATCAATTGAAAATCTGTCGTAGGGTGAAAAGGTCCTCCTTGCTGTCAAGATACAATGTAAGTCTTCAAGAAAGTCTAATTAGGCATTTCTTTTGTTTCATTTTGGAATCGGCAGCAACCATTGTTGATGTAGTTAATGTATATGCTTGATGCACATGTCTGCATGGGCATTGGGAGGTGGTTCAGACGCTTCTTCTTTTCGGATGCAATGTAAGACGTTGAATAATATATAGTATTTTTTTCTCCTAAAATTTTGGCAAAGCACAAGGTGGATGCTGGCTTTTGTTTGTTTTTGACTGATTCGGGCTACTAGGGCAGATGACTTTTTTTTTAGGGAAACTAGGGCAGATGACTTGAATAGTATAACGACACTGCATTTAGCAGATGATGGAGTGACGGCTTCAGCCTGCATTGAGCTGTTGGTTGCCCGCTGACTTTCACAGTTCGGAGTTATCAAACGGCCGCTACTGCTATTGACAGAGTGATGGTTCCAGCCTCCACTGATCTATACGGCTGCTACTGGTACTCTGCTCAGGGCCGTCCCGGGAAAATTGGAGGCCTTGTACGAAACTAAAAAAGGAGGCCTACTAGCCTAGAAAAAAATAGAACTAAATGTACGATGTGATGAAGTATGTATTACATTGCAATAAGATATATCAAGAATTGTAACTATGTTGCATAATCTTTACTTGAGTAGCATCATTCTTTTAGTGTTCTTTGAAATGAAGTTTTCAATGATATGCTCATAATCAATGATATTCTTTTAGTGTAATGTAGAATGCAAATATGTCTTCAGTAGCTTCAATTTAGTCGCTTTGCTAATGGGCCAGAGACCGAAGCAGTATGTGATTATGCCTTATCTACCTATTATTAGCCTATTACATAATACATGAATAGTGGGGTTTTAAATTCATGAACCTAATGATGCCATATTTATTGCGAGCATTGTGTTTTAGTGAATTGAAATTTGTAAAAGGTCATAGCCAACTTTGGATAATGATACTCTAAACAATGTTGAATATGAAGCTTCTATGCCTGATCCACTCAAAGACTGTTCAGTGTGGGATGGTGAATTATGTCAGGTACATTCTTTCCCTTTGCTTCTTGAGAAAGTAGAGTTCTAGAAACAGAAGGGCAAGGTGTATTCAACTTTTGGGCCAACTTAGACCTCATTCATTGCTAATCCCGTTCAGATGCAGCGACTGGCTTGTACGTAGGATTGTTGTCAAGGTGGTAGCAATGTGAGGCGGGACATGGCAGCCAGGGACCTGACCAAGCGGCGGCGGCGGCGGCTTTCCTTGCACGACGCGATGGGGTGGGGAGGAGAGAGGAGTCGGAGTGCGCGTGCCGCCGCCGCCGCTTGCTCCCTCAGCCTGGAGCCCATGAGTGGCGGAGCCTGTGTCCTCTAGAAAGCCGCAGCAGCCGCCGTGGCCGGAGCTAGGGTTCCGAGCCTAGGGAGGCGCGCATGGGAAGGAGGGGGAGAGGAGGAGTCAGATTCGCACGTCAGGGAGAGAAGTCGAACCTGGACTGCCGGGCGGCGGCGGCAGCGGCGGCGGCGCCATGCCTTGAAGTTCGTCCGTGGGGGGAGGAGAGGAGGCCCCGACTCCGACTCGCGCGTGCGGAAGATGAGGAAGCGTCGGGATCCATCCTTGCCTGCTCGTGCTCCAGCGTCTCCTGGCCTGAGCTCCATCGCAACGGCGCGTAGGGAAGAGGACGGGCGCCGGCATTGTATCCCTAGGGGCTCGCCTCTTTCCGCGTTTCCACGCCATTCGCGACGGGAAGAGGAAGCACAGACCGGATAGAAGTGGGAAATCGAATCGTTTTCTTTCATAACCGATGGCAGGTGGGTAATTTCGTGGAGATAGCATGAGTGACTGCCTTGTGGGTCAGATGTAAAGGACAGGCTTCTTACGCCTTTACAAGATTTCAATTATAGTATAGATAGAATATAGTTGTGTAAAAGTTAAAACTCTGCAAAAACGAATTGGTTGACTTTTAAAGCATTTTCTTGAACCGAACTTCAATGGAGTGGCCGCTGCTACAGCGATTTAGAGGAAAGGAAAAGTGGTGGAATGGGAACGTCTCGAACTACGGTGATGGAAAAGTTAGACAAGCATCAATATCCGAATCGTTGAAGAAGTTGGATCAGCGTGGTCCCTCATAGTCGTCGGGTCAACTCGGCGTGGCCCTCGGGATTTGGCTTATAGCTGTGTTTTTTTACCGGTTCCACTAGTGCGAGGAATATTTTGAGTTGTACGCGGTGCCAGAAGCCTTGAAGATAAAGATTCAAACCGATACGTAGACCCTGAACTCGGAGGATGTTCAATGGAGTGGCTGCTGCTATGGTCACGGTCATGGTTGCAGGTGCAATGGTCGGCATCACTACCACGATTTAGAGGAAAGGATCGGCCCAATCACCGCGTTATCATGGTTGAAGACATTTATATATATATAATTTGATCTAGAATCCTCATCAAAAACCGTTGGATCTACCATACTCCATCCATTCCTAATCGGATTGCTACGGTCATACAGCGAGACGGGTCAATAAAATCTACTTGATCATGCCTTGGTGGGGTCACATCCGTTCGGCCCGAAGGTTGTACTCGGACATAAACAAGCTTGTTTAGTTTCTTATGGGACAACCTATTGCGAACCTTCGTATGCGGCAAGGGCAAAAGACTCCGGTCCGCTCGCATCCACTTGAGGAGATATTTTGAGTTGTACGCGGTGGAAGCCTTGAAGATAAGATCACCAACCTTTTGTCGACCCTGAACTTCAATGGGAAGTCGATTTGTAAAAGTGGTGGAATGGGAACGTCTCTGAACTCTGGTGATGGAAAAGTTAGACAAGCATCAATATCCGAATCTGTTGAAGAAGTTGGATCATCGCTGCCACACGTGGTCCCTCATGCACAGTCGTCGGGTCAACCTCAGCGTGGCCCTCGGTCACACAGGATTTGGCTCCGGTACTTGTCCTGCGACTCTGCGAGGCACTTGCACTTGGAGAGTCAACAAACAGACCCAACACTCAAGCTTCCAGCCGATCTCGCCGCCGCGTCGCCGTCCAACGTCCATGCCGCCGCGCTAGATCCAGCTACTCCTCCTCCTCCTCGTGGTCCTGGAGCATGCCTGCGTAGCCGTCGCCGCCAGCCGCGAGCACGAGGCGCAAGCCGCCTGCGCCGCGGCGAACCGCACGGAAGCGGCCGCGCTCCGCGCTGACCGCCTCACGGTGATCCTCACAGGCTACTCGGAGCGCCGCCTGCCGCTGCTCCGCGCCATCGCGGGTGCCTACGCCGCGCACCCGCTGGTCCTGGCCGTCGTCGTGCTCTGGTGCAATCCCTCCACGCCGGACCGCCTCCTTCGTGGCGGCCACCGACGCGGCGGGATCGGGTTCCCGCCCCGCGTCGCGGTCCGCCGCGCCGCCTCGGCGTCCCTCAACGCGCGCTTCCTCCCGCGGCCCTCCGACGTGCGCACCGCCGCCGTCGCCGTGGCCGACGACGACGTGCTCCCCGACGCCGCCGCGCTGTCCCTCGCCTTCGCCGCCTGGCAGCAGCACCCGGGGCGCCTGGCCGGCTTCTTCCCGCGGTCGCACCACCTGGACCTGGCCCGCGGGAGGTGGGCGTACACGGCGGCGCAGCCGGGCCGGTACTCCATGGTTCTCACCAAGCTCATGCTCCTCAGCGCCGACCTCCTGCGCGCGTACTCGTGCTCGCCGGAGCTGGCGGCGGCGCGCGCCGTGGTGGACAGGGAGCGCAACTGCGAGGACATCCTGATGAACTTCGTGGCCGCCGAGGCGTCCGGCGCCGGGCCCGTGCTCGTGGAGGCCGCCGGCGGCGTCCGGGACTGGGGCGACCCCAGGAACGAGAACGCCGGCGTGGAGCCTCGAGGCGGCGGGGTCAGGGACGTGGGGCTCAGCGCCACCGGCGGGCTGGGGCACTGGGAGAAGAGAGGGCGATGCATCACCGAGTTCCACCGCCTGCTGGGGAGGATGCCGCTGCGGTATAGCTACGGCAAGGTTGTGCAGGCCACCGCCGGCGAGCAGGGGCTCTGCAGCAAAGGCGGCCGCCTCGTTCGCTGCGACCAATATAAGTAGTTTACGCCTACCGATGACGTGTAACGTTTTTTATACTGCACTGGTGGTGGCCGGTGCTACTGTACGGTACTAGGCGTTGACACGTTCTGGTGTATAAATAATGGGAATTTTTATTTAAATATAATCGGTTTTAAGGCCATGCTAAAAACAACACTGTTCTTCTAATTTGTAGAATTTTTGCCTGAATTTCTTCGAACTGAAATTGCGTATTGGCGTTTGAAAATAGGGCGTCAACGTGACCGGGGATGGACCAGGACTAAGCGGTTACAGTGTCCCGAGGGGTGCTGCAGACGGGCAGCGAAGAGCGGAACCGACGCCATTAGCGCGACGCTCTGATGGAAATCCGACGGCTGATGTGAAGACCGGAGGCCTCCAAGCCTGCCCACGAAGCCACGTACTCGTCCTGTCCAACACGAGATCATTTTCCACCACTCCGGCACTCCCTACATTGTCGGAAGCGTGGGCGCTCGTGGGTTTCGGCCGATCGAAGCCTTGGTGCTCCTTCTTGCTCTTCCAGTCGCGCGAGAGATAAAGGGAGGGAACCGGTGGGCAAGGCAGGCAAGCAGACGAGCGGCATTGTCGTGCTGCCCGGCGGCGGTGGTCGTGAGTTGTCAAGGACGATGAAGCCCGGCGGCGGTGTTGGTCGACAGTTATCGGCGTGGGTGAGGAAGGGCCCGTGGACGGCGGAGGAGGACGAGGTGCTGCGGCGGCACGTCCTGGAGAACGGGCCCCGGGAGTGGAGCTCCATTCGATCCAAAGGCCTCCTCCCGCGAACCGGCAAGTCGTGCCGCCTCCGCTGGGTCAACAAGCTCCGCCCGGACATCAAGAAGTAATGCACGCTCGATCACCCTCTTCTCTTTCCACCCCGAGAAGCAAGCATGTTGGTTGCAGTTACATCGCTGCTCTTCGTTCTTCTTCCTTCTCTGACGAACTCGTGCATTCCCCATATGTTGACGGTTCTGCATGCTTGTTGTGCACCAACTGTTTCTGAATCTCTTTCGCAATGTGAAGCTTCACGATTTCTGCCGTTCAGCCCTTGCAACACTGATGAAGAATGGCGTTTCTTGTGTGGATTGAAGGGGCTGCAAGTTCTCGGAGGAGGAGGAGCGCGTGGTGCTCGAACTCCAGGCGCAGTTCGGCAACAAGTGGGCTAGGATCGCGACGTACCTGTCCGGCCGTACCGACAACGACGTCAAGAACTTCTGGAGCACGCGCCAGAAGGGAAAGTAAGGCCTTGTTTAGATTCCAGATTTTACCCTCAAATTCCACTATGCAGAATTTCTATTCCCCGTCACATCAAAATGTCGGACACTTACATGCATAGATCTTAAATATAATGAAATTAAAAACTAATTACATAGTTTTATTGTACTTTGTGAGACGAATCTTTTGAGTATAATTTATCAATATTTGGACAATATTTCACAAATACAAACGAAACTGTTACAGTGCGCTACAGTGTGCGAACGCCTGAATTTTACCTCCCAATTTTGGGATCTAAACAAGGCGAAACTTCCGGACGCACGGCACATACAGATGTTAAATCCACACTCCAGAAGCCTGGCCAGGCTCCTGCGCGCGCCGGCGGCACGCCGGAGGCCCGGCGGTGGCGCTTCGTCCTCGCGCGCCCGTGACGTGCCCGCTCAGAAGGTGACTGTGATTACTGCATTGCGTTATCTGTTTGTCTCTCTGATTGTTTTGAAGTGTAGTAGCAGTGTTGATTTCGAAGCACTGAATTTTTGAAGCAGCTATTGCATGCCTTCCTCTGAACAACTAGTCTACTACTGTAGCCAACAAGCGGTTGTCGTTCCCACTAATTTATTCAAGTATCATTTTCTGAAAATTTCATGTTCATGTTTCGTTTGATCAGCATCTAGAACCATTTTCTAAAAAACGTTATGTTCATGTTTCTTTGATCATCATGTAGCATCATTTTCTGAAAAGTCCTGTTCATGTTTCTCAGGTCTAGACCATCTTACTACTGAAAGCCTGAAAACTTGCGCGTTGCATGTTTCCTTTGTCCCTTAGATGCCGCGGCGGAGTACCCGTCTGGCGGCAAAATCGGCATATCGTGACCCGAACCCGGAGCGGCAGGCAAAGCGGATCATGCTGCAAGTGGACTAAGCGGCCCTCCAATGACGTGCCAGACTCCTTCGTCGACGAAGAGTTCGCCAAAGCATACGCTGCAGCAAGACTGTCCGCCAGGAAGGAGGCCATGACGAGGCCATGACGGTTATGTTTCCTCGGCGTGGTGCGGCGAGCTACGCACCGACGTCGGGCTTCGGGCCGAGAGGCGGGTAGGAATTCGGCACCTCTGTCACTCAATCGGTTTAGTAGTCAGTACAACCTCCGAAACTCCGCCGTTAGAGCCGGCGCCTTCTGTGTGTGTTTTGTCCGTCTAATCCTCTTGGCACCTCGCCTCTAGGAAAGACGGAATGTAAAAACAATTCAAACTCCTTCTTAATGCGGTAAGTGCAGCGCACGTTTTTTTTAAAAAAATATTTTTCTGAGGTGGAGTTGTAGAAATGCACTGCGGTATCTGATTCAACCATTGTCTTTATCTGAACTACTGCTGTGGCCAACAAGCAGATGTCTTTAACACAAATTTATTCTAATCGATTTTCTGAAAAAGAAAATTGTTCATATTTCTTTTATCAGTGCCTAGTACTGTACCATTTGCTGAAAAATGTTGTTTTTATGTTTGTCAAGTCTCGACTATACACATCTGACAAAAGTCTGAAACCTGCATTGCAGTTGCAGCAGCTTCTCTGTCAGAGCCCCTTCCAGGACATGGACATGATCACGTTCCAGGAGACCAAGCCGTCCCTGATCCATACCGACGGCCAGAGCAGCAGCAGGCGGGAGGACGCCCAGGAGCCACCACGCCCACACACAGTGGAGGCTCTCGCCATCACGCCCCCCACGCACCATGACAGCACATCAGAGTTTCATTCGTCCAGTGCCAGAAGAAGACCTTGTGTCCAATGCCTCCCGACCCACCCCCTCCCGACCCGCCCCCGAGCGACCGTTGCGGCGGCGCGCCGCCACCCAGCCCGGCCTCCCCTTCCATCCCTTTCTCAACCCGAGCACAGATCCAGAACCCCAGCTCCCTGATCTATCAAGCCATGCGGTTCTCGAAGTTTCTTGGCCCTCTCCCTCAGAGATCCAGGCCAACGAAGGAGCAGGGCGCCCTCCGGCGGCCGCCTGCCTTTGCCCATCGCCTCCGGCCGCCAGCGAGCGCGTGGGCGAGCTCCTCCCCTGCCGCCCCTCCATCGCCTGCCCCCTCCACGCTCGCGGACTTCATGCCCCTGGAGTTGGAGGCGCCTCTGACGGCCGCCTCCGGGTCGCCGCCGTCGGCCGCGCTTGGAGACGCCACGGCTCCTGAAGCGGGTGCGCAGTGCTGCGCTCGGGCGGTGCCAACCCCCGTGAGCACCCCACCGCCCTCTCCGGGAGCTGCTGCGCAGTCTCCTCTTGAGGTGGGCTGCCCCGAGGTCGTCGTCGTGCGGCCATCCGCTCCGAGCTCGTCGCCACCGCCCTCCACCACCGCCTCCCCATCTGCCGGGGCTGGCACCCCGGAGGCCGCCGCCACGCCCCCTGTCGCTGCTGAGTGGTTGGAGGGGCTTGTTACCATCGAGGACGCCTCCGACGACGACGAGGACCACAGCTTGCCCCTCCTCTCCTTCTCCTCCGGCAGGCCGAAGCATCTGCGTTGGTGCGAGGCCTCCTCTGATGATGAGGAGGAGCGCGAGCTGCCCGCGCACTGCACTGCCCCGCCTCCGGCAGCGACCCGTGTTGCGAACCGTGTTGCCGGCGCTGCTGCCCCCTCCGTGGAGGGTGCAGTGAGTGAGCGGCGTCGCCCACGCCGACGGCGTAGGGAGAAGACTGTGGGGGACCTTGGAGTACCTTGCGCGCCGGCTGGGGCATCGGGCGAGAAGCGTGGTGCCGCGGTTGGGGAGGGAGCCTTCGTCGCGCGGGTGCCTGCGCAGCGCCGCCTTGGTCCGCGGCCTGAGGCGAGAGTCCCAGCGCATCGGCGCCTCGACGCAGGGTGCCGGGTGTCCAGGCCTACCCCTCCCCGTGCAGTGACGCCGGTCGACACGCCCTCTAGGGAGGCGCGCTCCCTCCGTCCGCGTCACCATGTTCCCCGCTCCGGTGGCCGCGTTGACGCCGAGGGCTTCGCACTCGTGGAGAGCCACCGGCGCTGCCGTCGTCGGGAACGTCGTCGGGTCTCCAGGCGCCGCCCAGTCCCGCCGATCTTGGTCGGCCTGTGTTTCAACTGTTTGGGTGAAGATCACGTCGCCGCGGTGTGCAGGTCCCCGTCGCGGTGCCTGCGCTGCAAGGGAACGGGACACCGTGCCCGGGACTGCGGGCGTGGCCGGCTGCCCGAGCGTTCCTGCGCTCTGGGCGGGGAGACGCCTCGTCCTTCCCGTCGCAGGTAGCGCCGCCGCACCTGCAAGGTGCCGGGTCAACCGAGCTGCTCGGATCGGGCTGCCTCCCCCTGTCGCGCCACTCAGGCACGACAGCGCCTGCTGTGGGCCAAGGAGGCTACCTGTGGCCAGGTCGCGCCGCGGCCACCAGCTGACCCTACCCCACCCGTGCCACCGTCGCCAGCTTCACTGCAGCTTGGGGGGCCTCCACCCCCTTCTGCTCTTGGCGTCCTTCGGTGGGCAAGGGTTGGCGGCGGCTTCGTGTGGCCTCCTCCACCGCCTGACACTGACGCCGCCACCACCGACGACGACGACGAGCCTCCCAATCGGGCGGACCCGATGGACGACGAGCTCCTAGCTTTCCTCGCCACGTGCCCGCCCACCCCGACTTCTCTATTGGCTGTCTCTCAGCTGGCCCAGCCGGAGCGATCGGAGCCTCTGTCCCCACTTCGTGCGGCCAGACTTTGTTTCGCGGGCGATGAGGCGCCCGTGGACGTTGGTGTGAACACCGTGGCTTTGGGCTCCCCACTGTCGGCCTTCCCCGCCGCTGAGGTGCTGGAGGACGACGAGTACGTGGCGGTGACGGTTGTCGACCCCCAGCGCCGGCCGCTATGGCCGAGCCGGGCCCGGTGAGCCGGAACGCGGGCGGTGGATCGCCGCGTCTGGTGGACAAGGACGTAGCCTCGTTGGCGGGCACCTCGCTTTTGGTCGACGCCGCGATGCCTCAATCCGCGATGTCCACGGGTGCAGTGCCTCCGAACGTTGTCCTGCAGGGGGCCTGCGACGATGCCTTGCACTTCCTCGACTCTCTGTGTCTTCCGCTGCAGGAACCTCTCATCCCCACCGCGCCGCGCGCGCATGTGCCGAGAGCGCGTGATGATGACTGGATGCCGCGACGGAGTCCCCGCCTTGCGGCAAAATTGGCTTATCACGACCCGAAACCTAAGCTACGGGCAAAGCGGGTCATGTTAAGCAAGTGGTCTGGGCGGCCCTCCACCTACTTGCCGGACTCCTCCATCAACGAAGAGTTCCACCAAGCCTTCGCCGAAGCGAGCCTATCCGCCAGGAAGGAGGCCATGCGGGTTGTGTTCCCTCAGCGCGGCGACCGTCGGACGCGCTTCGCGCCGAGGACGGAATAGGCTGCTCGTAGGCCTTTTTGTCGCAAAATTGGTTCATTAGTTAGTACAAACTCCGAAGCACCGCCGTTGAAGTCGGCGCCTTTTGTTGTGTGTCGTCCGGTTGTCCTAGGGGCACCTCGCCACTAGGAAAACCGGATTGTATTGAACTATCTAATTTTTCTTAATGAAATACGTGCAAATGCATGTTTTCGAGAAAAAAAATCGTCCAGTGCCACCCCGACGGCGGCGGCCACTCGTCTTGTCTCCTTCGGCGGCGGCGATGGCAACACCAGGAGCCCGCCCTCCGGCGTCGACCCGCTGGTGTTCGCCGACCCCGACGACAACGATGCCTTCTCCCCGGAGCCGCTGGAGGGGGTGCCGCCGATCCCGTTCTTCGGCCTGGACGTGGAGAGTACGTGCACTTCAGATCGCCGATGCACCCGGACGTCCGCTTTGACGACCTCACGCCCGGAGACGCTCGACTTCTTCGGCCTCCCACCGTCGGCGCAGCCGTAGAGTGACTTGTGGTACACTGGTACTTGCTCTTAGTTTTTGCAAAGAGTACTACTACCTCTTCAACGTACGTGTCGTTCTGCCTGATTTGTCGCAGTTACTAGAGCATTGTCCTTAACCTGCACGGTCTGTGTATGATGTTCAGTGTTTCAGTGTTTTTTTTTTTTTTTTGAGGGAAAAGTGTTTCAGTGTATGAAGAGTTTCAGTGTTTCAATCTGATTTTATCTTATATCGATCATTTTTTAGTGGTTTGTGAACGGTTTGAGTCTAACAAACAACCTAGCTCTTGTCAAAAAAACAAACAAACAACCTAGCTAAGAGCATCTCCAAGAGAATAGTTAAAATATTTTGTAAAGCTAAATATAGCTAGTATTAGGATAAAATCGTCTCTAACAGACTATCTAGATGGCTTTTTAAGAGCATCTCCAAGAGATTATCTAAAATAATTATCTAAATTTAGTGATTTAGCTGTTTTGTATAATGAATTTTACTTGAAAAAACTAGATCACACCAACAGATTATCTAAATCAGGACTCTCTATATTCAAAAGGTTGCCATATCATCTAATCTCCTCCGATTTGCCTTCTTTTTTTTTAGACCACAACGACTGTAACTGGTCTCGCTCGTAGACCGCATGCTATTCGATTACGCGTGCAAGGCTGAATGGCGAACGACGCTGGTTATCCATCTTTGGATAGCAAAAATTCCGGGATGGAGAGTTATCCAAATTAGAGAGTCATCTAGCGAATCTGTTGGAACCCATTTTTTCCTAATATTAGCCAAATTTATATTTAGAAAATGATTTACAAACACTATTGGAGATGCTCTAAATTTAGTGGCTCTCTAATTCGGAAAACTCGCTAACTACATATGGAATGCGAGCCTTGCTCGCCATCCGTCCTTTTTGCACGCTCGGCGCTATGCATGCATGTCTGGTCAAGGCTGGTGCATGAGGCCTCTAGTTCCATAACAAGGGTCCATCTTGATTGAATAGCAAATTTTACCGAGGTTGTTGGATTGGTCATATTCTTTTGAGTGGTTTCTATTTCAGAAAAGAGCTAAATCATCAAATTTGGAATATGTTTTTATCTAATCTATTGGAGATGCTCTAAGGCCACGTACAACGCACGCTTGCATGCGGTTTTGCCGTTTTTTGTGCCACGGTGGAGGCTCCTGAGGCGCTCCAGTTTGTGTCCGATGCTAAGTTTAGCGCCCGACGCCTCTGCTCAGATTAAGTGTGTATTATTAGCTCTTCTATTCAAATAAAAAAATACAACTATGCCTAGATGTAACTACAATTTTAGATAATTTTATTGAACTGACCACTACCATAGGTGGTTTGCTTCCACATATGCAAACCCTTCATAACCCAAGATGGATTTATGCTCGGCTTGGCATAAAACACTGCCTCTGTCGAACACAAGGGAGCCATAAACAATGTTTAGGGGTGCTGAGAGCGCTCGGATTCTAGGAGCTATATGGAGTTTCATATGTGCTTATGATATTTGATTCAATTACTCTAAAACTAGCCACTCCTATGCTGAACAATTGTTTGTACATTGCTTCAATACGGATTGGCCCACATATAGCCTATCAATAGAAAGTGTTCCCCGTGATGATGGAGTCACTGCCTAGCCATAGCGAGGATCTAGTGCGGAGTTCATGGCAAAGAGGCCCTACATTCTGATGGCCCTCTAATGGGCTGCATCTCAGTCCTATGGAGCAAGACGATTGCAGAAGAAAGGTCGGGCCTACCCTTGGGATGTTAAGTAGAGGTCATAGATATTCTAAGAATATGCTCGCACTTATGAGGGGTAAAAGTGTATCAGAATATCCTCATGTACAGTGAACTATAAAAAGGAAGTGATCCCCATATAAAGAGTTAGTTGAAACCAATTGTTAAAGCCAAAATTCAAGTGGGTCCATTGATTGTCCCGCTCTCTAAATCGAACCTTTGGCCAGAGGCAAGAAATACTTAACTAGCCTCCTTAACATCCTCATCTCACAAATGCACATGTGCAACATCTGTAAGATCAAAAGAAGACATGTCTTTTTCAAATTGGGATAGAAGCCCCATAAGAGCATTATCCAAACGAATTCAAAATTTGATGCGTTCAGAGTTTTGTAATGTCTCAGTTTGTAAAAGAGTATGTAACAAGATAGCAAATTGTTTAACTACCTATCGTTACATAGGGTTTATGGTTTAGTGAAAGGGGATGGATAAGGGTTTGGGGCGGCATTTTAGCAAGATTAAGGATGGAGTCACCGGCCGCGGGCAGTGCAACCTGAGAGGGAGGGAGCGGCGGCAAAGACTACGCTGTCGAGGTCGCCTGACTTGTCGTGCCTTACTCATTCAATCGAAGTAGAAGTAGAAGGAAGTCACGATTTGTAACATCCAGTATGTTAACCATGCATTAGCTCTGCACATCATTCTGCCAGAGCACATCATCAACAAATTGGACAAGATAAGAGCTGCAAAGAAGTTGGAACTTGCAAAGCTGAAACAAGATGCAAACAAAGAACAGTGAGGTACATCCGTACATGTTTTGCTACGAACATGCTTGCATCTACTAACATCCTTGCTGCCACTACAAGATCAGTAAAGTGCAAAAACTAACTAGCTATTTCTAATGCTTTCAAGCAGGGAGACTTGCAATTGCTTCGGCTAGCAAGGAAGCTTCACAAGGGATTTGCGATGGCAGCCTATCTTCCCTCTCTAGTATTTGTTTGTTCGAGGAATCTTTATATTGTTGGAATCTTTAATCTTCATTGCTTCCTTCAAAACAGTTTGTAGTGTTACGAATATCCTGTTTGCTTTCCATGGACTATACTGCAAAAATGATTGCAAGAAATGTGTTCAAGAAATTAGATCTTTCATTTTCTTAGAATCTATATTGTATTGAAACAATCAAATGGATGATCGTTTACCTGCTGCACTACTGGAATTAGATCTTTCATTGTCTTAGCAGTTTTCTTGTACTGAATAGATTGGATAGCTCGAAAGAAACCCAAATCTAGAATGTTAAAATCTGGAGAATTGGGTGGTTGACATATAAGCCGAATGTCAAACCCATCTTGCTTAGCAATCTCGCAAAATTGAGGATCATCCACTTTTAAATGAGTAGGAGCATTGTCTTGTTAGATAAAAATTGGCTTGTGCACATCTTCTCTTGGCCACTTGGCTCTAATTGCAGGCAGCACTTTATCATGAAATCTCTTATCACCTCCCTTGTGATTGATTGAATCGGCTTAATTACTTGCTCTCCATGTAGACGATTGTGACTTCCTCTAATAGCTTGTTCAAAAGTGACTAGTGGAAAGCAACCTATTTTGCCATCAAACACAGATTCTCCATTTCTAAATCTTGGCCGAGCAACTACACACAAGAACATGATCCTAGGGATGTAGTTCTTGTTTTTGCAAGTGCGATGTGGTTCGTCTTCCTCGGGTAGCAAGTAGTACCTCTCTGATTTTTGATGGAGTTAGAACCACTTCTCATCAATAAACACACAAAGTCAAACAAATCTTTGAACTTTGGATCATCAAGCAAACCTTGGTCAATCATGTCAATGCGCACCACTTCAATCTAGTCTTCTTGTTAACATCGGTGAGGTAAGTTTTAATGCTATTAGAGTGGCGCCTAAGCAAACCCTTTTTCAAATACCTTTGTATCCTAGCTTTGCTAATACCTAGTCTACTAGAGACATCTTCTATTGTCATTCTTTGTTGGAGAGGAATGGCCCTCAATATTTCCAAATCAAGAGGGATTGGTTTACGGCCACATCTACCTTTCCTTAGATTAGGAACCTTCACTGGAATGTTTCGATGAAGTTGGTGTTTACCTTGCCTCCATATGCGCTGAACTATTCGTTGATGTACTCCAAATTGATCACCAACAAATCTTGTATCGTGTTTGCCTAGTTTCCCATTCTTGCTTCTCATCAATAGTGCTTGGTACACTTGTTGTCTTGTATGCTCAGAATAGTCACGCTTCGGTTGGTTCACTTGTTCTAGCAAAAGGAAAAAACAAGCATCTAAATATAGTCACGACATGATCTAAATGCAGGGAGCTACCCCATTTCCTCTCAGTTCATTCTAATTAGCAGTTTCAAAGTCACTATGGTTTTAGATTTCAGAATAACAAATGTCAATATTATCTACACATGTCAGTTTTAAAGTCAATGCAATTTCAGATCTCAAAACATCAATAATATCAATTTATTCGATGGACTATTATACATGTTTTAATTAGCTTATATCAATGATCTTTACCTAGTACTAAAATGTAACCTAACCTCCACAAGAGTAGTCGAATCTTTATTTGCTACAAATATGATTTACAAGAGATTTATGCTCGTTGTTGCTACTTTAGCACGATGACACTAAAACCATAAGGCATATCATGTTAGACTTGTTGTGCTACTTAATTGTGGCCCACACCAAGAGAGTCTAGGTCATAACATAACAAAGGTAAGGATAGCACCCCTATTTGTAGAGCTCCATATCCCTTGGTGTTGTCATGCATTCTACACTCTTCTCCCCTTGTACTATATTTTGCAGCATTTCAAATATTTTCTATGTTTACCATGATATGTAACAAATTTGGTGTCCTTTTGACCGTAAAATATTCTAAAAGATTATCAAGCATGAATTGGCCTCAATCGACATGGATAGCAATTAAAAAACGGGGAGAGAAGAAAGCAATAGAAGGATAAAATGGTTGAGTCCATGCCTAGAAGAGGTGAATATGCCTACAAAGTTCTAAAGCAAAGTTAGCATTTAAAATAATAAATTGAGCAAAGTGGAAGATTTGGAAACACCGCAAAGGGGTCATGTTCAGGAAGGAACAACCAAGCATCGCCCGGCTCAAGGCGATCTACATTGCCTCCGTAACCGATTGGTCCTGCCGTATCCCGCTGAAGGAGACCCTAGCTAGACAATGGAGAGAATCAAGTGCCATGTAATCTAAACCCACCCCCTCTCTTGCAAACACTTCATGTAACAAGGCCATGCCTTCCACCCACCAACATTGTCAGCATTTGTGGAATATATGCAGGTGGGGATTGTTTATCCCCCACCACCTCAAAGACCCCTAAAAACAAATTGAGCAAAGCCTGTCAAAGCCATCATGGGCCAATTTGCCGAACCGGCTTGGCTGGTTTTTACTGACTAGTCTCAACGTCCTGACCAAACTAACCTGGGCTAGTTTTTGTAAAACCTGCACAAAATTTGTTTTTGGATCCCCCTCCTCTTCCTGTAAAAACCAACTTATTGTGTGGTCTCTATGGATGTTTTTCAACTTATTCCCCAACGCACATAACCGAGCAGACATAAGTAGAAGCTCAAATATATTAAGTAAATGTAATGTAAGCATTAATATGTGGCAAACCAAACAAGGAGACAATGGCAAACCAAAATAGTTGTTTTGGCTCTCGAATTTGGCTTCAAAAACTAAAAAATACCATCTAAAAATAGTGAAAGCGCAGGGCAGTTGATGCCGATCCAAAAATAGAGCAATACAATATGGTGGAGAGGGAGGATTCATGTGAACGATCGATCTCCAAAATACTACAAGCGCGGTGTCTTTGTCAGGAAGAAGGCTACTCCATGAGCTGGCAACTTCCTTGCACGTCGCTACCAGTCTGTTTATGTCAGGGGGAGGTTGCGGAAGACGACATCTTGGCGGTGTTTCCACAGCTGCCAGCAGAAGAGCAGGATCAGGGCGCTGATGGCCGAGAAGGGAACATGTGCGGGAGCTGTTGTCTTCCAAAGTTCCGTCACAGGGGCGATCGAACCTGGGAGCTAACCAGTTCGTCTCCAGACAGCCGGAGATTATGTGGTTTGCAGTCTCATCAGCTCAGCCGCAGATGTCGCAGGTTGCCGTTGAAGGATGTATTTGCGGTGCAGCGCCATTTTACACTGGACACGGTCCTTTGTGAGCACCCATCCGAAGAACTCTTGGCTCTCTAGGGAGCGAAATTGCGCCAGACAAAGTGGAAGGATGGACATAGCTGCTCGCCACGCACTGACGTTCTATATATGAGTCTAGAGCACAATCGTTGGTCTGCAGATGCGAAGCAGCACGTGCGATCATCCGGTCGATCCGTCAGTACGACCCTGGCGAGGAGTAGCTCAAGCTGCTCCAACTCTTCTCTCGCCTGAGTGATGAGGCGCCTTTGCGCCATGTTCCTCAGTCCGACCGTCACGACGTCGCGCACTGAGGGTGTGATCGGTATCAATTTCCTCGATATTAATTTTCCGATGGTACCTGATATCCGTGGAATCGAATTTACCTTACCAAATTAATCAGTTCGGTAATACTGAATGCCCAGGCTGAGTCGCCGCCAGCAGCGAGGACGAGAGGTATGCCGCGTGCAATGGTTTTGCCTTTTGATACCCTCGCCCTCCTAGGCAATCAAACACGATGTAGGTTCCTCTCCCGCATGCACTAACCCATCATCCCATAATTCACCTCAATTCATGTGTGTTAAGGTTAGATTGTCATGAAATTTAAACGCATTCATTGACCATTGAGTTTGTTTAGAGCAAATATCGAGTTTTTTTTAGAGAAATATCAATTTCCATTACTCAGAATGGGTTGAATCATCAGTAATTACAATTGGATATATTGCCAGAATAGAGGCCATTGTTGGTTCCTCACCCGGATCACACATACTACCCAAACTAACCGGTTCATGAGCTACACCGACGAGTATGATCTCAGCTTTGCATTGAACATTGAGTGAGAGTTGAATACATTGGCAGTTTGGCATTCAAACAAGGGCTTCTTCTGTGGATAAACCAGCGAGGGAAAGCCACGCCCTATGACACGCGAATCCACCTTGGATCGCCGCTGCCACACGTGGTCCCTCATGCACAGTCATCGGGTCAACTTCAGCGTGGCCCTCGGTCCACGCACCATTTGGCTCCGGTACTTGTCCTGCGAGGCACTTGGAGAGTCAACAAACAGACCCATCACCCAAAGCTTCCAGCGGATCTCACCGCCCATGCCGCCGCGCTCGTCCCAGCTCCTCCTCCTCCTCCTAGTCGTCGTGGAGCTTGCCTGCATAGCCGTCGCCGCCAGCAGCAGCGAGGACGCGGAGTACGCCGTCTGCGCCGCGGCCAACCGCACGGACGCGGCCGCGCTCCGCGCTGACCTCCTCACGGTGATCCTGACGGGCTACTCGGAGCGCCGCCTGCCGCTGCTCCGCGCCATCGCGGGCGCCTACGCCGCGCACCCGCTGGTCCTGGCCGTCGTCGTGCTCTGGTGCAACCCCTCCACGCCGGACCGCCTCCTCCACCATGGCGGCCGTGGCCATCGCCGCGGCGGGATCGGGTTCCCGCCCCGCGTCGCGGTCCGCCGCGCCTCCTCGGCGTCGCTCAACGCGCGCTTCCTCCCGCGGCCCTCCGACGTGCGCACCGCCGCAATCGCCGTGGCCGACGACGACGTGCTCCCCGACGCCGCGGCGCTGTCCTTCGCCTTCACCACCTGGCAGCAGCACCCGGGGCGCCTGGTCGGCTTCTTCCCGCGGTCGCACCACCTGGACCTGGCCCACGGGCGGTGGGCGTACACGGCGGCGGAGCCGGGCCGGTACTCCATGGTTCTGACCAAGCTCATGCTCCTCAGCGCCGACCTCCTGCGCGCGTACTCGTGCTCGCCGGAGCTGGCGGCGGCGCGCGCCGTGGTGGACCGGGAGCGCAACTGCGAGGACATCCTGATGAACTTCGTCGCCGCCGAGGCGTCCGGCGCCGGGCCAGTGCTCGTGGAGGCCGCTGGCGGCGTCCGGGACTGGGGCGACCTCAGGAACGAGAACGCCGGCGTGGAGCCTCGAGGCGGCGGGGTCAGGGACGTGGGGCTCAGCGCCACCGGCGGGCTGGGGCACTGGGAGAAGAGAGGGCGGTGCATCACCGAGTTCCACCGCTTGCTGGGGAGGATGCCGCTGCGGTATAGCTACGGCAAGGTTGTGCAGGCCACCGGCGGCGAGCAGGGGCTCTGCAGCAAAGGCGGCCGCCTCGTTCGCTGCGACCAAGAGGAGTAGTTTACGCCTACCGATGACGTGTAACGTTTTTGTATTGCACTGGCCGGAGCTGGCCGGTGCTACTGTACGGCACTAGCGTTGACACGTTCTGGTGTATAAATAATGGGAATTTTTACTTAAATATCATCGGTTTTAAGGCCATGCTAAAAACACCACTGTTATTCTAATTTGTAGAGTTTTTGCCTGAATTTCTTCGAACTGAAATTGCGTATTGGCGTTTGAAAATAGGGCGTCAACGTGACCGAGGATGGACCAGGACTAAGCGGTTACAGTGTCCCGAGGGGTGCTGCAGACGGGCAGCGAAGAGCGGAACCGACGCCATTAGCGCGACGCTCTGATGGAAATCCGACGGCTGATGTGAAGACCGGAGGCCTCCAAGCCTGCCCACGAAGCCACGTACTCGTCCTGTCCAACACGAGATCATTTTCCACCACTCCGGCACTCCCTACATTGTCGGAAGCGTGGGCGCTCGTGGGTTTCGGCCGATCGAAGCCTTGGTGCTCCTTCTTGCTCTTCCAGTCGCGCGAGAGATAAAGGGAGGGAACCGGTGGGCAAGGCAGGCAAGCAGACGAGCGGCATTGTCGTGCTGCCCGGCGGCGGTGGTCGTGAGTTGTCAAGGACGATGAAGCCCGGCGGCGGTGTTGGTCGACAGTTATCGGCGTGGGTGAGGAAGGGCCCGTGGACGGCGGAGGAGGACGAGGTGCTGCGGCGGCACGTCCTGGAGAACGGGCCCCGGGAGTGGAGCTCCATTCGATCCAAAGGCCTCCTCCCGCGAACCGGCAAGTCGTGCCGCCTCCGCTGGGTCAACAAGCTCCGCCCGGACATCAAGAAGTAATGCACGCTCGATCACCCTCTTCTCTTTCCACCCCGAGAAGCAAGCATGTTGGTTGCAGTTACATCGCTGCTCTTCGTTCTTCTTCCTTCTCTGACGAACTCGTGCATTCCCCATATGTTGACGGTTCTGCATGCTTGCTGTTCAACCCTTTCTGCCGTTCAGCCCTTGCAACACTGATGAAGAATGGCGTTTCTTGTGTGAATTGAAGGGGCTGCAAGTTCTCGGCGGAGGAGGAGCGCGTGGTGCTCGAACTGCAGGCGCAGTTCGGCAACAAGTGGGCCAGGATCGCCACGTACCTGTCCGGCCGCACCGACAACGACGTCAAGAACTTCTGGAGCACGCGCCAGAAGCGCCTGGCCAGGCTCCTGCGCGCGCCGGCGCAGCGACGGAGGCCCGCCGGCGGCGGCGGCAGGCAGAGCGGTGGCGGCGCCTCGTCCTCGCACGCCCGTGCCTCTCCCGCTCAGAAGGTGACTGAGACTACCGCCTGCATTATCATCTGTTTGTGTCTCTGAATTATGGATTGTGATTGTTCTCAAGTTGAGTAGCAGTGTTGATTTCGCAGCACTGAATTTCTGAAGCAGCTATTACCTCCTTCTGAACTAATAGTCTAAAACTGTAGCCAACAAGCAGTTGTCTTTCACACAAATTTATTCTAGTTCCATTTTCTGAAAAATGTTACTGTATGTTCATGTTTCCTTTTATCAGCATCTAGTGCCATTCTCTGAAAAATGTTATGTTTATGTTTCCTTTGATCAGCATGTAGCTCCATTTTTCTGAAAAAACAATAATGTTGTGTTCATGTTTCTCAAGTCTTGACCATGATAAATCTGACAAAACTGAAAAACTGAAACCTTGCGCGTTGCATGTTTCCTTTGTCTCTCTGAAATCTGTTTTTTCTGAAGTGGAACCTGATTTTTCTGAAGTGGAGTTGCAGAAATGCTCTGAAGTATCTGATTGGTTTTGCAGCACCTTTGGCTTTTTCTGAACTTTAGCCAACAAGCATTTGTCTTTCTAAAAAATTTATCTACTATATTATTTTCTGAAAAATGTTTTTGTTCATGCTTCTTTGATCAGCATCTAGTACTGTACCATTTTCTGAAAAAATTTATGTTCATTATTGTCGTGCCGAGACCACGACACATCTGACGACTGAAACTCTAAAACCTTGCGCATTGCAGCTTCTATGTCAGAGCCTGTTCCAGGACATGGACATTATCCCGTTCCATGAGACGAAGCCGTCCCTGATCCACACCGGCGTCCAAGGCAGCAGGCGTGAGGACGCCCAGGAGCCACCACGCCCACACACGGTGGAGGCTCTCGCCACCACGCCCCCCACGCACCACGACAGCACATCAGAGTTTCATTCGTCCAGTGCCACCCCGACGGCGGCGGCCACTCGTCTGCTCTCGTTCGGCGGCGGCGATGGCAACACCAGGAGCCCAGCCTCCGGGGTGGACCCGCTGGTGTTTGCTGACCCGGACGACGAGGATGCCTTCTCCCCGGAGGCGCTGGAGGGGGTGCCGCCGACCCCGTTCTTGGGCCTGGACGTGGAGGAGTACGTGCACTTCAGGTCGCCGATGCACCCGGGCGTCCGCTTCGACGACCTCACGCCGGAGACGCTCGACTTCTTCGGCCTCCCACCGTCGGCGCAGCCGTAGTGACTTGTGGTACACTGGTACTTGCTCTCAGTTTTTGCAGAGAGTACTACTAATCCTCCAATGTGCGTGTCGCTCTGCCTGATTTGTCGCAGTTACTAGCATTGTCCTTTAACCTGCACGGTCGGTCTGTGTGTATGATGTTCAGTGTTTCAGTGTATATAAACTAGTGTTTCAGTGTTTCAATCTGATTGTCTTATATCGATCATTTTTAGTGGTTTGTGAACGGATTGAGTCCATCAAACAACATAGCTAAGTGTGCTCTTCTATTCAAGTAAAAAAGAATATAACTATGCTTAAATGTGACTGCAATTTTAGAACATTTTATTGAACCGACCACTATCATGTGTGGGTTTGCTTCCACATATGCAAATTGCAAACCCTTCATAACCCAAGATGGATTTATGCTCCTAAGAGCATTTTCTCCAACGGTTTTGCATATTTTGTTTAGCAAAATTGAGAGTTTGCCAAGTCCCAAACGAATATGACAAAGCTAAAAATAGTCAATTTTCAACGGTTTTGTATTATTCACTTGGTAAAAAAGAAATTTGTGGACCCACATATTTTTCCCCCATGATCTTTTCCTCTTCGCGTGCAGATGAGGCTTACATATATGCCTACTCATCCTAGGATTTTGTCAAATTAATAAAAATGCCAAACCCATTTGCCAAACTGTTGGATAGAAGATTTTTAGACTTTTGCAAAAACAAGAATGCAAAGCCCATTTGCAAAACCGTTGGAGATGCTCTAACTACCTAAAACGCAGTTAATACGAGGTTTTTTTTTTTTGATAGCTTGGCATAAAACACTGCGTCAGTCGAACACAAGGGAGCCACACGACACGCAGCGATGGCTACGTTGTACATAAACAGTGTTTAGGGGTGCTGAGAGCATGCGGATTCTAGAAGTTGTATGGAGTTTCATATGTTCAACTACTCTAAAACTAGACACTCCTATGTTGAACAATTGCTTGTACATTGCATGTATCTTCAATATGGATTAGGCCACATATAGCCTATCAATAGAAAGTGTTCCCGTGATAACGGTAGCGAGGACCTGGGACAGAGTTCATGGCAAAGGGTCCCTATGTTTTGATGGGCCTCTAATGGGATGTAGCTGAGTCCCATGGAGCAAGACAGTTGCCGAAGGAAGGTTCGGTCTACCCTTGGGATGTTAAGTAGAGGTCTCGGATATTCTGAGAATATGCTCGTACTTATGAGGGGTAAAAGAGTAGCAAAATATCCTCATGTATAGTGAACTATAAAAGGGGAACTGGTCCCCATGTAAAGAGTTAGTTGAAACCATTTGTTAAAGCCAAACTTCAAGTGGGTCCATTGATTGTCCCTCTCTCTCTCTCTCTCTGAATCGAACCTTTGGTCAGAGGCAAGAAATACCCTCGCTCTCTTCCTTTGATACACTGCTTGACTAGCCTCTTTAACATCCTCATCTCATAAATGCACCTATGCAACATCTGTAAGATCAAAAGAAGACATGTCTTCTTCAAATTGGGATAGAAGCCCCATAGGAGCATTATCCAAGCAAATTCAAAATTTGATATGTTCTAAGTTTGTAATATCTCAGTTTGTAGCGGTGTATGTAATAAGATAGCAAATTGTTTAACTATCTATCATTATATAGGGTTTATGGTTTAGTGAAAGAGGATTGATAAGGGTTTGAGGCGGCATTGCAGCATGATGAAGCATTGGAGTCGCCAGCTGCGAGCGTTGCAATCTGAGAGGAAGTGGGCAGTGACAAAGAAACACTAGCGAGGTCGCCTAACTTGTCGTGCCTTAATCATCCAATCCAGTTAGTGGTCAGTCTGTGTATGAACCATGCTAATTTTTAGTGTTTCAATCCAATGTTAGTATGAACTAGAGTGCCTGACTTTATTTCATTGCTTTTAGTTAAACAAACTTTTGCATTTCTTAAATTTTGTGCAGTCCTTTGCATTATGTTAATCATATGTCTTGCTCCAAAACTAACATGTTGTAAGTTACAGTAACCATCAGTAAAAATGTTGGTTTGTCTCCGTTTTGGACTACATCCTCGACTCAACAATTTTTTTTCTTAAGGAAACAACAAATTGCTTTTATTGTCCAAATCCCCAAACAAAAGATAGGCGAAGTTGCTATTATTCAGCACGAAATTACCTTGTCTCTTGCTTAGTTTTTGGACGATAACAACACATTTGTCGTTCCAATGCAACACAGGCCATCTGTCATTTACTAGGCTTTCTCCGCAAATCCACGGCCAGCACCTTGCCCTCATTATGTAACCTGACTCCGCTCCGCCTCCTCCATCCGCTACTGATGCGGTGCTATTCTTCCCCACCTAGCACTCCAGCAGCGCCAGCGACACAAAGTACCCAACGACTCATCCTCCTGCTCGCTCGAGACTTTCCGTTTGGCCCACGCTCGCTAACCTAATACGCCCCGCCACATTTGTTCGCACGGACATCGTGGGCCACATTCCTTCGCGTGAGCATCTGCGGCCCGCTACATGCGTCTTTTTTACGAAGCCCCGCCCCCGAGTGAGAGCCTGTGAAAGGCACAATGATGGTCCTGTCGGAAAAAGGGACAATGACGGTCCTAGTCCATTGTTGTACAACCATGGTGTAGTCCACGTGAGGGGCATTTATGTACTTTAAGGGTGAAGAGTGGACTAGTGGACACGCTGTCCGCTTCGGTGTCACTGAAATGGAAAAATGGGCTTCCAGACACGTCTAGAGCTTCAATCGAAGCTTCTCCACACTTGTGCTCTTCTCCACTTGTCCACCCAGCTTCCTAGCCAAAGCTCATATACCTCCCTCCCGCTATCCATTGCACACCCACCGCAACTCAATCCGGAGCACGCAAGAAACCACGAAAAGCGAAGCAATCGAAGAGCAGAGGTCTAGAAGAGGAGCGCTACGACTGCGAACGATGATGAGCCAAGGTAGCTGTGCAAGTTTAACAGTGGCGGAGGGAGAAGGCGGAGATGGTGGTGCTCACAGAGTAGTTCCATGGCTTGTCGCTGAAGCGGAAGGGTGCGCATGAGCCGGACCTCTTCTATGACGACGTCTGCGACCGGTCGTCTGGGTTCTCGCTCGCCTGCCGCGCCACCAAGATGTGGCGCCTAGGGTGTCCCGACGACCCTCGGGACGGGACGACCAAGCGGTGATGGCGGTGTGGGAGGATGACAATACGACGGGCGACGCGCCAGCGGAGCCGTCTCAATCTTCGCCTGGAATCATTGGCAGCGACGGCGAGAGAGCGGCGATGTTGTATGGTAACAGAGGCCACAACAGCAGGCGCATTGACGCCCTGCGCTTTAGTGCGAACTGAATCGTGTCATGCTCCGTGATACGGACAACGGGACAATGCGGGAGCTGGTCGCCGACGCCGCCCCTAGAGCGAGGCTCCGAGCCCGACCTCGCCCTGGTCATCGTGCCGTGGGTGGTGCCAGCGCCGACATCAGCGGCTACGACAGCGGCGGCGGAGGAGGCGTCGGACGGTGAGGACGAACAAGGCGGTGATGGACATGGAGGGAGACGATAAGGAGCAGGAAGGCGGCCGGCCTTGGACCGGACATGTCCAGGCGTAGGACGGCGCCATTGCTAGGAAGGGTTTTTGGGGTACCGGTGGTTGCAGCACTGCTGGGGGCCATAGCTGGAATCTGCCAACCAGATGGGCCACTGAGAGTCCCAGGTGAACTAGATCCAACGGTTGGTCCCAGCCACTACGTCGAGTGCTATGTCGGTGGCGCGACTGCGGAGGTTCCGTGTCGGCACGACAGGATGAGCCCTCTAAGACAGAGTCAGAGCCTCGTTCCTCCTCCTAAGGCACAATAGCGCGGCTGCTCCGAAGAGGAAGCGAAGTAGCGCGGCTGCTCCGAAGAGGGACCGAAGTCCCTTCCACCACAGGAAGGCTTGGATGGACAACAAGGAGGTGCGTCTGGTGGCGCTAGGGTGGATGAGTGGGCCATGGCGCTATGTGGATGTGTGGGCCATGACACTAGGATGGATGTGTGGGCCATGGCATTAGGTGGATGCATGGCCAGGACAAGGATTTGGCGCAAGGAGACCGCTAGGGTGGGCCATGGCGCTAGGTGGATGCGTGGGCCATGACACTAGGATGGATGTGTGGGCCATGGCATTAGGTGGATGCATGGGCATCAGATGAAGGAAATCCACCCCTTCAAACACCGCAAGCCCTCTTTATGTAATCAACCTCTGGGCCACCTCCTTCCGCTACCGACTAGAAATGTTCGCGGCGTTGCCGCTTATGGCCATTAGGACCTGTGATATTTTTGCACTGCAAATGTATATCAACCGCAGATTTATCATTTTGTTGTCTATATGTTTTGATGGTGTTATGTAAGTAATATGTTTTTTAGTTGTTGAAATAGAGCTATCAGTTTTTTGAAAAAAGTAGGGGTAAAAGTATTTATTAAGGAGGGATGAGTTTAAGTAGCCGAAAGGTTAATGCAATTATGAAACGAGGACAATTCGAACTTGAAACATGAAGAGTTCTAAATAGTTGGATTTTCTATTTTTTTGTTTTTTTATTTGTTGTTCATATTTGCCATTTAAAACATAGGTAAAAATATACAATTAAAACTTTGTGCTAAAATATGTTATATTTTTTATGCGTATCATAGATTTAGTCATAATGATTCGAAACAAATTGATTTTATATTTTACGATTTTTCCGTGTTTTACTATGCAATTTTGAAGATTCAAACAATTCGAACTTGAAACATGAAGAGTTCTAAACAGTTGGATTTTCTATTTTTTGTTTTTTTATTTGTTGTTCATATTTGCCACTTAAAACATAGGTAAAAATATACAATTAAAACTTTGTGCTAAAATATGTTATATTTTTTATGCGTATCATAGATTTAGTCATAATGATTCGAAACAAATTGATTTTATATTTTACGATTTTTCTATGTTTTACTATGCAATTTTTAAGATTTAATAAATTTATTCATAAAAGAAAATAATAATAGATGTTTTTTTTTAGAATTTTTTGGGTTTAGTAACTACGTAATTCGAGTTAGGATGGATGAGATATAAATTTCGTTAGTTTATCAACGAAACATGAATGAGATGAGTTTAATAATTATTTTAGATTTTTTGGATGATGAAGAAGGGGTGGAAAATATTTGGATAGGCTCTAAAGTGGTTTTAGTTCATATAGGAATTTTTTTCTGAAGAAAAAAGGCCTTATTTTTAATCTTCTGCGTACATTGTTTGTGTGCGCGCGTAACAATTTTTTTGATGAACAGTGCGTGAACAGTGCATGCGAAAGCGACCCGCTGAGTGGTTTGAGCTGTGTGCACGTAGCAATTTCATGATGAACAGTATGTGAACAGTACATATGAAAGCGACCCGCGAAGTGTTTTGAGCCGTCCGTTCGAGATCCAATGGCCACGGATTTGCAGGCGACGTGGCCATCTTCTCTGGCCAGAGAACGTTGCACGTTTCGTATTGTAATAAATAATGTAAAGATGTGGTGCTATTCTCCCCAACCCAGCACTCCAGCAGCGCCAGCCGCCAGCAACGACTCGTCCTCCTGCCCGCACGAGCCTTTCCGTTCGGCCCACGCTGGCTAAACTAATAGGCCTCGCCACATTCGTTCGTATTACCATATTGGGCTACATTCATTCGCGTCAACCATCTGCGGCCCAATACATGCGTCTCGTAGACGAAGCCTCGGCCCTCAAGAGCGAGAGCCTGTGAGAGGAACAATTACGGTACCAGGCTACTAGCCCATTTTCGTACTTTGAGGAAACAGAATAGATTAGTGGACACGCTGTCGCTGTCCGGTGTCCCCTGAAGTGGAAAATTGGGCTTCCAGACACTTCCAGAGCTCTCCGATCGAAGCTTCTCCACACTCGTGCTCCTCTCCACTTGTCCACTCACCTCCCCCACGCCGGAGCTCATATATCTCCCTCCCGCCATCCATTGCACGGCCACCACGGCTCGATCCAGAGCGCGCAAGAAACCACGAGAAGCGAAGCGAAGCAAGCGGAGAGCAGAGGAGGGGCGCTCCGGACGACGCGACGGGCCGAGGCAGCTGTGCGAGAGCAGAGGAGGAGGCGGCGGCGGCGATGGTGGTGCTCACGGAGGAGTTCCACGGCATGTCGCTGAAGCGGAAGAGCGGACACGAGCCGGGCCTCTTCGACGACGCCGGGGTCGACGACCGGGCATCCGGGTTCGCGCTCGCCTGCCGCGCCACCAAGATGCGGCGCCTCGACGGCCCCCGCGACGGGGACGGCCAGGCCGCGGTGGGCGGCGCCGCGTGGGAGGATGACGTCGCGATGGGCGACGCTGCGGCGGTGGCGGCGGCGGCGGCGCCGTCTCCTTCGTCGCCTGGCGCCGTTGGCGTCGATGACGAGAGGGCGGTGGTGGTGTACGGTGACGGAGGGAGCAGCAACAGGCGGGTCGACGGCCCGCGGCTTCGCGCGGACTGGATCCGCGCCATGCTCCGGGAGGCCGACAGCAGGACGGTGCGGGAGCTGCTCGCCGGCGCCGCCCTGGATCGGGGCTCCGAGTCCGGCCTCGCCCTGGCTGTCGTGCCGTGGGTAGCGCCGACGTCGGAGGCTGCGGCAGAGGAGGAGGAGGTCGACACCGAGGAGGCGTCGGACGGCGAGGACGGCGCGGCGGCGATGGACGTGGAGGGAGACGACAAGGAGGGGCAGGAAGGCGGCCGGCCCTGGACCGGCCAGGGACAGTTCCAAGCGTACGGCGCCGCCGCTGGCGAGGGGTTGGTGTACCGGTGGCCGCAGCACTGCTGGGCGGCGCCGGCGCCCGCTGCGTCGCAGGCAACCCCGGTGATGTGGTCGTGGTGAACGCCGTGTGTGTTGCCGACTTGCCATAGCGGCAGTAGATAGGAGTTCAAATTGTAGAGTAGACACGTGATTCCAGCTGTGACCGGCGACCGGGCGCCATTGCCGATGGCATCGGAAGCCTTCTCGTTCTCGCCATGCCCGGCTCGTTGCAAATGTCGGTCAGGGTTAGATTAGATCCGCCTTGTTGTTGGTTGTTAGTATACTTCAATCATCATAAATTCATAATCATAAGATATATGTGTGTGTAATGATTGAGGGGGTGGATTGGTGTTTTTGGTTGAGAAATCGCACGGGTGGTGCTCTCTGCTCTGTATGTTATGTTCTAGTGCTTTCAACGATTCCATGCTCTTGAGTAGTAGTGTTGATAATGAAGTTACTAAAACTCTTGCTCAAAAAAAAAAAATGAAGTTACTAAAACTGGGAAGTCAAAGCCAGCAATGCAGATGCCTGAGTGTCGCTAGCACAAAATCATCATCACGATATTCTCTGCTGGGTAGAAACAGAGTATGTAACATCCTAGATGTTAATTGCAACTAAAACTCGATTTAGAATTTTATTAAGGCCTAATCATCGAGCATCATGGCATTAATGCATTCATGTTTTAATATTATTTTTGATGTGATGCTTTGTTTTACATATGAAATGATGCTTGTGATTGCTAATGCCCGATTAGTTAGTGTAGAAAGTAAATCGAGCTCCAATTCTGTTTCAAAAACCCTGTTTTCCCGAAAACCCTGATTTACCCCCTTTTCTCTATTTCAAAATCTACAAAGAATTTGGGGTTGGTCCAAAAAGCAATATTGTGGGTCTTGATGAGAGCTTCAATATTGGTGTTCAAAGTTTTTCAAGTTTCCAAAAAGAATTTCAAATAAATTTGAAAATACGGCTTTCCGACAATTGTCCCCTTTTGAATTTCAAATCATAATTCAAAAACTATGCATATTTTGGAAAAACTCTTTTTGAAGAAAATGTGCAGTTTGAAAAGTTGAGTATTCCATAGTTTTGGAGTTTTTCAAGTTCTTTAGAAAAATCAAAAGTAATTTCATATATTTCATTCTAGGGTTTTTGTCCCCTTTTCAAAATTTGATTCAAATTCAATTTTCCTTTCAAAATTTGAAAATGGTCCAGTTGAGAAAATTGTAGAGCATGAAAAATTAGCAAGGGTTGCTTTTTGGAATTTTTCGAGTACAGTTCAAAAATTTGGAGTAATTTGCAAAATTCCACCCTGCTACGATTCGACGTCACCTTCGTCCTCCTCCCCTCTGTTCCTCGTCGCCGTGGCCGCCGCGCCCATCCCGGCCGGTCGCCGCCGGCCGCCAGCGCATAGCCGCGCTAGAAGGTTCGCCGCCCCGTGTCGCCTCCCCGTCCGCCGTCCTAGCGCCTTAAAGCCGCGGCCAAACCCCGTTTCCCCTCCTCCTTTCCCTTCCCTCTGCGCGCCGACGCCATCGCCGCTCTGAGCTTCGCCATGGCCGAGCTCCACCTTGCCGTCGAAATTGTCGCCACCGCCCGCTAATCCCCCCATCTTCACCTCCATCGCTCCGCCTCGTCTTTGTGCGTCCATCAAGCCTCTTCGCGCGCCGCCCGCGCCGTCCAACGAGCTCGAGCGCCGCTTTCTTTCCCGCGGCCGCAGCCGGGCCGCCGAGCTCCGCCGCCGCCATACGTCGTCTTCGTCGATTTTTTCAAATTCGTCGTCGCGGCCGTGTTCATCTTCGTGTCCGGCATCTCATGCTCCTCTTGGTTCTTGTTTTGGTGGACGAATCTTCCGGAACGTTGACCGTGTCTCCGCAGCGCGCCCCGCCATTGTTGTCGCCGCCTCGGCTATCGACGAGCTCATGCTCGCCACCGTTGCGTCCTCGTCGTCATGCGCGTCGCTCTCACGGTGAGCTCCCGCATGTGCCCTTGCTTTTGATTGTGTCCGAGTCGTGCTAGGGTTGCCGGCCGTCGTATGCCGCCGTCGGCGTGGTCATGATCGCGCGCGCGAGAGTAGTGCCACTTTGGTCATACGCTCGCCAAATTAGTTCGCGTATCGCGTCCGCTTAGTCGCCCGGTGCCGATGCTCGCGTCGCCCGCCGGAGGCTCCGGTGACCTATGCAACCTCGCCGCCGCGCGCCATGACGCTCCGGTCGCCGGCGTTGATGCGCCGCCACGTCATTCTTGCATTAGCTAGCTCGGGAGTTCGTCTAGTCTCGTAGGCCGTGTAGAGCCCGGCCGCGTCGCCCAAGCCCTCGCCGCCGGCGAGATCGGCCCGCCGGGCCGCTGCTCCGCCCGAAAACGCGGAGGGACCACTAGTCATGAATTAGGAGAAGGCCGGGGGTCTAGATGCAAAGACTTGAGACTCGTGAATAGTGCCGAGAAAGTATTTTGGACTGTTTGTGTTTTGGTAAAACCGAGAGGGCCTTTTGCAAAATTGCCTCGCCCGGGCCTCGCGGCAGCCGGGTTGGGCCGGCCTGCTCGCGCACCCGGGCCAGGCCGCTTCCGCGCGCGTGGCCGACGCCGGGCTAGCTGGGCCTTTTGGGCCGACTTCGGCCAGTGGGTCGTTTTTCTTTTTAAAATTGTTTTATTCTTTTTTTGTTTTGATGAATAGTAAAGTAATTTGTTATTTTCATATAAAATTATTTATAGCTCCAAAAATTATGAAAATTTTTGTGAATGCTCTTTGTCATGTGCTTGATTTAAGAAAAATATAATATGCCTATTTTCAGTGCTTTTGCTTTATTATAAAATTGGCCCTTTTAATTGAAAAATGCTCTTTCCTTTATTTTTAGTTATTTATTTATTGTTCCAAAAATCTTGAAAATTATTTGGTAGTCTTCTCAGGCCATGAGAAGCTTGAGTTTAATTTTTGAGATTTATTTGATAACTTTTTATTTTGTCTTTATTTTATATTTAGTTATTTAATAAATCTTTAATTGCTTATTTAGTTCTTCATGACTTAAGATTTTCTTGAGTGACTTTGGGATTGATTGAAGACCTTAGGTCATTAACTTTCATGACCTTGGGCACTTTGATGACTTGTATGAATTATCTTGATCTGCTGGTTATTTTATCTAGAGTGGCTTCACCTATGTAACCCTAGGTTTTGTTTAATTAATGTTGTTAGAGTACAACTGTATCATGAAGGAAAGTTGTACTCAAGTTTATGATCTTGTTAAGTCATCCTTAATGCATCATGCCATGAGCTCAATATTCTAAGACATGCATCATTAGCTACGTGTAGTTATTTCGAGAGAAAATTGGATCTAGCTGGTCGAAGTTTGAAGGTCGTTCAACAGTGGTATTCGAGAAGATGTTGGTGCCATACATCCATGGTGTTGATGTCAAGTCTGACAACTGGAATCTAACTTCACTGCAACGCAGGCAAGCCCCGGAGCATGCAACCCATTTCTGTTTCTGCAAATATTTTACACTATAAGTCTAGTGTATTGTGCATTAAGTTAATAGGATTTGGTTGATACCGTTGCCGCATGACTACCTTGATCTACTTTTACATCATGATATCCCACTAGTATGTGTAGGTCGATTTCTTATGCTTAGCCATGCTTAGACTTCGGTAGAAGTTGTAGGCTGTTAATCCTTGATCATGATTTACCATTGTATCTTTGCTTCTCTAGACCTAAAGATGGGTCACGAGGGCATAAGAATATGGTTATATTAAATTGAGACCGGTCGGGTAACTTGCATCGGGAATGGAGTCTTGATGTAGTGTTTCCGACTTGTCGATTAAGGACCGGCCGTTGTTTGGCCACTGGACAAGACTTTGCAACTACTCACATATCTACGGAAAAGCTTTACCCTAGGATAATCTAAGGACTAGTACGGTGAGCCCGTGCAGGAGTGGCGAGATGGCGGGAGTACAATACCCTCGTGGGCCGTGTCCCCGGATTGGAGGTGTAAGTGTACTCTCGGGTGGCGCGGAAGCCGAGCCTAGTTCTAGAATGTCCGACGGTATTGTTGATATAATTGTGGGTTAGAGTCCCACTTATATCGTGTGTTTAGGGATCCTCATTTGAGTAAATCGGTTTCGAATCGTCGTGCTCCTCGGTTATGGAGACTTGATCCTCCGACCATACATCGTAGCAATCAAGCGAAATATGAAAGAATTGGTTCTTGGTGACTCGTGGAATCGAGAAGAAGGCATTTGGAAAGATAATCTCAAGTGTAATGCTTAATTTGATTGTCGGAAATAGAATAGGTGCTAATCTAGCTTTAATAGATATAATAGAAGTTGATGCTTTTATTCTGTTTAAAACATTGAAAGTAAGGTTTCAAGATTAGTAATGCTTTTCCGCAAAACTTCCCTTTTCTAGCTCAACTACTCAAAAGTCAAAGCATATCCTTGAGAGTCTTTTCTTTTAGTCGGGTAAGTCTTGCGGAGTACCTTCATGTACTCGGGGTTTGTTCTACCCCATTGTGCAGTGCCGATTGTTGCTTCGAACCATGTTGTGTCGCTGGGCTCGACATGATTTGGTCTCTCTCGCGACTTGGGTGTCTTACCTAAGTTGTCTTACTCAGCTCTACTCTACTTCCACATTTAAGTTAAGTTTGTAAAAGTTGACTTATTCATATTTTGTAAACTTTTTAATGTTATCATTCTTCCGCACTCGATATATATATATATTTTGTAACAAATGTTGTAATGTTGGAGTTACTCCATTGTTGATCCCGGGTATGAGTAAAATTGTGGTTTAATCGATGTTCGTTTAGAACATCGACAGGCTTCATAAGTCGTGTGGAACACATGCATAGTAATCGAGGTGCGTTAAGACGAGGATTAGTGCATGTGGGCCACATTACTTAGGAGGTTCGCAGCACAGAAGTACGTGCTCTGTTTTTGTTTCTCTCTGTCCCGCTTGACTGCTGCCCCGTGGGAATTCTTTTTCCAGATCCTGCGTAGTATTTCATGTTTCGATTTGGGGTTCCACAGTTTTAGAATTTACCGATGGGGAAAAATAGTAGTATATATATAAGAAGATGAGTTGATAAAAATCGATGGTGTTATTAGGTCTATGTACTATTGGATCTACATGCTCATTTTCATATTTTTGGACTACATTAAATAGATAGGCTTGATGTGTATGATTTTGTCTTATATCAATCATTTTTTAGTGGCTTGTGAACGGTTTGAGTCCATCTAACAACCTAGCTAAGTGTATTAGCTCTTCTATTCAATTAAAAAGAATATAACTATGCCTAGATGTGACTGCAATTTTAGATCATTTTATTTTATTAAACTGACCACTATCATGTGTGGGTTTGCTTCCACATATGCAAATCCTTCATAACCCAAGATGGATTTATGCTCGATATGTTTTTCTTTGGGCTTTTTGCCTTTGTTATTCTATAAAGGATTCAATTACTCATTCTTATACATTTTTTGCGTTTCTTCGTTTGTCCTGTTTTTGAAAATGAAACCTCTGTTTGCCCTTTTTGTTTTTAAAAATCTGTTAGATGACATCATATATTGGTCTTGAAAAAAAAAGAAAAAAAGGACAAAAGACATCTTTGCCCCTTATCTCTTTACCTTCCCCAACTTCTTTCTTTCCCGTGCAGCAGCCCGCGGCTCTTGACGACGAGCTGCCCGCGCTGTTCGAGGCAGTACGGGCCAAGGAGGGGTGGGGCTTGCGGGCGAGGGGGGGGAGGACGGGTACGGCGGCGCGGCGGGCCGGGAGGCCGCGGTCGGCTGGGCGTCACCGGCGAACCCCCTCCCGCGGCGACTCTGGCGCGGCGTTGCCAGGCGTCGTGCCGCTGCTCCCGGACCTCCAGCTCTGCACCACCGCCATCTCCGGCTCCGACGCCGACGCCACGGACCCATACGTGTTCGAGGCCAAGACGGTGCGCCGGATGGTCGCAGAGAAATTGCAGGCCAAAGATTCCTTCGCGGCCATGCCAGCGCCGAGCTCGGCAGGAGGACGAGCTGGACGCGTCGCGAGGCTTCTCCACGAGCTCCTCGCATCCTCGGTGAGGTGCTGCTGCAGTTTTGCGACCTCCATGAGCGCTAAAAAAAAGTAGCAGAAACGTTGCGTGCCTGCATCCCGGTGTGCGTGTGTGCTGGCCGCTGTGCGTCCGTCCCCGGCGGCAGATGTGCTGCGTGCTGGTCGGCGTGTGTGCTCGGTTCTTGGTGCCGCGGAGCAGGAGGAGGGTGCTGCCGTGCTCGTCGTGTACGAAGTGCTGCTCGTTTGTCATGGTACAGCTTGGAGCCCAGGATGCCACTGCTTGCCGTAGTGCTGTTGGTCTGCCATGGTTGTGCTCTTCATTGCCATGTCCTGTGGGTCTGCCGTGCTTCCTGGAGGTGATTCTCATCATTGCCCACGATTGTGCCCATGGCATCCTCTGTCTACCTGCAGTGGTGTCTGCTGCCTGCTGTTGAAAGGGACGCTCACAACATGTTTGATGAATTGTCTCAATGGCGGTGAAGTGGCATGCAGAAAATGTAGTGACTCTATCCAAGCCAACCCAATCACCAAACAGTACTCGATACTAGCCGAATTTAAATTTACTGGAAATATATATTGTTATTTGTTCAAGACAAGTGCAAAGTAAATCTAAAAAACGAGGGCAAAACGAAGAATTCTGTTTGGATTATTCATGATGAGGGCATTGTAGTCTTTTTTATCCTCGACTTAACGCAGTTAAGTCCATTTTCCCGCGATAGGGGCAAGAACCCGTTTTCGAAAATCAAGAGAACGAAAGCAAAACATAAAAAACGGTAAACGAAAGTAATTGAGTCGAAAAGAATACAGCGTAAGCATAAAAGCCCTTTTTCTTTTGAGAGTTATGTGCTTATGATATTTGATTCAACTACTCCAAAACTAGCCACTCCTATGCTTAACAATTGCTTGTACATAGCATGTATCTTCAATATGGATTGACCCGCATATAGCCTATCACTAGAAAGTGTTCCCGTGATGATGGAGTCACTGTCTAACGGTAGCGAGGACAAGCGAGGACCTGGGACGGAGTTCATGGCAAAGGGGCCCTACGTGTTGATGGGTCTCTAATGGGCTGCAGCGGAGTCCCAATGAGCAAGACGGTTCCGAGAAGGAAGGTCGATCTACCCTTGGATGTTAATTAGAGGTCTCGAATATTCTGTGAATATGCTCGCACTTGTGAGGGATAAAAGTGTAACAGAATATTCTCATGTACAATGAACTATAAAGGGGGGACTGATCCCCATTTAAAGAGTTAGTTGAAACCATTTGTCAAAGCTAAAATTCAATTGGGTCCATTGATTGTCCCTCTATCTCTTTCTCTCTCTCTGAATTGAACCTTTGGCCAGAGGCAAGAAATACCCTCGTTCCCGTTCTCTCTCTTTGCTTGACTAGCCTCCTTAACATCCTCATCTCATCGTAAACTAGTAGAGAACACATGCAATTGCGCGGGCTAGCAAGTAATGATATATAAGGTTGTTCATGAAAACATGATTTAGTGACATTGTGCAATCTCTTTCATCTTAAAATACATTGAGACTTTTTGAAACGTGGAAGAAGAAACATGCTAAGAAGTTGTTTGTGCTTTGCCAATCTATAATATATTGGAAACAAAACATACCGGAAATTGAAGTCCCTGTCAGGCAACAAAGAGCAAGTGAGATGGCCATAAGCAAAAGAACTCACGAAGCCTGAAATTAAAGTGCATTTAGTAAGTTATTATTGGGCGAATTTGTAATTAAAACATGTTGGACACAAAGTAGAAAAAAATTTACCTATATTATTTGCGTACCAAATATATTATGAAGGTGTACACAAAAAAAAATCAAGCAGCAGGAATTCACATACTAAGAACATAAATGCAGTTTTATAAAAATAGGGTGTAGTACAATGAAGCCAAGAGAAGGCATCAAGTACCATGATTCTATTGGTTAAATATTGTATTGGTTTCCTGGGATTATATCACGTGCCTTCTTGTATTGGTTGAAGTATGGAGAAACCTGCTAATTGGAAAATCAAACGTGATGTGCAGTTGAAAATATATGTAGAATAATTTTGTGTAAATCAATAAATATATCTGTTGCTAGCATAATTTGAGAAATGTGCCATTTGAAACAAAATTTACTAACATGTTAAAAGTGCAGTATATACATTCTCAAACATAACAGTCCATGACAAAAAATAGAAAAGTAAATAATCAAAGGTGAACTGGTGTTAACTTACTCTTAGGAAAATTCCTTTTTTGTTTCAAGCGTATACTTCCTGAAAGGATTGAAGGGGTAATTAAGAGAATCAGTAGCATAAGCAGTTCGTCATATTCTAGAAATTGGCAATAGTATATTTTGGAACACACCTTTCTTAGATGACATGGCAGATTAAAAAATTGGTAAGCCGAAACTGAGAAGATTACGCAATTATTTATGAGATCTTATTCCCACATTTGGTGGTCATCGATCTGCATCTGTAGGGCCAGAGCCGCGGCGTGTATGGGACAGAGAGGACGGAGGTGGTTTCCTTTTATTTACCATGATGCCATGTGTTGAAGTGGGCTCTAGACGTTTCTCGAAGTAGGTGAGGTGAGGAGTCTCTTTGCCTTAACTGAATGGACATGAAAAGGAAGTGACATGGCTCAATGTGAAGAGTAATTTTGTTATACAAGAATAAGAGTATTTAGTAGATGCACCTACGCAACATATGTAAGATCAAAAGAAGTCTTGTCTTCTTCAAATTGGATAGAAGCCTCATAGGAGCATTATCTAAGCAAATTCAAAATTTGATACATTCCGAGTTTGTAATGTCTCGGTTTGTAGCAGAGTATGTAAAGATAGCAATTTTTTAGCTACCTAGCGTTACACAGGGTTTATGGTTTAGTGAGAGAGGATTAACAAGGGTTTAGTGCGGCACTATGGGAAAAAACAGAGGATGGAGTCATTGGCCGCGGGCCGTGCAACCTGATAGGGAGGGGTGGGTGGCAAGGACAACGCTAGAGGTCGCCTGATTTGTACCTTGTCTTGGTGAAATTGAGGGCAAAGACAAAGTTGTGGGATGTCGAGGAGAGTTGTGCCTGTGAAAGAATGAAGAAGAGTTTTGGTTTCACGAAACACAATGGATCGAATTTGTTGGGCCGGGGGCTTTGTTGAGCTCTTTGTGTAAATATCAAACAAATATTCGTAATAGTTTTGTAAAGCATGTTAGCATTTTCACACAAATCTTGAAAATGAAAGTTGAATCATTTTTGTCATTCAAAGATAGTAAAAGTTATTACTTCACCAACATAAATATTTCAAACAAGCAGGCTCAAAGTCATGCTTGCACTAAGCCTTTCATATAAAGGTTACTAATGTTAATCATGCTCTAAAACAAAGCCGCACTGCTGAGATTTCTTAACATTTTATGCATATTCTCTATAAAGTGTTCAACATCATTCTCAATCTTGATTCTTTTTGAAAAATTAGAAAGAAACTACTCTCTATCTCAACTCTCAATCTTCTCGCACTTGAAAATCTAATGGACGTCATTTTGTAGTGTAATGTTAAAAATGTCTCATTATATTACTATCTTGATAATATGGGTTGGTGTATATTATTTCTCTTTGTTCATGGAAATTATTTTTTTCAACAAGAAGCAAGCTCACACTACAATATGAATAGCATCGGTAGTCCTTCAAGTACATTAGTAAAATTATAGTCCAACAAACTGGCCAATTCTCACCGGTTGCACGGCAAAGCCGTGCATTTTTTTCTAGTATATAGTTCTATAGTGGTACAAGTTTTTTCTAGTATACTTCTATTTGCTTGCATGGTTCTCAGGCTCAAAACCAAAAACTCCCGGCCCATAGGCTTAGGCAAAAGATTGGACCATGTCACCTCTATTTCATCACCGTCGGATCTTCCATCTACACCAGACACATGAGCGGGTAGGGCCTCGATCCTATCTCGACGTGACACTTTGTGTTTCCCACCACTGACTTCTCACCTCGTGAGAGGTTAATAACACGATCTTTATTCTTCCTCGCTACCCCTCCCTCCTTTGCGGGTTCTTGCATCATTACCAGCTGGCAGCACGAGCGCTTATGTCATTGCTGCTCATATCTCCTTGCCTCATCTCCATTGGCGGAGCAGTTGTAGGCCAACAGGCGGATGGTTTGTTGTGATTTGTGGGGGTTCTACAGTTTTAGAATTTATGGAAGAGAAAAAATGATAGCATATATAACAGTACAAGTTATTCGCTACGTTATAGATGACACGGCAGAATCAATTCACTATGTTATAGATATCACGGTTGGCATGTCGATTTTTGTAGGGTTCTTACAGCTGTAGTAATTGTATTCCATGTGTTATAGATCTTAGGAATTATGGTTGAGAAAAATTACAGTATAACAACAATAGCAATAGCATAGCTGATGTGCTATGTAACTAATTATTGGTTTCAGGCATCCTCGTCTTCTAGTTATCTTTACCGGTGGAAGCAATGTACTATCAGCTCAAACTTATAAGAGCATCTCAATAACTCCCTAAATCCACTTGGTATTCTATTATTTTTGGCAAAACACAAAAACACATCTCCAACAACTCCCAATATCCACTTGGTATTTTGTCAACTTGGAAAAAAAACTCCTCCGCGCGGAGGCACTGCGATCGCGCCCGCTGCCCCGGCCCGCGGGATTGCCTCGCTCCACCGTGGATTTGGGATTCCCGCCAGCTCAGCTCTCTCGACCGCCGCCGGGATTTCGTTCGTGCAGGTGACGTCGTTCCGTGCGGCGGCTTCGTGGTGGGCTTCCGGTTCAGCCACGCGGTGGCGGACGGCGTGTGGGCGCGGCCAAGTTCATGGCCGCGGTGGGGGAGCTTCGCGCGGCGAGGCGGCGCGGTCTCGGTGTCGCACGTCCGGGAGCGCGACGCCATGCCACCGGACCCGCGGGGCGCGGTGGTGGGCAGCCTCCCCCGGACCCGCGCTGGGTATGAAGCGGCTCGAGTACCCGGCCATCGACAACTCGGCCGACTACATCGACCACTTCAAGTCGCGGTTCGCGTGGGCAATGGGCGGCAAGCGGTGCTCCGCGTTCGAGGTGCTCATTGCCAAGGCGTGGCAGAGCCGCACCAGCGCGGTGCCGCACCACCGCGCCCGCCGCACTTGGCGGGGACTTAATCTATGATAGATTTTTCTTTTGGACTTTTATGAAAATACTAGACACAGAGAGTTATAGATACGTCGCCTTGGTTGATTTCGGAAAAGTTCGGGGACTAATCTGTAAAGTTGTCATCACGGGATTTAAAGTGGGAATAAAGAGTTGTTGGAGAGGTATTTTTTTTTTCACTTGGAAAATAAAATATTCAAGTTGCTATAACACAAGATATACCAAGTGAATTATAGGGAGTTGTTGGAGACACTCTAAGTTGATGATTGCAAGTTCTGAGGTTACGCTGAACAAAGCTAGTCCTAAAATCTACCCTATAATTTACAAAACCAAGGGCCAATAACCTCTCACATCAATACCCTCTTGAGAAGTGTTGATGATGATTTGTTACTACAACAGGGAAGTCAAAGCCAGCAATGACGATGCCTGAATGTCGCTAGCACAAAATCATCATCACCATCTTCTCTGCTGGGTAGAAACAAAGTACGTACTCTGTTTTTGTTTCTCTCTGTCCCTCTTGTTTTTCTATCCAGTCTACTCCTATTTCTCTCTTCTTGGTTCGGTGACAAATGGGTATAGTATTCGACCAAATCCGCATTAGACGGGTGACGGTGTTGTTCTTGCTTGTCCTCCTCGCTGCAGCGTGTCAGTCATGGACGCAGTTACCTTTTGTTGCTTGGGTCATCCGTGTTCTCTTTTGATCCGAATTGGGCCACGTGGTTGTTGCTTTGTCACCGGCGTAGTCTCGTGACCCGAACACGCATGCATGCAACTATTCAGTTGTATGTACTCGTATGGGACACGCATGTCCCCGTGGGCAGTGATGCCGTAATATACTGATGTGGGACACGCTTCGTCAACTCTATTATAAGCAACACTTTGGAGGACCTGTGCGACGGTAGTTTCTTCTTTATTATGTGCGTTGTAATGTTTCAACTAAAAGTCATTAATAGTAGCTATTAGTATCTAGCATATTTCCCGCTACATGTCTTGATTACAAGCACTTTCTAAGAGGATGTGGGGGCATATTTGTGGGGTGCTATTAGTTCATGGAATATCACAATACCTATAGCTTTGGCATCGTCTTTGTAAAGTTTTCCCTAACAACAACCTAAACCAAAGACATCAGATATATGTTGATTTTTTTTATTTAGCTGGTCTTGCTTGGTCGTTGCTAAATGTCCAACGGACTCCTTACACTACCGGAGACAGAGTTTTTTTTCCGATGGCGGAGGTTTGCCGATAGCCAGGCATAAGCCATCGGCAAAAAGACAGTTTTACCCGATGGCAAAGTAAAGCCATCGATGGCGGGCCATCGGCGGAACAACTGCCAACGGCAAACGCGTTTTGCCGATGGCGGCCATTGGCAAATAACGGCCAACGGCAAAATATTATTTTGCCGATGCCATCGGCAAAGATCTAAAAAAAAAAATTGGCGGGGAGCGGACGGCGGCCGACGCCGTCGGCTTTGCCAATGGCGCAGTTAGGCCATCGGCAAACCGCCTCATTTGCCGATGGCCACGGCCAACGGCAAAACGCTGCCACGTGGCTGCTCAGGGGAGCGCCTGGCCCACCATTTTGTGCCGATGGCCGGCCATCGGCAAAGCCTATTTGCCGATGGCTTTACAAGGCCATCGGCAAACAATATTTTTTTTTGTTTTTCCTTCCCTTTTTTTCGGTGTCTTCCTACACCACATACAACCCGGCTTCAAAAGTTGGGACAATTTTGAATTTTGTGGCTATATTTTGTTAATTTTTTTGGTTCCTTCGAATTTTTCCCACAACTCTAAATTTGAACAAATGCCCAGGTACATGAAATAATTTGATTCAAAAAATGATATTCATGATGCTTGGAGTATGTTGAGGCCGTATCCGGGACCTCGCATGAAATTACGACCCTATTGGCCTCGTAACATGGGGAGTGACGAGCCCGGAAAGTGTTTTTAAATTGTATAAAATCCAAACGAAGTCCGAAGTTGACGAAACTTGACCAGTTGTGTTGTCATGGCATGTGTAGTGTGTGGTAAAAATTTTAAAAAGTTTTGAACAAGTTGTGACGTCGGATGGCCAAAACCCGGACGTCGAATGATGCTTGATGCCCATGTGCGGTTGTACTATAGGTTGGCGGAGGGCAGGACCCGTGCGGGCGGACCCGGGAAGCGGACAAGGTGTGCGGAAGTTGCGGCTCAAAAGGACATGTTCTACGAAGGCGCACACCCAGGCCGTCATCTCCTACTACGCCAACCGGCGGGATGAAGGTGAATAAGGCCGGGCCGGGGACATGATATGTGAACCGGAGACCGACCTCACCGAGGAGCAGTATATGCAGGTAAATAAGTAGGAAAACATCCGTTGTGATTTCTTATGTGACACATTCAACTCATTATCTGGAAGATCTAATATTTGAATGTCATGCGGACACCTCCGGCGGGTGCGGCAATTAAAAGAGCGGGCCGGCGTGAGATTGTCGGAGGGTGGCAAACGCCGGAGGCGTACGTACAGCACAGAGCACGTCGGGCGAAACGCGAGGAGATGGCGAGGTCGGGGTCTCGCACCACCAGGGGAGAACCTCCGGAGTTCATGGAAACATGGGTATGCTTGTGTTCAACCATTTGTTATAGCTGGGATTTCTTATATCTCTACTTGTAACCATGTTTTCTCGTTTTTTCCTCACGGAGGGAGCACCCGACGGGTAGCCCATCAATGAGTACATGGGGTGGGCCCTTGCTCACAAGGGCCCAGGTGAAAGCGGCCTCCACCACGTACAACTCTTCGGACGGGCCGAGAAGTACACCGGCCCGGTCGTGTACGAAGCTCACCAAGTACGCCGCCACGGCTCGAGAGCTCCATGGCGACGACTACGACGTCACCGCCGAGCCCGGACCGGCAGCTCGTGATGAGGTTGGGGGGAGGGAAGCAAGCACGGCCGGTTCTATATGGCCCACAAGTGCCATTGAGCCGTCCTCGTCCGACGCTGACCGAGATCCGCAAAGAAGACCGGCGAAGGGCGCACCGCGGGTCCCCATAGCGCCTCGGTAATAGCCCGAGCGGCGCGGTGATCGCGGGTCTTCGGGTAAGTGGAGTTTCATTCGTCGTTCGACCGTTTCACAAATAATGTATCTTGCCTTCAAATACAATCAACCATGCTTGGTGTAATATTGCGGTCCACGGTCCAGGAGGTGCTAGCCAACCCGGCGAGATGGCGATTGCCTATCGAGGCATCGCGGCCGCAATTGCGCATCACTACGGCCGGCGATGTCGCGAGATGTCCCTACACATGCGTGCCCGGGAATGAGTGAGCCTCCGGCCCTGTCTTCGCTCCACCACCAAGACCTCCAATGCTTTTTCTTGTACCTCGTCCGGTGAGTACATTGCCTATTGCTTTAGTTTGTGATGCGGTCTGCGGGTACTAATTCCATCACTTGGTCTTTGTGCGAGCACGGTCGGCGGGTTCGAACCCAACTCCTGTGTGCTAGCCCTCCGGCGGGTGCTTCTCCACGGGGTCCTTCTCCACGGCACGGCTGGACTCCTTACCGAGCCTCCCCACGCGGCCGTTCTGGGTTCCTCCACCGACGGGGGTACTGCGTGGCCGCCGCGAGGGCAGCCCGGCCGTCTCGGTTCCCTCCCCAGCGGGGTACTCCGTGCACGCCATGTTCCCTCCGCAGCGACGCCGGCTCGGCCCCGGCGGCAACGGTGCGGCCCCGCAGAACGAGTTGGTCTCCGTGGGAGGATGGTCTTCGGGGCCTGGGACCCCGGGGACGGCGCCACGAGCTAGGTACCTTCTCTTCTAGCTTTTGGACCTTGTTGTGGCACGTCGGACATGTTTTGCCGATGTTGGCCTTGTTTGGATAACTTTGGACTTGTATGGATGAATTTAGACTTGTATGGAGTCATTTGGACTTGTATGGATGATTCCGGACATGCTATGCGGAATTCATGCTATATTATGGTTGAAATGGTGTATTATTGCGAATATATGTGATGAATGTTGGATAAGTGTGATGTTTGTGATTAAATATGGTCTAAATGGAAGAAAACGAGAAAAAAGGAAAAAAATTCCCGAGGTTTGCCGATGGCCGGCCATCGGCAAACCCGGGAAAATTCCCGCCGAAGCCCGGAGGTTTTGCCGATGGCCAAGGCCATCGGCAACCGACCGCATCTTTGCCGATGGCCATGGCCATGGCCATCGGCAAACAAATTCCTGGAAAACATTTTCAAAAGAAAAAAATGTTACGCCGACGGCCGTGGGCCATCGGAAAAGATAATTGTTTGCCCATGGCCACGTGGCGTCGGCCATCGGCAAACACGCCGTCGCCTGACGGCGGGACGGCTGACGTGGCCTTTTTGCCGATGGCGGTTGCGGCCATCGGCGAACAGTTTGCCGATGGCATAGTCAGTTGCCATCGGCAAAAAATCTTTTGCCGATGCCCGATTTGTCGATGGGAGTTTGCCGATGGCAACGTGGACTTTGCCATCGGCAAACTTGTTTGTCGGCGGGGTCCTCGTGTTTGCCGATGACATCAAGCCATCGGCAAACACTTCCCGATCCGGTAGTGTTAGGCACGACCATGTGAAATTTGATCACGTACTAGCTAGGTGTCTTTTGTTTGGAAGACATAGTGACGGGTTCTAGAAAGTGATGGCCCCAACCTCTCTAGATTCATGGGTTTTATCTCCCCAAAACTAAAATCTCCCTAATTCCTTTCAATCCCCTCGGATTAAGATTAACAAGCTTTAATGGGTTTGCAATCAGCTCTGCTCACAAACCTACTATTTTTTTAGTTTGTTCCTATGGAGCACAAAAGACAAACTAATTAACTAACCATGAATTGTATTAAACAACCGATATGGCACATACAAATTGCTTTGCTGAAGCAAAGAAAACAGTTATAGCCTGCATAGGCGCCATATTAATTAAAGCATGTTCAACACAAAAGCATACGGTATTGGTGGTCGCAGGTGAGAGAAGATGTCACACAAGGGCGGATCTAACGGGGGCTGAGGGCTGGAGCCCCCTAGAGCTAGTGCATAAATGGAAATATGGGGAAGGTGAGTGAGAAGAAGAGCTAGAGGAAGAAAAATGGAGAGAAAGAGGGGAAGAAAAGACCAACCCTCCTTCAATCTTTCTATGCATCCACCACTGATGCTACATACTCCTTAACATACCGAAGTACAAATGCTATAATACATGATAGGACACAGACTATTGTGCACAAGAAAAAAGGACAAAAAACATCCAAAAATACAAGTTTTATCTCGCCTCTTTCAGTGTCTCTCCTAAGGCAATAGCTCCCTCTACACAAAGTACTAGCGTCCTGCGAGCCGTGACTTTTTTACTTCTCTTTTTCGTGAGAGCTTCGCTCTGGTGTAGCATGATATGACCACTATCCTTGCTAGAGCATTGGTTCTAGTCCGCTGCAACACCTTTATAACGTGCTTTAACTTTAAAATAGAAATAGCACATTACGTAGTATTGCCAAATTAACGTGGCTATTCAATTATTGCAGTGATCTTTTTTTATCTAAAAAACATTTATTAGGAGGATCTTATTTTAAAGGAACTATAGAAATATATCCTTACAGCTGTTCGCCAATAGCTAGCCAACTTTTTTTTTACAAAAATAGCCAGCCAACTTTGATTGTTATCGCTAGAACATGCTTATTGAGCACATGGTACTTTGAGGCAACTACATAAATGTTTGCCTCTTCTAGCTTCTGGCTGCGGCTATGCTGGTTGGCTAATAATGGCTATTTTCTCTAACTTAAGACCTTCCGTTTATTATCCCTCCCTTCCTCTGTTTATTATATGTCTGTGTATAATTTTTATTTTCATAAATTTTTTTATAAAGTTACTTTCATAATTCTCACACAAATAGTTCTGAATTTTGCATTATTTTCTCCTAAAAATCCCTATTATTTTCCAGAGGGAACCGCTATAATAGACTTTTTCTTATGATTTCTGGTCATGCTGTCATAAAGATTGCAATGTTTTCTATAGTAACTATCGTGGTACTTGGTGGTTCGGAATATATATTGTGTTGTTTTTGTTTCCTCTTTTTTCTTTATCAAAACGAGATCTGTTGTTGATGCTTTTGATATATAATTGCCTGGCTTGTGCTCTCTTTTTTTTGTTAGGACAACTTCTAATCCTCATCCATAATCCTTGTGCATTTTTCTCCTAGAACTCTCATACCTAGATGAGGTACTTAACAAAGTTGCTACATGAAAATAAAATGATTGATATTTCCATGGTTCTACTATTCATCACCTTTCTAAAACAATTAGACAGACATCATTATTATTTTAGTGTGCCCACGCTGCCACGCGCATTTCTCAATCTATGGACTAGCATTTGACTATTTTATTGTTATTTTTCTTTCAATAGTAAAAAAGAATTTTTTTCAAGCAAACTAATATATGCTGTTGCCAGAGTTTCACACACACACAAAAAAAAAAAAAAGTGCCGTCGCCAGACATGCTTCTTGTGCACGCCAGTCTATCAACCATATCGTTTGAGGCAACGAGATAAATGTTTGCTTGTTTTAGCTACGAGCCTACGACTGTGTTGGACGGTTGGTGCCTTGGTGGCTAAGCTACCGTTGGATGATTTTTCCTTTTTTATAATATATAAGAAATGCTGTCGTCGGCTTGTAAAAAATAAATATAAATACTGAGATTCCTTGAGTAACCAGTGTGGATGTGGAAATTAATTGCAAAGATCTGTGGAAAATTTCTCTTGATAAGAATACGATATTGATAATCTTGATATCTATGTCTTGTTAGAAATAATAAACGCACGAAGTTGCCAAAAAAAAAAAGAAATAAACGCACGAAGTTGGTGGTCCATGTAAATGCTTACTCTCCTCGTGCGCGATTTATTAAAAACAAGCCCACACGGTCCATGTAAATGCTTGTCGCGAACATCTTTAGTTTAGATGTTATTCGCACCTTGCTTTCAGCGCCAAAGACCGTTATTGTTCTATTAATTACTAACCAACGTTATCGGTTGTACCGTTAATTTGTTTGGAGGTTTAAAACTAAGACCCAACGGGTCTACGTGTGTAAGCACCACATTTCACAACCTCTAATAGTTTGGTTTTTGTATTTCGCGCCATTGTGCCATATTTCGCGCACTTCTTTGATGACTAGGGTAAAGTTTTGCAATCACACCCCTATCTCATTTTTTTCCTCACAATGTTTTTGATAAAATATACACACATGCACTATTTACAAATAAGTTTTGTTAAATGGGCCATTTTGAATTGGATCCAACAAAAGAAATTATGAATTTGTTTTAGGGTAGGTGGCCACATTCTAGAGCCTTCTGAGCCGTCCTAGGTCTGAAACCAACACCATCTCCCCTCTATAAATTCAGTCGAAATTCACCAAAAAAAGAAATTCTCAGTCAACCAACCAGTCAGCGCCGCACACAACTGTTTCAAGTGGAAAAGAGAGACAGAGAGCTAGAAGGCCGGTCGGCTTCTCCCTCCCGTTACCGCCGCCCGCGCGCGCGAGCGAGATTTCCGAGGCGGGCGCGGCGGCGTCCGCCGGCACGCAGCCCGGCGCCACGGCTCGCCGCGACCCCCACCGAGCTGAGCTCTTCCGGCGGCTGGACGCTCGATGCGAGGCACGCCGCCTCGCACAGTCTCGCCCGCATTTCGCCCGGCCTCCTCCGCCGCGGCGGCCGCCGGAGCCGCCCGAGGACGACGGCCAGCCCATTTGGCCGCCCCGCAGCCGCTACTGGGAGCGATACAAGTATGCGCTCTATTCTCCTCTTCTTCTGTTTTGCGATCGTTGGTTTCTTGATTTGATTTCGGGTGCGGTGCTCACCGAAGAGCTGAATGAAAGCTTGTTCGTGTGGTTGGAATTCCGATGATTTCCTGCTGGTCGAGTTTCGAGTTAGGGTTGCTTGATAGTTGATACCGAATTGTTACATAGAGTCTGTGCTGATGGATGTGCGATTTGGGCATTTGGCGATTGTGTTGTTTTCACATTCCAGACGTAGGAACCAGAGAGTTGCTGCTCTTATGGCTAACAAGAAGGCGACGGATTTGTGCTTGGGATATTTACATGCCTAAATCCTTGGATTTTGGTGACATTCTATATTTTATTTTATTTTATTTTATTTTATTTTATTTTATTTTATGATGTTCGAGGTAGGCAACACATCGGGTTATGTCTTGCAAGCCTGGGAACACATACAGTTCGAGAATCCGATCTCTGTCGTTGGTTGGACTAGCCTTGTACTATTTGGATTCCAGAGTCATGTGTAGTACTGGAATGCTGATTTCTTTGGACGAGGGGAAACTCTCCGGGGTCACCTTTTATTATAGAAAAAAAAGCTCCATTAAAAGTTTGTGTCAAAACATTATTAGTTCGCCCTGCCATTTTGAACATTGTTTACTGGACACAATGTGTTATGTGTCTGAAACACATTAAGTTCAGACAGGTTCATGTCTGAAGAAAGTGGTTCACAGGCTTGCAAGAAGCAACAAATGCTAGCTTCATAACTTTTCTCATTAACTTAATGCTATTGGAATGCTGACTTAGGTTTGTCAACTTAATGTCGTGTTCCTACTGCTAATGATAGATTGTGTCTACCCTAGGGGTTTTGGTATTTGCTGCATTAGCTCTACTTAGTTTAAATGTTACATATTAGGAAGTTACGCAATACTTTACTGTAACAGGTTCAATTGGCAATTCCGTACATTAATGAGGAACTATGTTCGTAAATATTTTTATTGCAAATGATATCCTGGAGTCAAGCTGAAGAATCTTTGTAATTGAGTTAGTGCTACTTAGTTCAGTTCTTAAATGCTTGGAATTTGCGCTTCACCAAACTGAACTTGATGTACAACTTTCCATTTTGGTTTGAGAAATACCTTGTTTGGAGAAAAAAGGACTTTGGTGAACCTGATTGGTTGGGCCCTGTCATTACTAAGGAGGTGTTGACCTAATGAATCTTGATATCTAACTTTCTGATCATAGGATTTTAGACCACCTCAGTTAGTTGTACAAGATGGAGATTTATACAACACATTAACTAATCTTATACAGCCATAATGAAAAGGATGTGAAAAATACTGGTTGATCCATGTGTTTATGCGATGCCTTTTAAACCATACCATAGATATTAGCAATGGCCTGCTATAAAAATGCTCTGTAGAATTCTGTTGTCAACCTGGAATGGTTGTTCTGCTGTTGGCTGTTTGAGTGTATACTATAGTTTTGACATTTGAGAACTTGGTTTCCAGTATTCTAGGTACATTAAATCCAAGATTTACAATGATTGTTTTTAGATCTGCTGTGTATGCCCATTATTGTATTGTTTTCCTTCTGTATTTTGCAGTTGCACTATTGTGTATGTAGCTAAAAAAGAAGTATTTGATCACTTTTACTCTTACACTAAGTCTGTTTACCTTAGGGATCTTTCAGAATTTTAGGCTTGTCTCAGAAATCCCGGTTTGAAAGTATCCTGTAAATTCTGTGTTCTCTGGATGCTTTCTCCAAATTCCAAATCCAAATGCTTTAGTCCATGGTGTAGGCTTTAGTATCATACTTCTAAGAGGCTTAACATTGACTTGTGCAATGCTTACAATTCCCTAGATTTTGGGTACTGGAACAGGACACACACACACACACGCGCGCGTGCACACACACACACACACACACAACACACTATCTTTTAATGAAGATATTATGCTTATTATTATGATATGAAGCTATCTTTCATCTTCTAACGTTAAATTTTATTTACTATCCTTTCAACAGGTCCTTAAAAAATATGGAGTCCAAACCAGAAAATTCTGTGATCAGTCCCACTGATAACTCTGTACCTCCACCATCTGGGAAGAGACAGAAAACATTATCTGATAAAGATGGTGACCAATGTGATGATGCATCAAGCAAGTAGTCATCTATAAGAATGACGTAAGTGATAGGGGACGAGATGAACAGAGTGCAAGCCATCTGTCAATTGTACCGCAAAACCATCAAAGAAACGAAAGCGTGCATTGGGAAACCAAATTGGAGCCTTCACTGCTCAGTGTGCTAAATGTCAGAAATGGAGACTTATTCCAACAAAAGATAAGTATGAAGAAATTCGAGAGCAACTTCTGAAGGATCCTTTTGTCTGTGATAAAAGCCCGTGAGTGGAAGCCTGATGTGACATGCAATGACCCATCAGATGTATCTCAGGGCAACAGTAAGATTTGGGCAATTGATAAACCTAATATCACACGGGCCCCTCAAGGATGGGAAAGGTTGATTAGATACGAGGTGAAGGAAGCACCAGATTCGCTGATGTGTGAGTGACATTTTTCTCTCTGAAGCTTAAATCCTTCCTAGTCAATCACCCATATTGATAATAATATCATGGTGCATGGTGTTCTAACACTGGCATCTTGGATACATATGGTAGTACGATTAACATTTTATTCATGCTTTCAGGTACTATTGGTCCCCTACAGGAACACAACTGAGATCAAGTAATGAAGTAGAAGTATGTCAAGTTCCTTTGGTCAACTCTTGCTTCAATCTCTTCACTAAAAGCATACTATTGCTCAAGTTCAGTTTTACATGCATGTAGTTGTCTGGATCTAAATTTTTTCTCTAATTCTGCAAACTCCATGGTTGGATAGGTACCTTAAAGAACATCCAGAATATGCCGCACAAGGTGTAGAGTTATCTCATTTTTCATTCACGGCACCTGCACCACTACAAAAGGACTATGTTAGGAAACGTACCCAGACAAGCCAAAGTGGTGTTACACCAACAGGGTCAACTAAGCTTCTCCCGCCGGAAGAAGGTAATGTATATTACATAAATTGAGCATCCTACATTTAGTGTTTTCAGTCTCTCTTTTCACTTCTATATTTCAGGTGCTTGATATTTTCTTGTTATTCAGGCAACATCTAAGTTTTTTCCTTGACTATTAAAAATATGAATTATCTCATGTGAGTTGTCCTTTTAGTAAGATTGTTGCCTGAAAATTCAGGCACCTGACATATTTAGGATGTATCTATTGCTGCAAGGTTAGATTGACTTCTTCCAAGTGGATAGCTATCTAGATGTTTGTATTTTCTAGTAAGCATCAGAATTCTGGTGTAGTTACTCCGCAATTGGTTCATGTGTCAGATTCTGCACATCTGTGTTGCAGCTACATCCATACAATTGGCTGTTCATATTTACAGTAGTGCCTGGGACACTTCTGTTCTCGCTGCAACCATTACCATATAGACATTTTTTGTCCTCACTTCAAACATATGGCTTCTATTCTAACATGGGCTAGTATCTCGACATCAATTGAAACATGCATGCTCGTTATTCTTATCTGATCCCATGTTTTGTTTCTTGGTTCAGTGCAACCCATCTCCTGGGCACCACGCACCTCCACCGGCAGACGACAACCTGGAGAACAACATTCTGTTGGCCCTTTACAATGCAGATCAGACTCAAGTGGTGAAGTCGTCGTCTGAACCACCACCTGCACCAACAGCTTAGCCCAAACCCGCCTCCGGCGAGCCTAGGATAATATTTTGGGTGATTGGTGTTAGAATGATACAAAACTATAGATCTACAGGGATTACAGAACTTGGTCCCATTACTAGGTAGCTGCCGTGTTTGTGCTGTTTTATTGGTTCGTTGGTTTGGGTCCGTCTGGATGGAGGATCAGGTAGGCTTGTGTTGTTTTCAATCGTCTGCTACTTTAAGGCCGCTATGATGACGTGTATGTGTTGTACCCTAGCTTCTGTCATGGTGAGATGGAACTCTGATATTTTGGGACGACAGCTAACAAGAACATGTCGTCAAAGTTATAAGATTTATTGATCGTCTATCTGTTGTCGCCATGGTTACAGTTTCCGTTGACATGTGTCACACACACATACACAAGTTGACAGTTGACACCAAAGGTTCACGGTCTGAACAAAGCAAAATAACAGGCTGGTGCTGCTGTTGCATTGGGGGCGTGCTCGCCATGTTTAACACTCATCGGTAACAGGCCTCGCTCAGGCTCAGTACTATCCCTCAAACGAACTCAATGGCTCAGTAACATCATTCAGCATGTCATTTTCAGAACTGCAACAGTGTTCAATCAGACCATAGATGACAGAGCATATTTGGTTCAGTCAGACAGAACCGCTGGCTTTTCAGATTAAGTCTGAATAGATACAGTACTGCTTATTGTAAACTAGTACCTGACTTACTTCCAAACATTTGCAAGTGCAAACCGGTTGTTGATCTACAGAGTTAATCAGATGATAGATAACTTGCGGCAAACACAGATATTATATAGATGAACACAACTTTGTCAAGCTATCAAGGGTATTCAGCAGTAAAATAATATGACTGTTGAGTTGCATTCAGTGAACCATCCTTCGAGTAAAATATTTCCCACACCTTGACATCAGCAGTAAAAGCCGCAGAAGCTATGAAGCGACCATTTGGGGATACATATGTCAGCCATATTATTTTTAACTGATTGGCGTCAACTCTACTGCACCCACAACTCCTTTCCACTCTTCCCGTGCCAAACTTTGATATCAGTTGCTTCTGAGCATGAGATAATTATAGTGCTCCCATCTCACCTGACCCTGTGTTTAGTGCTGGCATAGTTTTCTGCCTGCCCGAGTCAAAATAAAGTTTTCTGCCAGCCTGTATGCCTGAGTTGGAATACCACATCTATCCTATCTATACCCTAATAATAAAACGCCAAAATTTCAGTCTGCCATCATGTTTCAACCTGCCCTCTTGTATTTTCTGTCCGCTCTGCGTGTTCATGTCGGTATCGGTTCATTTTGTTTCAAGAAATTGTTACGGTGCAGTGGTGTTGAAAGAACTCTTTATAAGAAATTGTTGTGCGGCGCAGTGGTGTTGCTCGTTTCTACCTTTCAAGAGGTTCTAGGATCGATCTCTGTTTGAGACACGAATCCTTTTCTTTTTATTTTAGTAGAACAATAAATAAAATATTAAATTGACCAAATAATAATCCTAAAATAACACAAAAGCAAGCTTTGTCACGGTGTGGTCTTTTTTTTTTGGGTAAAACAATGAATCTCTATCTAATAATATATAATAATAATAATAATAAAACACCAAAATTTTAGCCACTTTTTTTATGGTTCGACCTTTTGGTCCAGCAATTTTTGGTCCGGACTTCTTTGGTGTCGGTAGACTTTGGAAAACGGTCAATAGAGTTAGAAACGGATACGGAAACAAATTGATATCACCGTGCATAAGATTTTGAGATTAAAACAAGGTCATGGATTCGAATCGAGCGGACAAACTCAAACGTAAAGAAATTTCTTGCCACACATAAACTTTTGTCCAAAGGCGAAAAGGAAAGAAAAAATTGGCTACGCGCCTTATAGTCGAAAAAAATGAGCTCTAGATTGAATAAGAAAGGAGCAAGAACACCACGGGGAATGAATTTCCCAAATTTGCAAGTCAACGTAACAAAAGCAAATTGTCACCACAAGATTTTCGACATCACGAGATAATAAATCGAGTACAATTCAATGAGCCAATCAAAGAAGTTACCCATATATACACAGAAGAAAAAATCCCATATGAAGCAAATCAAACAAATGTAGACTGGCCACAAGGAATCTCCGCCTCAAATAAGAAATAAATCGTGGCTGCAAGGAGACTTTGATCGGCTAATTGGTCATCGATCCATGCACCTGGCCGGGCTCGCGATTGTCGGGATACCTGGGAAAGTGCCACCGCATGACGCCTTGCCACCTATGTGGATGCCAAGCTGGGACGCAAGCTACACGCCCATTGGGTGCGTCTGGACCGGTGCTTGCGCCCGCCCACGGGATGCCTACCGCTGCCACTAAGCGGGGCGACGCGGAGCCGCACGTGGTTTACCACTACACGCAAGCTCGAGGATGGATCCGAAAGGGGGCCATGTTGTTAGCAGAGACGCGGGCCACGGAGCCATAGGGACGTCTAGGCTCGGCTCGCGGCCCGCGGGTCGGACCGAGTGCCATTGTAGGGTGGCGAGTTGGAGACACTCGTGCGGCCACCGGGGACGCGAGCTCACCACTTGCGACCGCCACGAGTGCCTGGGCTCACCACTTGCGACCACAACGAGGCCTGAAGGCTAGGGTGGCTCGACGGGGCCCGGGCACCCTACATAGCATGCGAACTCGAGCTCTCTGGCGCCAACGTGTAACGCCCACCAAGCCAACGCTCCTCTCTTTGGTGGCTGGTGCGAGAAACTCTAGGGGAGAAGAAAAGAATGAAACTAGGTTTCATGGTAAATAAGCAATCAATTATGTCTTAGTTTAACTTAATTATTTACCATGCTCATAATTTTCTATTTTATTTAAAGTGTGATTAAACACCATTAAATAAGTAATATTGTCCGGTGTAAATTAAGATATCTTCAAATTTTAAGACTATGTAATAAACTATATGTCTCCCGGGCCGCAACGCCGCGGGCGATTTGTGCTAGTACTCTATATATATAAGCTTGACGCCCTAGGCATGTTTGTAAAGTTTTTAAAACACATTTAGAAGCGGATCGACTGATCAGAATGTATTGAAAAAATTTAAGATTTTTGGATATATTTTTTAATTTTCATAAAGGAAAATCTAATTTTCGAACCCTCTAGATATAGTTTTACAGTGTAATTCTCAAAAAAAGTTCTAAATATCTATTAGTGTTGGAGTTTTATGCTTGCAGAAAAAAAATCAGACCGCGACAATACTAAAGTGAGTATGGGCCTCGAAGATAAAGATTGGGCCAGCCCAGAAGAAGTTTCTAAAGAAACTGTAAAAAAAAAGAAAACGGCCCAGAGGAAGAAGGCCCGTTTGGGTGCGCTGTTTCTGACGCCGTCGATGCACCCTTCCTCCCTTCCGTCCGTCCGCTGCTGCATCCTTCTTCCTCGTGCGTCGTCTGTCTCTCGCCCCCCTCTCGCTCTCAGACGACTGGTCGGCCGCCCCGCCGCCGTCCTAAGCCAGGCTCCGAGGCTTTCGTTGGTCTCTCCGCCGGCGACGAGCACCCGCCAGGTACTCCCACCCCTTCTCTCCCCTTCCGTTCCCTTGCTACATGCTGTGCGAAGCTGAGCACCGAAACCCTAACCTAGAGCTATTTAGCTGTTTGGTTTGACAAGCCTCCGAACTTAGAGTTTTTTGCAAAAAATTTGGGTGTACACATGTCCCTTTACTGGATCCGCCCCTGGGTGAAGCTCCAGCAAGGAGCCGCCGTACCCGCGGTGGCACATGGGGAAGTGAAGTCTGTGGCTGCTTTTAGGATACTAATCATGTTTGCCCAAACAATCATCCAGATCCTAGACCTGTTTGCACATAATTTGGTAGGCACTGATGTTCCTATGAAGATAATTTTCCTAAATTGCCAAGCAGGCCCTTTGTACTCAACTGGAATATAGGTGCAGAGGGAGTGCCGCTATACAGGGCTGAGATAACTTGCCTGAAATATTTTCCTATTGTATGACCACGACACATGACCTTATCCCAAGTACTTTTGGGCTAAATTGATCATGGGCTCTACATTTGGTTCTTATAGTTGCTTCAGATCTTTTAGCTGTATGATCATTCCATTTAGTAATAGTCCTAAGTCAAATTCCTGGTGAAATATCATTTGATTGTACTTGATCTGTATGTAACAGCAAAAGACCTGCTGGCATTTCATCAAATCTGGATTCTGACATCTTGAAGTGGATATTTATTCATAGTTTTATCTTCGTCACAAAGCTTAGTGCTGTTCTTTTTATGGCATTTCAGTTCTACTATGGTGGGCAGGCACACTTTCCACGCCCGTAGTGGCTGCACATGCCTATAGCTGTTTGTGCATTGTCAAGTCTAAAGTGGTACTCTTGCATGTCT
>JAENPR010002156.1:0-74725 GCA_018135685.1 Themeda triandra
GAAGCGGCGAGGACGCGCCGGCCCTCGTCGCCGCCGCGTCGCCGCGGGAGCTAGACGATGAGTCGACTCTCATTTTTATTAGACAAGTTATGATATTAATCATGAGTACCACAAGAACTCATAGCGAATATATTATAACTGTAAAGTTATTATCGAATGCAATGATGACAGCCTCTTAGGAAATGTGTGTTCCTAAAGGAGAGAGAAGTTCTCAGCTCTGAAAATGTTCTCGAATTTATTCGATGCCAAGTGCCCTCCAAAACGGAATGAAGAGTTTGCCGTAACAAGTATTTCTTTCTTGAACTCAAAGGTACAGTAATGGATACAACAATCAGCTTGTTAACAAAAGAAAAAAAAAGAATACAACAATCAGCAATGCTGATATAACCGTAATGAAGCCATTCGTGTCATCAGTTGAAAGCAGAAACGGCAGGGACAAGAACTGCTGGGGCACCTGCACCCACGGTGCTTTCAGCTCTGAGGGAAAGTGGATCCCAAAACTGAACACTGTCTTTCCCGCTTTTCAGACTCATTGGTGCTTTGATGTAATCAGCAGCAGCAGCAGCAGCAGCATGGCCCTCTCTTGCTAATTTTGCTGCCGCGGCCCTCTTTCAATCTGATACGTTCAGCTCTTGACCCAATTGTCTGACCCAATATTGAGGCGGCTATAGTAAGGGCCATGGCTGTCTTCGGCATCAGCACAGATTTCCTGAGCATCCCTATGAAAGGCACTGCTGCGTGCACTGCAGCAAACCACTGCAACGAAAACTTCTGTGTGTGCTCCCTCCAGATGCCGAGAGGAAGCTGACAGTATCCCAATTGAATTTTACCAATCCTGTTGGAAGATTGTCAAAAGGGACATTTGTCAACTCTTGATGACTTTCACAAAGGAGAAGTGGATATTAGTAGGGATTAACTATGGCATCATCACCTTGCTTCCTAAAGTAAATGATGTTGCTAAGATCCAACAATACAGACCAATTTGTCTGCTGAACTGCCTATATAAGCTGATAACCAAAACCCTTACCATCAGAATTGAACCTGTTGCAAGCAAGTTGATTCATTCTGCTCAGACAGCCTTCATGAAGGGAAGAAATATCATGTCTGGGGTAATGGTTCTCCATGAAATTCTACATGAGACAAAGAATAGGGGAGAGATTGGTGTTATTCTAAAGTTAGATTTTGAAAAAGCTTACGACAAGGTGAACTGGGACCTTCTATTCAATTGTCTAAGAGCCAGAGGATTTGATGAGAAATGGTGTCAATGGATTCACCAAGTAGTAGCTGGTGGGACAGTAAGTGTTAAAGTCAACAATCTAATTGGCCCTTATATTAAGAGCTATAAGGGTGTCAGACAGGGGACCCCTTGTCACCCATACTGTTTAACTTTGTGGCAGATTGCTTGACAAGAATGATTCATAAGGCACAGAGAAATAATCTGGTCAGTGGCCTTATTGAGCATATTGTCCCACATGGTATTACTGTGTTACAGTATGCTGACGATACCATCATATGCCTGCAACATGATGTGGCCAAAGCTAGGAATCTGAAACTGTTTCTATACCTGTATGAGATGTTGGCAGGCTTGAAAATTAACTTCAACAAAAGTGAAGTGATGTTGATCAATAATTGTGATGGGTTGGTGGAAACTTACGCTGAAATTTTCAATTGTCAAACTGGACACTTCCCCATTAAGTATCTGGGTGTACCTGTGAGCCCCCATCGACTGCATATCGCTGATTGGGTGTCGTTGCTTGAGAAAAATGCTAAGAAACTTGATATTTGGAAGGGATCTTGTATGACAATTGCTGGGAGATCTACTTTGATTACTACCAGCCTGAACAATACTCCAATATACCACATGTCGATGTACAGATTAACTAAGACTGTCATTAAAGAAATGGATAAAGTAAGAAGGACTTTCTTTTGGCAAGGAGGGCATACAAAAAGGAAATATCACTTAGTGAGATGGACAAAAGCATGTAAAAGCAAGAAAAAAGGGGGATTGGGGATCAAGGATATTAACTTGATGAATGTAAGCCTCCTGTGCAAATGGTGGTGGAAACTAGAAAGGGAATGTGGCCTGTGGCAGAGAATCATCAACTTCAAATATTTGAAAAAGGATTCCATTAACTCTGTCAAACATAAACAAAATGATTCTCCTGTGTGGTCTGATCTGCTTAAGATCAAAAACATCTACCTGCAGGGTAGAAAAATCCATGTGAGGAATGGTGAAAAAACCAGTGTTTGGCTGGATAGGTGGTTATATGATGAGCCTTTATCAATACTCTTTCCTGATATATACAAATTGTGTGATCAGAAAGATATAAGGGTGAACCAATTGAAAGGGGGGTGTAGTTGGTGTAACATTCTGTAGGTGGTTAACACCTGATTTAGATGCTCAATGGCAGAAAATTCTACTAGATATTTCTCAGGTCCAGCTCTCTAATGGAGAGGACCAGGTAATGTGGAGGTTTGGGGAGAGAAAGATCTTCTCAATCAAATCTGCTTATAATGCGCTAACCAAAAATGACAATGGTCCCTCTTTCTCACACATCTAGAAAAGTAAAATTCCCCCTAAAATGAAGATCTTTTTGTGGTTGGTAGCTAATAAAGCTATTCTTACCAAAGAAAATATGATCAAAAGGCAATGGGCTGGTGATCCCACTTGCTGCTTCTGTGACCAATTAGAAACTGTTGACCATCTTTTATTTACTTGTTCTACTGCTAGGTGTATTTGGGTGACAATTGCTACTAGCACTAGCATTGGAGCCTGTGATGTGCCATGTTCTTTTGAACAGTGTTGGCCGTGGTGTAGGAAATGGATGCCTAAGGCAGAGCAGTTTTATGCTATTGATATTGCTAGTATTTGCTGGGCGATTTGGAAGATGAGAAACAGCATATGCTTTGAAAGAAAACAATTGAAAAATCCTTTATCTGTCATTAGTCATGCTTGCTCACTAGTGAGGCATTGGGCAGGTTTGCTGAAGTCGGATGACGCAAAGAATATGATACAAGGAGTGGATGCAATATACAAGTTTGCTGTGAATCTGCTGAATCAGCAGAACCAGGGCCCTGAGCAACTAAGGATCACTGCTGGAGATGAAGCTAACGAGGATGAAGCCGGCGGCAGCACTGCAGGAGGAGGATGAAGCCGGCGGCAGCACTGCAGGAGGAGTCCAGGCGACGTGCTCGGGTGAAGGAGCTGGAGAAGGATCGACTGATGCTGCTTAGGCTGTAGCTTTACTTTGCACCTCGAGACTTAGCTCAGGACCTTGATCTTGTTGCTGCCTGCGTGCAGTCTGGATGGAGGCATAAGTATGCCGTGTTTTGTTTTGAGTCTGCCAAACTTTCCTGGGCTCCTCTCTTTTCTCTTCTGAACATGTCTAAACCTGCTTGTATTTCCGTTATGTTGAGTAATGGAAATGGGGGATCCCCCCTTGTTCGAAAAAAAAAAGATGCCGAGAGGAACATTTGCTGCGATACCAAGCAATGCAATCACCAATATTTTGGTTGGCAGGGGCTGAGGACGAAGCCCCTTTGCAAAGGCTGTGCGGGATAGTGCTGCGCGGGCAGCGACCACTGCAGGAGGGCACTTCAGTTTCATACCAGCTGGGGGTGTCATCATCTTTGCTACAAGTGGCACAACACCGCTTAATGCCCTATAAGACTTTGCAAGTGGACATTGGCCATTTTCCAGCCACTCGTTACTCAGTGCTTCATGATTGTTAGACTGGCCTTTATTCTGAAATTCCAGGGAAAGCAAAATCAGACAATTGAATGTACCCATTTAGTGTTACCACTATGAAGGATTGTTCAGATACATTGTATGAAATATGTCTACTTCTACCAACTAAATTACTTTCTTTGGTGATGAAAAAGATCGAATGTATTAGACAGCACTGCATATTGTGACACTGGAGACAAGAAATATTGAGAAGCATAGTTAGCATAAATTACCTGGGGTAGGTTGTTGGGGTTCTTTTTGTTGGAGTTTTTCTTATTGTGCTTGTTTGAGAAGTCACCAAAGCTGAAAAACCCTCCAAATGCAGATAGACTGATGGTTGCTGCTTTGGCCGCCAAGGGGTTGAACTCAGGATTGGGCTTTGGCAGTGGCTTCTCAATCTGGGCCAATGATCCTTCCGAAAGTGGGACAACCCCATCTCTACCATGGAACACTCGAAATGCCATGTCAAAGTTAGGTCCATCTTCGAAAATTGGCCCCTTGGCTCCTCTTGCCTTCACAAGCAGCAAACGATAAAATTCAGTGACCACATCCAGAACACCAATGATCTTCAGAAATGGATAAAGATGAACGGGGAGTAAAGGGCATACCGGAACAGGGAAGTTGACGGACGAGAGGGAAAAACTTGTAGGCTCATTGATGTTCCTCAGGAATGGGCATCTTTCGATTCCTTGCTGGACGACAGTTTCTTCCAAGCACATAGGCTCATTGAGAGCTCTTCTGAAAGCTGAATCCATATGGAGAATTGGAGACCACCGACTAGTCGACCTGCAAGTGCGGAAATGTTGAGAGAGCAATTTGAGCAAAGAAACTATACGTATGTGTCATAGTAAATCATAGCACCAACTGACAGCTGTCTCCCATCATCATGTATTCATGTGTAAATTCAACTCTAGACCAGATCAATGTTATGCTCGAATAGAAAAGATGGTGTGAACTCTGCAGCCTAATGCAGACAGGCAAAGTTAGCTGGCAAGCCTAGACGTGAGAGCCGTTTTGTTTTGTGGCTCCGTTCCAAGTGTGAACCAGTTGGGTCTTAGTTGTATCATCCCAGCAAACGACTTGGTAGACCATGTCAATTGCTGACCTGCCTGCCTACCGAACAGGTAACAGCACTAGAGCAGTTGGTTAGCACATGAGCATGAGTGCAGGCCGACCTGGTCTGCCTTGCAATTGTGCAAAAGCACCCAAATTCGCCTCCCAGGACGATTGTTTCTGTTTGTTATCGAAATATTTGAAAGAAGGTTGTGATCGTCGGGCCGCCGGGCCGCCGCCGATGACGGAGACAGAAACGGCTAACAAATTCAGGAGGAGATGCTGCTCATGATTCGATCAGATCGGAAATCGGGCCTCTAGTTGCAATTAGAATGCGAAATACTTGGAGGCATGAGTCGAATCGTTCGTTAAGGGTCCTAATAACGAATTCCTGAACCCCTGCATAAGCGGGAAGCAGCCATCTTGCATCGGATCGTCCCCGCGAGAGAGGAGCAATCCGTCCACATGTATACATCCTAATTCCTAATCCGGTAATAATCCTAACAGACGCGAAATCCGTCCAGGAGGAAAAAAGAGAAGTCTCACCTCCGATTCGAAGCGAAGCTAGGCGAAGCGAGGAGCAGGCGACGGAGATCTTCTTCTTGTCCTGGCTGGCTGGGGGTTGCGCCGCGTGTGGCGAGCACAGGGGCGAGAAGAAGGGAAGAGAGGTGGATGCCGGAGATGAGGAACCGGCCGAGACCGAGGCCAGGAGTAGTTGGTTGCGGGGTGGGTGGGTGCCTCGTTGTTTCGTTGCCGTAGGCCGTAGCGTAGCGTAGCAGTTGTTGGTTTGACTCTGACCCGGCCTGCACCCTGCACGGCTGCACCTCCGTTTAGTTTTCGCAGCACAACACGCGCACGCTTTCCACGCGCCTCGCCTGTGGCACAGTCGCACTCGAACATGGGACCACTCTTTCGTCATTCCATGCGTTGACACGGTCACGAAACCAAGAGACGCGGATATTTAATTTGCCCATTAGCTAAAAAGGAGGGGTGAGGGCCGTGAGGCAGAGGCGACAACGACCCATATCAATACGAATGGAATGTGGCCCGACACAAAACCCCTAGGGTCTGCGAGGCTCATGTTGAGAGTAAGCATGGACAAGTGTAGGACTAGCATGTCGAAGGGATCAGAGTTGTCCTTGACGTCATCGAGCACAAACACAATGTTCTCGTACGCGCGCAAGGGCTCCGAGCATTGTTCCAATTATCTAAAGGTCCTACAACATTGTCGTGTAGCGTGGTAATGTTCATCTGTTAGTACATCACCACTAATGGTGGTGCCTAGTAGACAATCATTCCTAGGAGAAGGGGTACATACACTCTTTTGCATCCTGTTATGGTTGTGCTCAGGTGCTGCTAGCAATATTGCCATGGGCTAGGGTTTAGGACTCAGGGGAAGGAAACGACACTCCAAGGGGTAAGACCAAGAATGGGATACAAGGCCCTTGATTTGTTCTATTCTTGCTTAAGATCACTGAAATGATACATAGCCCATGAATTTATAGTTTTGGAAAACTTAACCATTAAGCGATCTAAACTTAACCTAGGGCGGCAGGTGAACAGTACCTGTGACGCTACCGTATCCGCAGGTACTATTCAGGCTAGGTTCGGATTGGGCCCTATAGGGCTCTTTGGTCCATGCCTTGCTCCGATGCGAGGGCCCTCCATTAGACATGTAACACATCCATTTTGAAACACTTCATTATACAATCAGACAGTTGTTAAACGTTTGTACCCGAAGAGTATATCTAGGAAACTTTTCTGAAAACGAGATGGTGGTTAAACAGCGAAGGGCCTGGACTATGTGAATAATGAAATGCGGGATGTTATTTGGGGGAACTAGCAGTTCGACCCAACTGCCCAAGGCATGGTTTGGCTGTGCTGCAGCCTACAGTCCAGTCCAATTAGGAGTGTGGGATTCCTTGGACTTGGAGGCCTTTTCCTCTGCTTGCAGCCGTGTCAGTCCGGCAGCTACTCCTGCTCGAGACCACACCAGGTTTATACATAGTACGCGATACGTTGGCACCACAAGTATCACATGGATGGGTACAATATACGTTTTCACGCTCTCTTGAGATAATATGGCATTTGTTGGTGTGCGCTCCTTCATGCAGCTGCAAGTGCATGCGCCCTTAAATAAATGAGAACATATATAAACTTTGAAAGGCAAAGAAATTTTTTGGCAACGGTGATCCGACCGCAATAGCTAGCAGGCGACAGCTTACCTTGCGGCGCGCGCAGGCGTGGGCCGTGGGACCGGGGATTTTATTTGAAGACTAGAGGATGTAGCTTGCTCTCATGAATGTCCCTCGTGCTCTCATGAATGTCCCTCGTGAAGGGATGCAGATCACTCGATGCATATACGAGTACTTATAGGTGAGATCTCAGATCCCACCAACAGATCGATGGGTTTACATGCATTCATTTTCTCTATCATATCAATCTTTGGACTTATGTATGAAATATTAAATATAGGTAAAAAAAATAACTAATTACATAATTTAATTGTAAAATATGAGACAAATCTTTTGAGCCTAATTAATCCATGATTGAACAATATTTGCTAAATACAAACAAAAGTGTTACAATGTCTCGAATTGCAAAAAATTACAATCTAAACAAGGCCTAAATGTCTAAGCTTTATTGTTATATTATCTTTATTTTTATTTTTTATAAACTTGTTTTGACAATCATTGCAAAGGACTGTTTTCCAAAATTTAAATGTTAAAACTACGCGAACATACTCACGGTTGGAGATCATAAAACCTGGCCCGGATTAAAGATTCAATATGCCACCATGTGTACAATTTATTTAATACAAAAATTAGCAGATCACGGTCCACTAACGAAAGCATAATTCATTAATAAGGCTTGTCTACCATCATTGTGTGGTTCAATTGTTGCTGGGGCACTTAGGGTTGCAGGCTTGACAACCTGCTTGACATTCCTTCAAAGTATCGTAACAATAGTCTTGTTGGTTATCACAGCAGTAACAGATGTTACCAGTACTCCTGCAGATATGCCTCGTACAAAATCTCAGAGTGACCTTTGTCTCCGGCTTCTGATCTGTTCTGGATGACAAGTGCATTTGGTAGCTCTTTCTGTCTCCTGCCTTGAGTGGCTCAGGACAACCTGTTAATGTGTTTATTATATTATTAGTAGATAATATCTAGTATTTCTATCATGCTTTTGTATATATAACAAGAATTACTTTTTTTTGCGAATATATAACAAGAATTACCAGAACATAAGATCGTGGAGTTTACTTACCAGGCAATGCCAGCTGCCCCAAAAGCACAAGTAGAAAAATAGGCATTGCATATACAAGGCAGCCACCGGTCCTCCTCATATTGATTCTCTCTGTCTCCTGAATTGGCTCAACCGTACACTAGAGAGGATCAATATGGATTGTAACCAACACTTGAATTTTTATAATATAAATAATATACAACAAAGGGAAAGGCTCCTTCAACGTGAAATCCATTTTTCTTTTGAAAAAAGAAAATAAAAGACTGTGTCTCACGCCAATTAACATATAAAAGGTCATTACATCATATATGAACACCCACATCTGGAAGAAGTGCCCCGTCTCACCCAAGCATTAGGCGAAACATGCTTTGATCTATGTTGCCCCTCAAAATATTTTATGACAATTCAATGAAGAAATGCGGAAATTCACTAACAGATTTGTGGAGGATAGTATAGGGAGCATCGTCCTAAACAAAAATGTTTTAACGTAGAAGCGAATTTTCAATCATTTGTTTTGGTATCAAAATACACTAAAAGATGAGACAACAATAACAAAGATGGCATAGGTTATCGATTATCAATGTCCCCTAGACACAAACAGAGTATGCACGTAGCAGATATAATAAGGACGAAAAAGACTCTTGTACCTCAATGAAGTCGTATCCAGGGGTGACGAAGAAGAAAGAATATAAGTATCCTGTGAAAAAAAATCAGAGGCGAGATGGAATGTGGTGGAAAGCTGTGCTTTGCCTAGCCGGCGGTTACCTGTTTATATATTCGAGGAACAGCGCCCCTCAAGTAGCTAATATGACAAGGAGAGATATGATGTGGTCACCGTTGATCTGATTTACAACGTTACAAATATATTCATCCTATATTCAGCAAGATAGCCGCATATCACGGTGATATGATCAGGAACAGCTCATGTCTAATACGGAGAGGAATGATATGATGTGGTCACCATTGATCTGATTTACAACGTTACAAATATATTCATCCTATTCAGCAAGATAGCTAGCATATCACGGTGATACGATCAGGAGTGATATGATGTGGTCACCGTTGATCTGATTTACAACGTTACAAATCTATTCATCAGCAAGATAGCTAGCATGTCACGATGATCTCATCATATATCACAGGCATATATGGAAGATAATAATACACAAGGACGGATCTTAGCGGTGGGTCAGGGGCTTGTGCCCCCATAGAATTTTCACCATAGTTTGCTCTGAAGAAGGGGCTCGAAAGCTCCATCGCAAGGTTGAAGAAGACGCCTCCGACGCGATTTCGAGCCTTTTGTTCTCTCGTTCCTCCTTTCCAGCCTTCCCAACCGTTGGCAATAAGGCCCAATGACCTGCAGTCACAGCGCCCCAACCCTATACCCTGTACTCGTGACCGTGAGGGAGCGGACCTGCGGAGCCACGGAGGCGGCGGCTCGGGACGGTCGGTTGGTGGGATTGGTGGGTGAAGCGTGTTGGCAAGCACAACAAGAACGGTCTGTTGGCAAGCACACCAAGAACGGTCGGTGGGTGATGTGCTTCGGCAAGCGCAGCAGCAAGAACGGACTCCTCGCCACTCCAAGTTCGGCCAGTGGTGAGAGCAACTTTTCTCCTCCTATAGTCCTACTATGGTTGTTCAAACCTGACAAGGTTCTCTGCAGTTAAAGATGGAAAAAGGAGGGCCGGACTAAGCAGATGGACAAGAATGAGGTCGAGATCAACTAACCATTTGAGTTCTAACAATTCATCTATGTTTGCTCAATAATGGATTGATTGTAATTTGCTTGCTGCAGCAAACAGGGATGAAGTTTGCGGACCTGCTGTTTGACGCGCTATCAGTTGTGATTGACTACTGGCAGTGGAAGATCCAGAAACGGGCTACAACCCGGGCTAGCATATTCTTTGGAGCTTCGGTATAGTATTGGAAAACATATGACCTTACGCTGGTTGTATGATTGCTCTTGCTCCAGAATTAATGCTTTAGGCGAAATGAGCTCAACCACAATAACCTGGATGTGTAGTAAAGTTTTTATCAGAGAATTGAATCTGCACAAAAGGCCCCACCTATTGGCGTTGTGAAAATGAATGTGAAAACTTCCCTAGAGAATTCAAAGATCTTGTGATTATGCGAGACATGACTTTTCTATGCCTTGTTATACAAGAATATATTTCGAATTATATTTATGGTCATATACATTTGCGTGTGACAAAAACTATGAAAAAAATGTTTTTGTCTGCTTATTTCTAAGTACATCTCTTATAAAAACCCTGGCAACGCAAGAGTACTATACTAGTAGCAGGTTGTTGATTTAAATGTTGCCACCGCCCGGTTGACCTTTAGGTCGCCGTTGTTTATCAATGAGGAAGTTCATTGCTCTATAGCAAATTGTGTGCTCCATGATTTTTTCGAGTGCAGATAAATAGCCTATATTTCATTAAGAAGAAGAGAGTGGTCAATAGACCTACACATAGTTGATACACAAGGGTTTACGAGTAATCCAAGGATTATCAACGAAGTCCTTAACACATAAACGAAAAGCAAGAACATGGGGGTGGGGGACCCTTCCCCTAACAACTTCAGCAACTAAGCCATAGATGACACAGTGGCAAAGAATTCATTAGAACTCCATACGGCAAAGCATCCGTCCAAGCAACCTCGGCAGCAAAGCATCTGCCTTAAAAGATGACGACCTCGGTGGCAAAGCATCCGTCAGAAAACACCTTGGCAGCCAAGCATCAGCCTAAAAGACAGCGACCTCGGCGGCAAAGCATCCATCGGAAACGCGACTTCGACGGCTGGAGCCGCCCTCCAAATGCTCCTCTGAGTCACTTAGGGCCCCAGCTCACAGGACCACGGGAGAGGAGGACCTACTTGAAAAACACTGGCAGTTAAGCATCCACCCAAAAAGACGACTACGACTACCACTAACACCAACTAAACATAACAAGGTGATGAGAAGTATGAAATGCGAAAAGGTTCAACACAACGTCCATGGAGTCCATATAGGAGAAGCAGCGAGCTGGAGACCAACACGAAGGAGACAAGCAACGAGCATCAACAAAGTATTTAGGAAGAAACTAACATCCAAGGATACCAACTACGCTGTGGATAGCTCTAGGATTTTCATCCCCAAGCTTGCCCCAACAGGCTCCGACAATGGATTGAGGATGACGCCTCCAAGAAGGTGATGACGCAGGGCGCCACCATTATCAGCTGGCTAAAGAAGCCTGGCGGGGTTTTCAACCCTGTCCGTTGTCGGAAGGGCCATGACGTTTGGCAGCTGGAGCACCAAGAGCAGAAATGCAGGGAGCAGCTGGCGCCACCAGCCTTGCCACCACGATAAACCTCGCACGCCACCTGGCCACCGCAAATCACACCACCACGGCGCGACAAGAACGAACCAAGGACACCGCCAACGGCCACGCCACCACGGCAACGCCAATACACCTCCACTAGCACCACCAAGCACGGAGATGAGGCGGCCACCCGGGGCAAAGCGGGCGACCGAACGACCACCAAACGGCCGTTGACCGGCCCCGCGGACCCCAAACCGGCCGCCGGGGCTCGGATCCGGCCAACCCGCGGCCGCAGCCGGCCATAGCCGCACCCGCCGCCGCCTTGACGCCCGGTCAAAGCGGAGAGGTACGTGAGAGGCACTGGCCGGCGCCCGGCCGTGCAGGGGGACGACATCCCGAGACTCACCGGACAGGCCCGCCGCACGCCCCATGCCCGGTGGACCCAAATCGAGGATGCCAGGAAACCACTCATTTTTTTCTCTCGAAAACGCAAAAGACTTGCGCTTCTTTTTCATTAAGAAGAAGAATGCAAAATGCAATGCAATACAACGGGACCGGGGTGGAAACAGGATTTGAAACATGCTCTGCCACTGCCGGTCAAGCGAACACAACGAAAAAAGAAAGAAAGAAAGAAAGAAAGCCCACCTCTGGTCCGACAACAACCTGCGGAGCGTGGCTCACGCGAAAACACTACCCTAGCAAACTAGCTAGCCGACGGCGACGAAACACCACCTGGGCGGCCAGGCAACCACTCATTTGCTTGCTTGCTCGATTGTTGATGGGCTAAATTTGGAATGGAGGCAAGTGCTTGCATGCTTTGACTCAGCCTGCGAAGGGATCGGTTCGAACCTTTCGTGAACACGCTCCGCCCCTCGAATCTAGACCTATTTTGTGAGAGACCATTATGGGAGGTGGGGTTCGGCGATATGCCGTTCCACAAAGGGGTTACGCTGAGATGCCATTATAAAGAGCGACGCAACCGTGAGAATGCCATTCGAGCGATTTTAGAATCTTTTTTTCCTATTCTACCCCTGCCTTATCCTTTTTCTTTTACTTTATATCTCGTAGAAGGCTGATGGAACGGGAAACGAACGGTTCGAGCGTCGGTTTCCTGCTCTCACGCGCGCGCCGCCCGCTCGCTGCCACCCGCCGCCCGCCGGTGCCTAGTCCAGCGCCCCCACGGCGAGCACCTCCGCCCAGCCAAGAGGCCACGCTGAGCGCCCCCACGGCGAGCGCCTCCCCCAGCCGCCGGTGCCTAGTCCAGTGCCCCCACGGCGAGTTGTCTTGCTGTCCATGAATGTCGTGGGGGAGGCCGGTGAGGATGCACCGAAGCCGGCGGCCAAGAGCTAGCGCCGTCCATGCCCGGGAGGAAGCGTGCATGTGGCACCGCCGCGGCGGGCGCCGGCGCCGGGCGGCGACGAGACGCGCGTGTGGCGAGCGGCGGCGGGAGCCCGGTGGCGAGCGGCGCGAGACGCGCCGTGGCGGGCGGCGGCGGAGCCCGGCGTAGCGGTAACCGACCAACTAATATAATTACCTCGCACTAATCAAGCCACCGTGGCAGCTTAAGTAGTATGATGCAATCATATCAGCCTGGTAGTCCGTGAAATCTCGAAGGATTTCAAACAACTCTACAACAAACCTGAATCCATAGTTCAGTAGTTCCCATTCACCTGTTTATTTACATTTCGCACATAGGACTATTACGACCCAAATCACAAATAGTAGCGGAAGAAAACACTTTTGATAATACTCACTCACACCTAGACTTTTTGATCGTGCCAACTCGGGTCGTCATCCAACAACAACAAGAAGGTGAGATATAAGAGTTGACTTTGCCCAAAGTCCGTCCTCCCGTAGTGGGATATAAGTCCACCGTGTCGCCATAACAGTATTCTCCAAAACCTACAACAACATTGGGAATTGCACCCTGAGTACATTGTACTCAGCAAGACTTACCCGACTAAAAGAAAATAAAGACACTTTGGTGGATGTCAGGCTTTATAGTGGGGTAGCTGACTCCTTTGTTTGCCAAAAGATGAGCTTATTAATAATTATTTAGTGACAAAAGGACTCTCTAGCTTATCCAATTAAGTTGGATCCTGCCATTACTATATTAGCACCCGCAACTACTCATATTTTAGTTAGAAGCAATCAACATTAAGCATCCGCATTGATTGAGTAATCATTAATCCATCATGAGAGAACATAACCAACTTGTATTCAAGATATTATTGGCGCAAGCGCATTGCCGTCGGTCAAGTATTCACTATCGAGGAATGATGGCGATTATAATCGATTGCAAACCAATGGCTGGCGGGGTATTCCTCAAACAAACCACACGGTTCCGTCGGAGACGATTAGGTCACCTTGATCTACTCGGGAAAAGACGTGGGATCAACAACTCACCACCATGACCAAGGAAGCCCCGGGTGCCGAGGTTACGAGTGAACTCATAGACATGGAACACGCGAACTCATAGGCATGGAACGCACCTCCCCGAAGGTGGACTTACTCCGGCACCTTGTTACTCCCACCCCATCGCCGGCATGGATACCGGAAGTTGAAACCCGGCCCAAGTAGATTCTAGGCTTCGCGGTCGAGCGCTCAGGCTCTTCCAGCTATCTGTGAGGCATGCGTTCAATATGATCCGAGGACGTACGAAGTCATATTTCTTTAGAGATGATTTAGAAGGCCTCATGGTTACGTTCATATCCAACATCTCAGTATTCTCAATCCAAAAGGGGTAGTAACCACCTATACTCCCGAGATGATGGTCGATCATCCGGCTTCTACCGATTAATAGAGCGAGGCCTAAGCATGTAGTCGATCGTACGTAAAGTAGGATATTTACGGTGGCAAGGTAGTCGATGCAACTACGGTTCCAATCAACGCCTATAACTTAGTGCATCATAAAGAATAAAAGGACGCAAGGTAAAACGTTTGCAAACCGTAGGAGAAATGCTCCGGGGCTTGCCTTCCTCAAAAATCGGGGTATAGCTCCGGGATCTCGGCTACTCCATGTCGGGTTCGATTCTCGATCACTTCTCGTACGGAACTCCGTTCGTGACTTGTCCTTCTAGATCCTTGATTTCACGACGAATGTTCTACACGCGATCCTGGAATGATGCATGTTCATATGTATGAATATGTGATTGTTGGTGTATGCATGATCATGGATGATGAAGGATGATAGATGTTCATAGGTGAATAGCTTATTAAATGTGCTACACTCATCACTAGCAAACAAGCTAGTAAAGCCAAAGACCTAAACCTAAGCATAATCATCCTAACCCAATCATCATGACACACCTATTAACAATCGATCATACATATCTCAGTCACTATGAGCCCTTTCATTAAGCTCGACAAACAATCAACACTCATCCATGCTTCACTAGCAATTATAGACCTACAATCATCACTGCTGTAATAAATTCATAACTACAGATCTATAAACCCTATGAACAAGAAAGAGGACAATGTGGAAAGATTATAAAATTGTCTATAAAACATCTCAAGACATCAGAGCCTAATTCTCAAGTTAACTAGGCCTAAAAAGAGAACATCGGGATCGGGTCCCGACAAAACAACAATTGAACATTTCGCCAATCATATTGCAGCTGACTATAACTTCTAGATTATTGCTCCAATGACCACCAAATTTTAACAAGTACATAGATACACTAATAAGCTACCTATCATATAAAGACAAGTTTTGGAGAAAACCAACCTATAATTAGATTAAGGATAGCATCATTCAATCAACTCCAATTTAACCAACTATGGTTGAACAACAACCCCTAGCTAGACACCTCATAAAATCCTATAACAATTACAGTGGACATAGCATGGCAACTTTAATCTACCATCCAAAATTCACATCATTAGGGTAATCCCACTGGCCTACACATAATTCACTAGGCAGCACATTTAATAAGACCTATAAATACTTTGCACTATGAAGTATGGCAAACCTCAGGTTTAATCACATCAATGACTTCCTACAGACATATAAACAACCCACAAAAAGAATTAAACCTTAACTAGAACTATAGACCCCATTAGTGAATTTAATAAGAAAAAAGGCAACAATAGGTACTTGAACTACAAGTACCAAATATTCCACAGAACATGCATGTGAAATACTTATCCTAGACAGAGCATCTCAATACAATTCCAACAAGCCCAAAATCATATTGTTCTGAGCATCCTAGATTTAGTTATGCATTTTCAAGGATTAACAACATTTATGCCAATTGGTAAACTTTAAATAAAACTACACAGAAAAGTTACTCCAACAGTTGTTCTAGGACGAAAGCCTAGAACCCTGAATAGAGAAAGTAACGAATAATACACAATGGTAGGAACTGGTGCTTTACTCAATACTCAATCTGTCTTACACGGCTGCCCTCAAGGCATATTTATAGCTGCCCGTAGGCATTTACATGGCGATTTTACCCTTACGGTTCGCTCCCTAAAGCCCTGTGCTATCACAGGCAAAGGGCTAAATAGTGTTGCTTCCAGCACCAAGCCTTGTCTCCTGGGTGGCCGACCGCCAAAGCCCCACCTGCCATCGATTGCTTGCGTTACCCTCCCTTGGATCCCTCATGAGGACGGAGCGCCGATGAGCCATCTGAAAAAGGGAGGGAGAAATGTAGCAGCACCCGAGTTATGTAGCTTCGGTCGTGAGATTCGGCACCAACGCCGAATTACGCCTGTCGGAGGATTCGCCGTCAGCCCGGTGACGTTCCGAATGAGACGTCACGGTGCGTGATTCGGCGTCCGTGTCGAATCTGCTGGGCATTCGACCCAGGCAAGGTGCCCAGGTTTTGGCTGTCCCCCAACAGTAGCCCCTCGGCGACTGCCGAATCCGGCCGCTGGGAGGATTCGGCAGGCACCGACTTGGACCAGGGTGCCGAAAGACTCCTTGCCACTTTTGGACCCGAAATGTCTTTGTTTGATGAGAGATTCGGCTTGTCCGATACGCCGTCCCCTCTTGGGCGCCTACATCCGGGCTATCTTTCTGATTCGGTGCAGGGGCCGAATGACCAAACGTCGTCCCGCCCGCGCACCGAGACCTGCTTGTCTAAGGTTTGGGGTGTGCAAACGTTTTTTTGAAGTGAATCGTCACCTCGGGGCGCGTAACTGATGCAACGCTTCAGATCGGCACGGCCCCCAGCCGCGCCTATATAAACCTCGGCCGGGCTGGCATCATTTTCACTCCCGACGCCGAGCCCCGCGCGAGAGAGAGCCCGGGAGGATTCGGTGTGCAAGCCGATAGAGGTTTCGGCAACTTTGCCCGAGCGTTGCCTTTCGGTAAGCCCCTACCCTGCTCTTCCGATCCGGCTTCGGTGTGTGTTGACGGGTTGGGACTCTTCTATTTGCTTCGGCCGGTGCTGCGAAAGCATCTTACTTTATTTCCTGTGCCTTGCTTCGTAGTTTCGGCAGCTTTCCACGCTTTCGTGTAAAGCCGTCCACTAACATGGCGAGCTCTTCGAAATCCGAGAGCGAGATACCTAACACGGTCGGGGGTGGCGGCAGATCCCGGGATGACGCGCCTAGTGGTTCGGGATCTGGCGAACGAACCGAAACTGACTCTGATGCGTCGTCCGAATCAATGGGCGTTGACGCTGTCCGCGCCGAAATTACGGCCGGGAAACGGGCCGTTCCGCTGCGCGCCATCCCGACCGCGGTTGAAGATGAGCAGTCGGAGACTGAATCTGAGGGGGAGAATGAGATCGACGTACATGTAGAATGCTTTGAGACTGGGGAGGCAGATAACTTGAGTGTTGCTCCGCGGCAAAGGGCCAGAGCTGTGGATGTAGATTCGGGTCCCGCGCCGAAAGGCACCAAGAAAGCTGGTTGGACCTGTCAGCTCGGCGAATTGGATGTGACCGACCTCATGCTCAAGCGGTATGTGAGGGACGGCTACTTGACTGTCGTCGAGCGGAAGCTTTGCCGCGCGCCCCCGGCCGGGGAAAAGTATCCGGACCCCAAGCCGTATGAGGTGCTGGTTTTCCGGGACTTCTTCCGTGTCGGCTTTTGGTTTCCTTTGGAAGATGACTTTTTGGTTTCGGTGCTAGACCGTTATAAGCTGCAGCTTCACCAGCTGACGCCGAATGTGATAACCCACCTAAGCGTGTATGCCATGTCCCAGTGTTCACCCATTTTCACGAGACACACCGCCATGGGAAATATGGCTTTAAGACTGGGATGGAGAAAGATACGCAGATGGAGATCGGGTCTTACAACTTTATTCCGGCTAAGAAGAAGACCGCCGAAAGCATTGCTCCTTTCTTCAAGAGCAAATGTGACAACTGGAAGAAACACGGGTTTTATATTCGCGTGTGCAAGGATTTGAATGTAACGGAAGCGAATTTGAAGGGCTTGCCTAAAGCCCACAGCCTTGTTTTGGAGATGACGCCGATGGTTGGGCTGACACGCGCCAAAATATACGACGAAGATGTGGCAGATGAGGACGCCGCCGAATCATACCAGTTGACCGCCAGCCGGCAGATTGGCCGTGATCTAGTGGAGGAGATGCTGGCTTTGGAGATGTGGCCACTGAGCACTAGTATGGGTTTTGACGGGTTTGCCACCCACCGCAGATACAAGGGCCCTTCCATGGTGTTGAAAAGGCCTATCAGTTATTCGACGGACACATTGTATGTTGCCGAAATTGAGCGGCGGGTTAATCAGCTGTGCGACCGATATGGGAAGAAAGAGCACCAGGGGAAACTGCAGAAGCTTGGAAATAAGGGCAGGCTTAACCGAATCTGGGATCTGATGGGAGTTGATTACCCTGATCGCCCGCCGCCCTCGAAGAGGGCCGGGCTCGCCGGCACCGAATCCCCGCGTCGCGTCCGGCGCTGGCCGCGGACTTGGCCGTGGAGGCGGTCACCGGCCTGCAATGATTCGGAGCACAGCCCAGGCCGAAGCTCGCTACTGGAAAGAGCGCGCTAAGCGGGCGGCCCTTCTGAGGCTGAAGATGTCCGGGTAGGTCGCATGCTATCCGAGCGAAACTGGGAAAAACCTATGAAGTGTAGCCGAAAACTGGTGATGCATCCGGCTTATCCACCGAAAGAACTGACACATGACACGGTAGATAGTTGCTGGCTTGCCGCGGCGTTTTCTGCCTTCTTTTGCTTTCGGCTTATATTGAGAATGTTTGTTTTGCTGATCATGGGTGCTTTGTCTGAAATTGCTGTTTGCAGGTGATAGACGAGTCCGGTAGCAACACCGAAATGATGTCGCGCAAGATCGCCAATCCGCACGACGTGGACATCCGCGCCTTGCCTACCATTAGCGGGGTGGATTTCGGAGGGCGCAAAAAGCGGAAGACATGGAGCGGCGAGGACCAGCTTGCTCCGGCTCGCTTGCCAAAACCCCCTGCGGCGGTCGTCCAAAGCAGTGCCCATGAGCAGGCCCTCCCGGTAGGGAGTAGCCAAGGCAGGGCGCACAGCGATTCGCGTGACGACCAGCGCCTTGGTAAGTCTCGGTTCTATCGGGAAACGACCCAGATGACCCCCTAAATGGCCAAGAGCGTCTTATTTGGCCATGGGTTCATTCCGATGGAAGTTGACCAGATTCGGTATGGGGAGATGAAAGTTTATTCGGGCTCGTCTCCCCCTGGGATGACAGTCCCGGTCGAGCGGAGTTTTATCGGGTTCCTCGTGCTTTAGGAGTTTCGTCTGATTGCCGGCTGGTGGCGAATGTAGATCCGCGGCAAGCCGAAGTGTTGCCGCCGTAGGCCGGAGTTGCATTTGCTCACGAATGCGGCTACGCTTCAACGCGACCGAAATGAACAAGGCTTGTTGGCCATCGCTAGGGGAGAGCTTCATTCGGCGATCAACTTCCATTCTATTTCGGTGAGCGCGTCGAAACTCTGGTACCTTACGGCGAATTTGCCGAAATGTAAGACTTGGGAAACTGACGTCGTTTTCTTTTTGCTTGCTTTGATGCAGACGGCTGTGCTGGTGGATGCGGTAGCCAAGCAAGAGCAAGCATCGCTGGTTTATGTGGAGAAAAGGGTCAAGGAGCTCGAGGAGAAGTTGACCCTCACTGAGGGTCTTTTGGTGAAGGAGGTGACCAAGAAGGAGCAAGCTTTGACGGAAAAAGACAACATCATAAAAGAGGTCAATGGCAAGAAGCGATATCGGGTGGCCCACCGGAACTTTGGTTCGGGGTCAATGAAGCTATGGGCATACTCCGGCGGATGGTTTCGGGTGTGGGCGAGGATTTCTCCTTACCTGCGGCTGGGACGTCGGTGGCGAAGAAACTCCGGCTGTTGACCGGAGGCCTGGGCACACTGGAGGGCCTTGTCGAGCTCGGGCGCGAGTATGCCGCGTTCAAGTCCGTCCGGGCCTTCTGCGCGTCGTTGAAAGAAACTAGGTGTGAGCATTTCGGCTCAGCTCAGGCCGCCGAAAGCGCCAACAGCTATAGGGACCCAGACACCGAAGCTCATTTGGCTGCCAAGAAGTGGTTTTTCGGCGGCACGGGCATCCGGTGGTCGCGACCTGAGCTTGCTGCGTGCCGCCCTTACTCGAGCTAAGGTACTATACTCCGGACTCTACCTGGATTCGGTGCTGCTTGAATCTTGTTGACTTCCTCCCTTTTTGCAGGATGAAGATGACGAGAAGGCCATCAAGGCCAAAGTTATGGCGTACATCCGGGCCCGAGACGAAAGGGAGGGTTTCGTCGAATGCGGGCACACCGGCGCGCGAGACCTCAGAACGGCGCGACTCGGCACCCGGCGACGGTGGTGCTACCACTTCACTTGCTCCTGCTCCGGCTCCTCCACCGAACCCTGCGCCGACGACTATTGCTGGGTCTGATCAGCCCGCTGGGACTGAAGAACGAGCCGATGCCCCCACTGCCTAATCGCATGATGTGCCTCTGGAATGTTGCTGAACTGTTGTGTGTGCGTGCCGTTGGAACAATTAAGTTGTGTATGTTGACCGTGTTGGTTTACGGTCGTACACTCAGGTCCGCGAATTTGGTGTCTGTGGTGGCCTTTTGGTTTGTAATGTGGTACATTCAGGTCCGCGACTTTTGTGGCTTGGAAACTTCCGACCCTCGCCTTATGTTTGTCTTGACGAAATGCGAGTTCAAGTTTCAGGTTTAGCACCGAGAGTTGCTTTGAAAAACGCCGTCCCCCCTGACTTGGTGTAGTCGAAAAAGGGCGCGACCGTGTTTCGGCTTTGACGCCGAAAATCGTTTTGGAAAACGTCGTGCCCCCCTGACTTGGTGGAGTCAAAAGATGGCGCGACCGCGTTTCGGCTTCGACGTCGAAAATTGTTTTGAAAAACGCCGTCCCCCGACTTGGTGAAGTCGAAAGAGGGCGCGGCCGCGTTTCGGCTTCGACGCCGAAAATCGTTTTGGAAAACGCCGTCCCCCCTGACTTGGTGGAGTCGAAAGAGGGCACGACCGCATTTCGGCTTCGACGCTGAAAATCGTTTTGAAAAACGCCGCCCCCCCTGACTTGGTGGAGTTGAAAGAGGGCGCGACCGCGTGTCGGCTTCGACGCCGAAAATCGTTTTGAAAAACGCTGTCCCCCCCGACTTGGTGAAGTTGAAAGAGGGCGCGGCCGTGTTTCGACTTCGACGCCAAAATCGTTTTGAATGAATGAAGCACCCGATTCGCAAAAAAAAAAAAAAAAAAAAGAGAAATCACTCTTATACTACTAGATGATGAGTTTACTATTATTCAAATTTGGTGGAATGACTCTATTTCTTGTACACAATAGTACAAGTTATATATTAACTAAAGAAGAATGATATGTTGATGAATCAATTCATTTCATTTCACAAACCAAATAAAAACCGAAGAGTGAGAATATAGTGGAATAACTTTTTTACAATCGAGGAATATAGCCTGTTTTTCATTAAGCATCGAATTACATGATCGGCTACAAGAGAACCTTCATAACACAGGTTACAAACCATTAAAGAAGTAGTAAGTAACCTATAATAAACATAAGAACTGAAAGAGGGTGAAAGGGAGAGACACAAAGGTGCCAGCAATCTAGATATGGAACAAATGACACGGTGGCAAAGTATCCACCTGACCGAAACCATCGACATGGCAAAGCATTTGCGGATAGGGCCCGCAAGCTCACTGCAGCAAAGCATATGCAAGAGAGGGGGCCTAAGAGACTTGTTGGCAAAGCATCCACTTAAACGATGACCTTCGACGTGGAAAAGCATCCGTGGATGGGGCATCACGCTCGCAGCACCAAAATCATCTACAAGAGAGGAGGGCTAAGTGACACCGGCGGCAAAGCATCCGCCCACGCGACACGATGACAAAGCATCCGTCAAAGGAACGACACGACCACACCCAGCCAGATGGATACAACCTTGCGAAGAGTAGCTTGAAGCACACAAGCATTGAAGAAAAGAGCAATTCCGGCAAGAGCAAAAGGGTTGTCATAGTGCTTCAGCGATGCCTTCATGAAGGAAATTGATGCCCATAGGCGCCAATCAATGATGGAAGAAGCACACGAGCAGGACTTTCATCCCTGGCCTATCTATGATGAACCAAAACTTAGACGATGCCTTCAAGAAGGTTGGTGACACGTGTTGCGCCGCCACCGCCGGCCCAGAGGAACTAGGCAGAATTTTCACCCAATTTTTGCAAGTCCGCAGATGCAGGCCACTTCTGGCACCCTCAATGGCAACACCGATGACTAGACCCGCCAAGACGCCCCAACAACACTTCGCAGCAGCCCACCGGCTGCCAAAACTCGGCTAACACGATAAGAACCGAGCCAGCCGGGTCCACATCAGCCACGCCGCACACCCCTCCATAGCGACACCTAGGAGAGGGTTGATCCGCCTCAGCCACCACCACCGCGTCCTAGAGCCCACCAAGCAGCTGCCACCGCCATGGTGGGCACTCGGGAGTTAGCAGATCAGGTCAACGATCTACTCCCTCCGTCAAACAATACAAATTTGACCAAATTTATAGTAAATAATATTATCACCTAACACATGAAACAAGTATATTAAGAAAATATATCTCGTAATAAATCTAATTATGCACATTTGGCATCGTATACTATTGCTCTTTTATAGAAATTTGGTCAAATTTAGAATAGTTTGACTCGGGACTAAGCAAAATAAAATGTATTTCAGGATACATGGAGTATACAAGTAATTAAGAAGAAATCTAAAATTCACTCGAGTGAGTTCTGCGCTCTCCTCACTAGAACTTGTGAGCCGTCGGATCTGGCAATGTGTTCATGGGGTCCGTCTGTCTCTTTTGTCTCTGTCTTTTGTATGACATGTAAGCGTGATGGCCCCAAAGGGAAAAAAAAAAAAGTTGGTAGGAGCAGGAGCCCAACTCGGTGGTTGCTTAGTGGTATTAAGAGTTTCACCAAAGGAAAAAAAAGTTGGTAGGAGGAGCCCAACTCTTGGTGGTTGTATGTTTTATCTAGCTGTAATTATATGGTATTTTTTATCATGGATTTTGTTATATATGAGATCTTTTTCATTATTTAATTTTATATAGTTATTTATATTTTTTTATTTTGCTCTTAGGTCTTGTATTTGGATCATATTGATTTCTCTCGTCAGCAAGTACCTGTTTCATTTCCTCAAATTGGAGTCTGAAAGCAGGAGATGGCACTGGGTACGTCGTTTTAAGTTTCAAAATATAAAAGTAATATAAGTAGATTCATCTCAAAATATAGTCTTATAAAAATACATATTAACTATATTGTATAAATATTTTGTAGAAAAAAATAGTTGTCAAAGTTTTTAGGAACATATCAATGTCTTTTTTTTTTTCGCGCCGGGTCTTTTACCCGTTTTTCATTAAGAGGAAGAGCCATAAGAAAGGCCAAGCTGCGGATACAAAAGGGTTCACAAGTAATCCTAAGATTACCGATGACCCTCCATATCAATGTCCAAAACGACTTCCTTTAGAGACAGGTGAATACAATTAAACTACTAGGACCGCTCTCAAATAGCACATGAAAAAATCTAAAAGAAAAAAAAAATCATAATATTTTATTTAGATTCTTACACATCATCTTTCCAATGACTTTCCTTAACACCAGCGGCAAAGTGGAGCTCTTATGTCAAATCTAACGACAACTCCAAGACAATAGATATGCCACAAGATCCAACATTTCGAAGTTTTTTCTATTATTATTATTACTAGCAAATATGCCCGTGTGTTGCAACGGGAGAAAAAAATACACTAACATGTCTTAGTCTAATAAGCAATAGAACATGTTTTTGTAACAAATAAACAATCAAACATGGTCGGAAAACTTTTATTATCTCTTCATTGTTGATCAATGATCTCTATTTGCATATGTAATCTATGTTTTACAATATATATCATGTGTAGACAATCAAGTAAATCGTGTGAACAAAACATATGAATTTGGAGGCAAGAGGACATTTAACATAATTTGTGTTTATGTTCATCTATTCTTATTTATAAAATAAATAATTTTTTGAAATAAACATTAACGTCTTTGTTAAACATGTGACATAAAGTAAGGTTAGGCGATGCGAAATAAGTCACGCATAATTAAACACTATATAAGAACTAATTTCATTGGATTATATAACGATCCAAAAAAGTGACAATTTATTTGTGCTTCATGTCAAGGTTAAGAAAGCAAGCGTTGTTTTATAGGCTGGTTTTTATTTTAACCATTAACGAAAAAAGATTGAGTTAGCAAAAGCAGGAGTACGAACTAAAAATTATTAGAGACAACTTCCAAAAATATGTTCTAGCGAGACACAAATTTTATTTTTCTATTTCCAGAACTTTAATATCTTTCAATTCAAACTTACTATCTGCTCAATCGAGACCATACTTATGAATTCTATTACGGTGATTCCGATTTAGCATTTGGAATGACATGTTTTAGTACCGTTGTATTCCGGCGTACCGTTCCAGATTATCCGTAACATTCTAGAATTATTATTTTAGATTTATTCAATATATTCTAACCATTTTTCTTATTATAAATAAAAATCCACAACATTTAATCTTTAATAAAAAAAACTGCATAGGTACTTATTGGCCATTGGGCTAGCTAGTAGACATAATTTTCTTTATAAATTTGTTGTTTAAAAAACAAAAAAAGGTGCCAATTTAAGACTTGGCCCAGTCTAGTGGCACAAAAGGCACATGTGGTGAATTTCAGTCTATGTGTAGATAGCCCAATTTCTACTTAAAAAAAATAGATAGCCCAATATAGGCTGAGTTTTTACATCAGGAATCCTTAAGTTTCTCGAATTCAATTTAGATCCTTCCACCTTTTCTTTCCCTCTCATATTCTTACATCAGGAACCCTATAACTTTTATTTTTCTCTTCCTTGATTCCAACCACGTACAGGAGGCGGAGTCGCTGCCAAAAAATAAGTGGCGGATAGATTCGGTGGCAGATAAATTTGACAGACTGAAATTTCCTCCTTTTATTATTACTAGCAAATATGCCCGTGCGTTGCAACGGGAGAAAAAACATTATCTAAGACAATATACTCGATTCAACTCAAATGATGACCTATGCTAAAAAAAAAAACTCAAATGATGACCCCACCTTTCATCATTGATCACTACATCTTAAATTGAGAGGATGCATCTCTTCCAATGCAACTACACGTAATTTGAGCGAATCGACTTGTAGTCCAATGGTAGGACGGTCCAGTATGACGTTGTCCAACAGGTTTCAAATCCTGGTGCTCAACCTTTTTCTGCGATTTTTCTAAGGATTTTTCGGCGTTATGCGTTATAAGTGGTAGCGACGTTCCGTCGACAACGAGGCGCATGTGGTGACTTCGGGAATCTCCGGATCTGTTGGCCGCTCGGTTTCGGAGGTACTCATAGGAGTAGGATTTGCGTACAAGTATTCATAGTGGTGAGTGTGTGTACGTGTTGTGGGATAATAATACATGCGTATAATTTTTCACATTGTTGTACTTTGGCTATGATAGCGAATATGTTCGTGTTCTAATGAGAGAAGAAACTTAAATTTTTAAATCCATTATTTTAGAAACCATCCAATCAAAATACAATCATAAATTATTAAATCAGTTTTAATATAAAAGTGCTATAGATCTCATTATATCAAGATCCATCACGGATCCATGTCACAAAAAAAAAAATTATAGGTTAGTATTAATTAAGACTGAAGCAGTATTGTAACCATCAATATTTAGTTAATGCATTATTAGCCAACGACTACAGATAGGAGTTATGTACCTTGGTATTATTTATTTTATTTTTCCTTTATTTCTTTGGGTCCTACATCTTAGTTAAGAGCGATTGTATATCCTTGTACTCCTCAGTTACCTCCACGTATTCTGAGTTTGTCTATGATATTGTTCTCGGTCATCACCGAACCTATATACATGCAATGATGATTTAACACACTTATAAGCAAAGCACAACCAAATAAAAATTATAACATCAGTGGGTATACTATATTTTTGTGAAGCTAATAAAATGGGTTTCGTATTTTTCTAATTTTTCTATGATTTTTAATTAATTTTGCAAGATTTTTATTTTATAGAAAAAGGGAAAAATAGTCTTGCATTTTGCATCAAGAACCTTGATCTTTTCAAAAAAATCATTAAGACTCTTCCACCTTTTCTTTCTCTCTAGTATATTTACATTTAGAACCCTGTATTTCTATCTATTCTCTTTGCACTCTTAATTTCCTTGGTACGTCAATTTTCTATCGTAACCGAGCATGAGATGGAGATCGAGAGCGGACAGAACCAGCGCTGGCTTCCATGATGAGTTTGTTTCCGTTACATGTTGCTACAGGACCTGGGCACCGGCTCGGTCTCAACTTCCTTTCCGTTACATGTTGCTATAGCCCATGAATTTATAGTTTTGGAAAACTTAACCATTAAGCAATCTAAATTTAACCTAGGGCGGCGGCGGCGGCAGGTGAACAATACCCGTGACGCTACCGTATCCGCAGGTACTATTCAGCACGTTCGGATTGGGCCTTATAGGGCTCTTTGGTCCAGGCCTTGCTCCGATGCAAGGGCCCTCCATTAGGCGTGTAACACATCCATTTCAAAAAATTTCATTATTCAATCAGATAGTTGTTAAACGTTTGTACCCGAAGAGTATATCTAGGAACTTTTCTGAAAACGAGATGGTGGTTAAACAGCGAAGGGCCTGGACTATGTGAATAATGAAATGCGGGATGTTGTTTGGGGCTAGCAGTTCGGCCCAACTGCCCAAGGCATGGTTTGGCTGTGCTGCAGCCTGCAGTCCAGTCCAATTAGGAGTGTTGGATTCCTTGGACTTGGAGGCCTTTTCCTTGCTTGCAACCGTGTCGCAGTCCGGCAGCTACTGCATGCTGCTGTAGACCACAACAGGTTTATACGTAGTGCGCGATACGTTGGCACCACAAGTATCACATGGATGGGTACAATATACGTTTTCACGCTCTCTTGAGATAATATGGCATTTGTTGGTGTGCGCTCCTTCATGCAGCTGCAAGTGCATGCGCCCTTAAATAAATGAGAACATATATAAACTTTGAAAGGCAAAGAAATTTTTTGGCAACGGTGATCCGACCGCAATAGCTAGCAGGCGACAGCTTACCTTGCGGCGCGCGCAGGCGTGGGCCGTGGGACCGGGGATTTTATTTGAAGACTAGAGGATGTAGCTTGCTCTCATGAATGTCCCTCGTGCTCTCATGAATGTCCCTCGTGAAGGGATGCAGATCACTCGATGCATATACGAGTACTTATAGGTGAGATCTCAGATCCCACCAACAGATCGATGGGTTTACATGCATTCATTTTCTCTATCATATCAATCTTTGGACTTATGTATGAAATATTAAATATAGGTAAAAAAAATAACTAATTACATAATTTAATTGTAAAATATAAGACAAATCTTTTGAGCCTAATTAATCCATGATTGAACAATATTTGCCAAATACAAACAAAAGTGTTACAATGTCTGAATTGCAAAAAATTACAATCTAAACAAGGCCTAAATGTCTAAGCTTTATTGTTATATTATCTTTATTTTTATTTTTTATAAACTTGTTTTGACAATCATTGCAAAGGACTGTTTTCCAAAATTTAAATGTTAAAACTACGCGAACATACTCACGGTTGGAGATCATAAAACCTGGCCCGGATTAAAGATTCAATATGCCACCATGTGTACAATTTATTTAATACAAAAATTAGCAGATCACGGTCCACTAACGAAAGCATAATTCATTAATAAGGCTTGTCTACCATCATTGTGTGGTTCAATTGTTGCTGGGGCACTTAGGGTTGCAGGCTTGACAACCTGCTTGACATTCCTTCAAAGTATCGTAACAATAGTCTTGTTGGTTATCACAGCAGTAACAGATGTTACCAGTACTCCTGCAGATATGCCTCGTACAAAATCTCAGAGTGACCTTTGTCTCCGGCTTCTGATCTGTTCTGGATGACAAGTGCATTTGGTAGCTCTTTCTGTCTCCTGCCTTGAGTGGCTCAGGACAACCTGTTAATGTGTTTATTATATTATTAGTAGATAATATCTAGTATTTCTATCATGCTTTTGTATATATAACAAGAATTACTTTTTTTTGCGAATATATAACAAGAATTACCAGAACATAAGATCGTGGAGTTTACTTACCAGGCAATGCCAGCTGCCCCAAAAGCACAAGTAGAAAAATAGGCATTGCATATACAAGGCAGCCACCGGTCCTCCTCATATTGATTCTCTCTGTCTCCTGAATTGGCTCAACCGTACACTAGAGAGGATCAATATGGATTGTAACCAACACTTGAATTTTTATAATATAAATAATATACAACAAAGGGAAAGGCTCCTTCAACGTGAAATCCATTTTTCTTTTGAAAAAAGAAAATAAAAGACTGTGTCTCACGCCAATTAACATATAAAAGGTCATTACATCATATATGAACACCCACATCTGGAAGAAGTGCCCCGTCTCACCCAAGCATTAGGCGAAACATGCTTTGATCTATGTTGCCCCTCAAAATATTTTATGACAATTCAATGAAGAAATGCGGAAATTCACTAACAGATTTGTGGAGGATAGTATAGGGAGCATCGTCCTAAACAAAAATGTTTTAACGTAGAAGCGAATTTTCAATCATTTGTTTTGGTATCAAAATACACTAAAAGATGAGACAACAATAACAAAGATGGCATAGGTTATCGATTATCAATGTCCCCTAGACACAAACAGAGTATGCACGTAGCAGATATAATAAGGACGAAAAAGACTCTTGTACCTCAATGAAGTCGTATCCAGGGGTGACGAAGAAGAAAGAATATAAGTATCCTGTGAAAAAAAATCAGAGGCGAGATGGAATGTGGTGGAAAGCTGTGCTTTGCCTAGCCGGCGGTTACCTGTTTATATATTCGAGGAACAGCGCCCCTCAAGTAGCTAATATGACAAGGAGAGATATGATGTGGTCACCGTTGATCTGATTTACAACGTTACAAATATATTCATCCTATATTCAGCAAGATAGCCGCATATCACGGTGATATGATCAGGAACAGCTCATGTCTAATACGGAGAGGAATGATATGATGTGGTCACCATTGATCTGATTTACAACGTTACAAATATATTCATCCTATTCAGCAAGATAGCTAGCATATCACGGTGATACGATCAGGAGTGATATGATGTGGTCACCGTTGATCTGATTTACAACGTTACAAATCTATTCATCAGCAAGATAGCTAGCATGTCACGATGATCTCATCATATATCACAGGCATATATGGAAGATAATAATACACAAGGACGGATCTTAGCGGTGGGTCAGGGGCTTGTGCCCCCATAGAATTTTCACCATAGTTTGCTCTGAAGAAGGGGCTCGAAAGCTCCATCGCAAGGTTGAAGAAGACGCCTCCGACGCGATTTCGAGCCTTTTGTTCTCTCGTTCCTCCTTTCCAGCCTTCCCAACCGTTGGCAATAAGGCCCAATGACCTGCAGTCACAGCGCCCCAACCCTATACCCTGTACTCGTGACCGTGAGGGGAGCGGACCTGCGGAGCCACGGAGGCGGCGGCTCGGGACGGTCGGTTGGTGGGATTGGTGGGTGAAGCGTGTTGGCAAGCACAACAAGAACGGTCTGTTGGCAAGCACACCAAGAACGGTCGGTGGGTGATGTGCTTCGGCAAGCGCAGCAGCAAGAACGGACTCCTCGCCACTCCAAGTTCGGCCAGTGGTGAGAGCAACTTTTCTCCTCCTATAGTCCTACTATGGTTGTTCAAACCTGACAAGGTTCTCTGCAGTTAAAGATGGAAAAAGGAGGGCCGGACTAAGCAGATGGACAAGAATGAGGTCGAGATCAACTAACCATTTGAGTTCTAACAATTCATCTATGTTTGCTCAATAATGGATTGATTGTAATTTGCTTGCTGCAGCAAACAGGGATGAAGTTTGCGGACCTGCTGTTTGACGCGCTATCAGTTGTGATTGACTACTGGCAGTGGAAGATCCAGAAACGGGCTACAACCCGGGCTAGCATATTCTTTGGAGCTTCGGTATAGTATTGGAAAACATATGACCTTACGCTGGTTGTATGATTGCTCTTGCTCCAGAATTAATGCTTTAGGCGAAATGAGCTCAACCACAATAACCTGGATGTGTAGTAAAGTTTTTATCAGAGAATTGAATCTGCACAAAAGGCCCCACCTATTGGCGTTGTGAAAATGAATGTGAAAACTTCCCTAGAGAATTCAAAGATCTTGTGATTATGCGAGACATGACTTTTCTATGCCTTGTTATACAAGAATATATTTCGAATTATATTTATGGTCATATACATTTGCGTGTGACAAAAACTATGAAAAAAATGTTTTTGTCTGCTTATTTCTAAGTACATCTCTTATAAAAACCCTGGCAACGCAAGAGTACTATACTAGTAGCAGGTTGTTGATTTAAATGTTGCCACCGCCGGTTGACCTTTAGGTCGCCGTTGTTTATCAATGAGGAAGTTCATTGCTCTATAGCAAATTGTGTGCTCCATGATTTTTTCGAGTGCAGATAAATAGCCTATATTTCATTAAGAAGAAGAGAGTGGTCAATAGACCTACACATAGTTGATACACAAGGGTTTACGAGTAATCCAAGGATTATCAACGAAGTCCTTAACACATAAACGAAAAGCAAGAACATGGGGGTGGGGGACCCTTCCCCTAACAACTTCAGCAACTAAGCCATAGATGACACAGTGGCAAAGAATTCATTAGAACTCCATACGGCAAAGCATCCGTCCAAGCAACCTCGGCAGCAAAGCATCTGCCTTAAAAGATGACGACCTCGGTGGCAAAGCATCCGTCAGAAAACACCTTGGCAGCCAAGCATCAGCCTAAAAGACAGCGACCTCGGCGGCAAAGCATCCATCGGAAACGCGACTTCGACGGCCTGGAGCCGCCCTCCAAATGCTCCCTACGAGTCACTTAGGGCCCCGGCTCACGGGACCACGGGAGAGGAGGACCTACTTGAAAAACACGGCGTTAAGCATCCACCCAAAAAGACGACTACGACTACCACTAACACCAACTAAACATAACAAGGTGATGAGAAGTATGAAATGCGAAAAGGTTCAACACAACGTCCACGGAGTCCATATAGGAGAAGCAGCGAGCTGGAGACCAACACGAAGGAGACAAGCAACGAGCATCAACGAAGTATTTAGGAAGAAACTGACATCCAAGGATACCAACTACGCTGTGGATAGCTCTAGGATTTTCATCCCCAAGCTTGCCCCAACAGGCTCCGACAATGGATTGAGGATGACGCCTCCAAGAAGGTGATGACGCAGGGCGCCACCATTATCAGCTGGCTAAAGAAGCCTGGCGGGGTTTTCAACCCCGTCCGTTGTCGGAAGGGCCATGACGTTTGGCAGCTGGAGCACCAAGAGCAGAAATGCAGGGAGCAGCTGGCGCCACCAGCCTTGCCACCACGATAAACCTCGCACGCCACCTGGCCACCGCAAATCACACCACCACGGCGCGACAAGAACGAACCAAGGACACCGCCAACGGCCACGCCACCACGGCAACGCCAATACACCTCCACTAGCACCACCAGCACGGAGATGAGGCAGCCACCCAGGGCAGCAGGCAGACCGAACGACCACCAAACGGCCGTTGACCAGCCCGGCCAGCAGACCCCAAACCGGCCGCCAGGGGGCCTGGATCCGGCCAACCCGCGGCCGCAGCCGGCCATAGCCGCACCCGCCGCCGCCTTGACGCCCCAGTCCAGCAGAGGTACGTGAGAGGCACAGGCCGGCGCCCCCAGCCGTGCAGGGGGACGACATCCCGAGACTCACCGGACAGGCCCGCCGCACGCCCCATGCCCGGTGGACCCAAATCGAGGATGCCAGGAAACCACTCATTTTTTTCTCTCGAAAACGCAAAAGACTTGCGCTTCTTTTTCATTAAGAAGAAGAATGCAAAATGCAATGCAATACAACGGGACCGGGGTGGAAACAGGATTTGAAACATGCTCTGCCACTGCCGGTCAAGCGAACACAACGAAAAAAGAAAGAAAGAAAGAAAGAAAGCCCACCTCTGGTCCGACAACAACCTGCGGAGCGTGGCTCACGCGAAAACACTACCCTAGCAAACTAGCTAGCCGACGGCGACGAAACACCACAGGCGGCCGGAGCAACCACTCATTTGCTTGCTTGCTCGATTGTTGATGGGCTAAATTTGGAACGGAGGCAAGTGCTTGCATGCTTTGACTCAGCCTGCGAAGGGATCGGTTCGAACCTTTCGTGAACACGCTCCGCCCCTCGAATCTAGACCTATTTGGTGAGAGACCATTATGGGAGGTGGGGTTCGGCGATATGCCGTTCCACAAAGGGGTTACGCTGAGATGCCATTATAAAGAGCGACGCAACCGTGAGAATGCCATTCGAGCGATTTTAGAATCTTTTTTCCTATTCTACCCCTGCCTTATCCTTTTTCTTTTTACTTTATATCTCGTAGAAGGCTGATGGAACGGGAAACGAACGGTTCGAGCGTCGGTTTCCTGCTCTCACGCGCGCGCCGCCGCTCGCGCCACCACCCGCCGCCCGGTGCCTAGTCCAGCGCCCCCACGGCGAGCACCTCCGCCCAGCCAAGAGGCCACGCTGAGCGCCCCCACGGCGAGCGCCTCCCCCAGCCGCCGGTGCCTAGTCTAGTGCCCCCACGGCGAGTTGTCTTGCTGTCCATGAATGTCGTGGGGGAGGCCGGTGAGGATGCACTGAAGCCGGGCGGCCAAGAGCTAGCACCGTCCATGCCCAGGAGGAAGCTGTGCGTGTGGCACTGGCCGCGGCGGGCGCCCGGCAGCAGGCGACGCAGACGCGCAGTGGCAGGCGGCGGCGGGAGCCCGGTGGCGAGCGGCGCGCAGACGCGCCGTGGCGGGCGGCGGCGGGAGCCCGGCTGTAGCAGAACCGACCAACTAATATAATTACCTCGCACTAATCAAGCCACCGTGGCAGCTTAAGTAGTACGCTGCAATCATATCAGCCCGGTAGTCCGTGAAATCTCGAAGGATTTCAAACAATTCTACAACAAACCTGAATCCACAGTTCAGCAGTTTCCATTCACCTGTTTTATTTACATTTCACACATAGGATCATTACAATCCAAATCATAAACAATAGCGGAAGAAAACACTTTTGATAATACACATTCACACCTAGACTTTTTGATACTGTGCCAACTCAGGGTCGTCATCCAACAACAACAAGAAGGTGAGATATAAGAGTTGACTTTGCCCAAAGTCCAGTCCTCCCGTAGTGGGATATAAGTCCACCGTGTCACCATAACAGTATTCTGCAAAACCTACAACAACATTGGGAATTGCACCCTGAGTACATTGTACTCAGCAAGACTTACCCGACTAAAAGAAAATAAAGACACTTTGGTGGATGTCAGGCTTTATAGTGGGGTAGCTGACTCCTTTGTTTGCCAAAAGATGAGCTTATTAATAATTATTTAGTGACAAAAGGACTCTCTAGCTTATCCAATTAAGTTGGATCCTGCCATTACTATATTAGCACCTGCAACTACTCATATTTTAGTTAGAAGCAATCAACATTAAGCATCTGCATTGATTGAGTAATCATTAATCCATCATGAGAGAACATAACCAACTTGTATTCAAGATATTATTGGCGACAGCGCCGCTGCTCGGTCAAGTATTCACTATCGAGGAATGATGGCGATTATAATCGATTGCAAACCAACTGGCGGGGTATTCCTCAAACAAACCACACGGTTCCCGTCGGAGACGATTAGGTCACCTTGATCTACTCGGGAAAAGACGTGGGATCAACAACTCACCACCATGACCAAGGAAGCCCCCGGGTGCCGAGGTACGAGTGAACTCATAGACATGGAACACGCGAACTCATAGGCATGGAACGCACCTCCCCGAAGGTGGACTTACTCCGGGCACCTTGTTACTCCCACCCCCATCGCCGGCATGGATACCTGGAAGTTGAAACCCGGCCCAAGTAGATTCTAGTCTTCGCGGTCGAGCGCTCAGGCTCTTCCAGCTATCTATGAGGCATGCGTTCAATATGATCCGAGGACGTACGAAGTCATATTTCTTTAGAGATGATTTAGAAGGCCTCATGGTTACGTTCATATCCAACATCTCACTATTCTCAATCCAAAAGGGGTAGTAACCACCTATACTCCCAGATGATGGTCGATCATCCAGCTTCTACTGATTAATAGAGCAGGCCTAAGCATGTAGTCGATCCTGTACGTAAAGTAGGATATTTCTGGTGGCAAGGTAGTCCTGATGCAACTACGGTTCCAATCAACGCCTATAACTTAGTGCATCATAAAGAATAAAAGGACGCAAGGTAAAACGTTTGCAAACCGTAGGAGAAATGCTCCGGGGCTTGCCTTCCTCAAAAAATCAGGGTATAGCTCCAGGATCTCGGCTACTCCATGTCAGGTTCCTGATTCTCGATCACTTCTCGTACGGAACTCCGTTCGTGACTTGTCCTTCTAGATCCTTGATTTCACGACGAATGTTCTACACGCGATCCTAGAATGATGCATGTGCATATGTATGAATATGTGATTGTTGGTGTATGCATGATCATGGATGATGAAGGATGATAGATGTTCATAGGTGAATAGCTTATTAAATGTGCTACACTCATCACTAGCAAACAAGCTAGTAAAGCCAAAGACCTAAACCTAAGCATAATCATCCTAACCCAATCATCATGACACACCTATTAACAATCGATCATACATATCTCAGTCACTATGAGCCCTTTCATTAAGCTCGACAAACAATCAACACTCATCCATGCTTCACTAGCAATTATAGACCTACAATCATCACTGCTGTAATAAATTCATAACTACAGATCTATAAACCCTATGAACAAGAAAGAGGACAATGTGGAAAGCTTATAAAATTGTCTATAAAACATCTCAAGACATCAGAGCCTAATTCTCAAGTTAACTAGGCCTAAAACAGAGAACATCAGGACTGGGTCCTGACAAAACAACAATTGAACATTTCTGCCAATCATATTGCAGCAGCTATAACTTCTAGATTATTGCTCCAATGACCACCAAATTTTAACAGTACATAGATACACTAATAAGCTACCTATCATATAAAGACAAGTTTTGGAGAAAACCAACCTATAATTAGATTAAGGATAGCATCATTCAATCAACTCCAATTTAACCAACTATGGTTGAACAACAACCCCTAGCTAGACACCTCATAAAATCCTATAACAATTACAAGTGGACATAGCATGGCAACTTTAATCTACCATCCAAAATTCACATCATTAGGGTAATCCCTTTGGCCTACACATAATTCACTAGGCAAAGCACATTTAATAAGACCTATAAATACTTTGCACTATGAAGTATGGCAAACCTCGAGTTTAATCACATCAATGACTTCCTACGAGACATATAAACAACCCACAAAAAGAATTAAACCTTAACTAGAACTATAGACCCCATTAGTGAATTTAATAAGAAAAAGGCAACAATAGGTACTTGAACTACAAGTACCAAATATTCCACAGAACATGCATGTGAAATACTTATCCTAGACAGAGCATCTCAATACAATTCCAACAAGCCCAAAATCACATTGTTCTGAGCATCCTAGATTTAGTTATGCATTTTCAAGGATTAACAACATTTATGCCAATTGGTAAACTTTAAATAAAACTACACAGAAAAGTTACTCCAACAGTTGTTCTAGGACGAAAGCCTAGAACCCTGAATGGAGAAAGTAACGAATAATACACAATGGTAGGAACTGGTGCTTTACTCAATACTCAATCTGTCTTACACGGCTGCCCTCAAGGCATATTTATAGCTGCCCATAGGCATTTACATGGCGATTTTACCCTTACGGTTTGCTCCCTAAAGCCCTGTGCTATCGCAGGCAAGGGGCTAAATAGTGTTGCTTCCAGCACCAAGCCTTGTCTCCTGGGTGGCCGACCGCCAAAGCCCCACCTGCCATCGATTGCTTGCGTTACCCTCCCTTGGATCCCTCATGAGGACGGAGCGCCGATGAGCCATCTGAAAAAGGGAGGGAGAAATGTAGCAGCACCCGAGTTATGTAGCTTCGGTCGTGAGATTCGGCACCAACGCCGAATTACGCCTGTCGGAGGATTCGCCGTCAGCCCGGTGACGTTCCGAATGAGACGTCACGGTGCGTGATTCGGCGTCCGTGTCGAATCTGCTGGGCATTCGACCCAGGCAAGGTGCCCAGGTTTTGGCTGTCCCCCAACAGTAGCCCCTCGGCGACGCGCCCGAATCCGCCATTTGGGAGGATTCGGCACCGACTTGGACCGGGTGCCGAAAGACTCCTTGCCACTTTTGGACCCGAATTGTCTTTGTTTGATGAGAGATTCGGCTTGTCCGATACGCCGTCCCCTCTTGGGCGCCTACATCCGGGCTATCTTTCTGATTCGGTGCAGGGGCCGAATGACCAAACGTCGTCCCCGCTCTGCGCACCGAGACCTGCTTGTCTAAGGTTTGGGGTGTGCAAACATTTTTTTGAAGTAAATCGTCACCTCGGGGCGCGTAACTGATGCGACGCTTCAGATCGGCACGCCCCCCAGCCGCGCCTATATAAACCCTCGGCCCGGGGCTGGCATCATTTTCACTCCTGACGCTGAGCCCCTGCGCGAGAGAGAGCCCGGGAGGATTCGGTGTGCAAGCCGATAGAGGTTTCGGCAACCTGCCCGAGCGTTGCCTTTCGGTAAGCCCCTCTACCCTGCTCTTCCGATCCGGCTTCGATGTGTGTTGACGGGTTGGGACTCTTCTATTTGCTTCGGCCGGCTAAGAAGAAGACCGCCGAAAGCATTGCTCCTTTCTTCAAGAGCAAATGTGACAACCGGAAGAAACACGGGTTTTATATTCGCGTGTGCAAGGATTTGAATGTAACGGAAGCGAATTTGAAGGGCTTGCCTAAAGCCCCTGACCTTGTTTTGGAGATGACGCCGATGGTTGGGCCGACACGCGCCAAAATATACGACGAAGATGTGGCGGATGAGGACGCCGCCGAATCATACCGGTTGACCGCCAGCCGGCAGATTGGCCGTGATCTAGTGGAGGAGATGCTGGCTTTGGAGATGTGGCCACTGAGCACTAGCATGGGTTTTGACGGGTTTGCCACCCACCGCAGATACAAGGGCCCTTCCATGGTGTTGAAAAGGCCTATCAGTTATTTGACGGACACATTGTATGTTGCCAAAATTGAGCGGCGGGTTAATCAGCTGTGCGACCGATATGGGAAGAAAGAGCACCAGGGGAAACTGCAGAAGCTTGGAAATAAGGGCAGGCTTAACCGAATCTGGGATCTGATGGGAGTTGATTACCCTGATCGCCCGCCGCCCTCGAAGAGGGCCAGCTCGGCCGGGGCACCGAATCCTGCCGTCGCGCCGTCCGGCGCTGGCCGCGGACTTGGCCGTGGAGGCGGTCACCGGCCTGCAACGATTCGGAGCACAGCCCAGGCCGAAGCTCGCTGCCGGAAAGAGCGCGCTAAGCGGGCGGCCCTTCTGAGGCTGAAGATGTCCGGGTAGGTCGCATGCTATCCGAGCAAAACTGGGAAAAACCTATGAAGTGTAGCCGAAAACTGGTGATGCATCCGGCTTATCCACCGAAAGAACTGACACATGACACGGTAGATAGTTGCTGGCTTGCCGCGGCGTTTTCTGCCTTCTTTTGCTTTCGGCTTATATTGAGAATGTTTGTTTTGCTGATCATGGGTGCTTTGTCTGAAATTGCTGTTTGCAGGTGATAGACGAGTCCGGTAGCAACACCGAAATGATGTCGCGCAAGATTGCCAATCCGCACGACGTGGACATCCGTGCCTTGCCTACCATTAGCGGGGTGGATTTCGGAGGGCGCAAAAAACGGAAGACATGGAGCGGCGAGGACCAGCTTGCTCCGGCTCGCTTGCCAAAACCCCTGCGGCGGTCGTCCAAAGCGGTGCCCATGAGCGAGGCCCTCCCGGGAGTAGCCAAGCAGGGCGCACAACGGTCGCGTGACGACCAGCGCCTTGGTAAGTCTCGGTTCTATCGGGAAACGACCCGGATGACCCCTAAATGGCCAAGAGCGTCTTATTTGGCCATGGGTTCATTCCGATGGAAGTTGACCGGATTCGGTATGGGGAGATGAAAGTTTATTCGGGCTCGTCTCCCCCTGGGATGACAGTCCCGGTCGAGCGGAGTCTTATCGGGTTCCTCGTGCTTTAGGAGTTTCGTCTGATTGCCGGCTGGTGGTGAATGTAGATCCGCGGCAAGCCGAAGTGTTGCCGCCGTAGGCCGGAGTTGCATTTGCTCACGAATGCAGCTCTGCTTTCAACGCGACCGAAACAGAACAAGGCTTGTTGGCCACTGCTAGGGGAGAGCTTCATTCGGCGATCAACTTCCATTCTATTTCGGTGAGCGCGTCGAAACTCTGGTACCTTACGGCGAATTTGCCGAAATGTAAGACTTGGGAAACTGACATCGTTTTCTTTTTGCTTGCTTTGATGCAGACGGCTGTGCTGGTGGATGCGGTAGCCAAGCAAGAGCAAGCATCGCTGGTTTATGTGGAGAAAAGGGTCAAGGAGCTCGAGGAGAAGTTGACCCTCACTGAGGGTCTTTTGGTGAAGGAGGTGACCAAGAAGGAGCAAGCTTTGACGGAAAAAGACAACATCATAAAAGAGGTCAATGGCAAGCTGAAGCGATATCGGGTGGCCCACCGGAACTTTGGTTCGGGGGTCAATGAAGCTATGGGCATACTCCAGCGGATGGTTTCGGGTGTGGGCGAGGATTTCTCCTTACCTGCGGCTGGGACGTCGGTGGCGAAGAAACTCCGGCTGTTGACCGGAGGCCTGGGCACACTGGAGGGCCTTGTCGAGCTCGGGCGCGAGTATGCCGCGTTCAAGTCCGTCCGGGCCTTCTGCGCGTCGTTGAAAGAAACTAGGTGTGAGCATTTCGGCTCAGCTCAGGCCGCCGAAAGCGCCAACAGCTATAGGGACCCAGACACCGAAGCTCATTTGGCTGCCAAGAAGTGGTTTTTGACGGCTTCTGGGCATCCGGTGGTCGCGACCTGAGCTTGCTGCGTGCCGCCCTTACTCGAGCTAAGGTACTATACTTCGGACTCTACCCGGATTCGGTGCTTTGCTTGAATCTTGCGACTTCCTCCCTTTTGCGGGATGAAGATGACGAGAAGGCCATCAAGGCCAAAGTTATGGCGTACATCCGGGCCGAGACGAAGGGAGGGTTTCGTCGAATGCGGGCACACCGCGCGCGAGACCTCGAACGGCGCGACTCGGCACCGGCGATGGTGGTGCTACCACTTCACTTGCTCCTGCTCCGGCTCCTCCACCGAACCCTGCGCCGACGACTATTGCCGGATCTGATCAGCCCGCTGGGACTGAAGAACGAGCCGATGCCCCCACTGCCTAATCGCATGATGTGCCTCTGGAATGTTGCTGAATTGTTGTGTGTGCGTGCCGTTGGAACAATTAAGTTGTGTATGTTGACCGTGTTGGTTTACGGTCGTACACTCAGGTCCGCGAATTTGGTGTCTGTGGTGGCCTTTTGGTTTGTAATGTGGTACATTCAGGTCCGCGACTTTTGTGGCTTGGAAACTTCCGACCCTCGCCTTATGTTTGTCTTGACGAAATGCGAGTTCAAGTTTCAGGTTTAGCACCGAGAGTTGCTTTGAAAACGCCGTCCCCCGACTTGGTGTAGTCGAAAAAGGGCGCGACCGTGTTTCGGCTTTGACGCCGAAAATCGTTTTGGAAAACGTCGTGCCCCCCGACTTGGTGGAGTCGAAAGATGGCGCGACCGCGTTTCGGCTTCGACGTCGAAAATTGTTTTGAAAACGCCGTCCCCCGACTTGGTGAAGTCGAAAGAGGGCGCGGCCGCGTTTCGGCTTCGACGCCGAAAATCGTTTTGAAAACGCCGTCCCCGACTTGGTGGAGTCGAAAGAGGGCACGACCGCATTTCGGCCGACGCTGAAAATCGTTTTGAAAAACGCCCCCCACGACTTGGTGGAGTTGAAAGAGGGCGCGACCGTGTTTCGGCCGACGCCGAAAATCGTTTTGAAAAACGCTGTCCCCCGACTTGGTGAAGTTGAAAGAGGGCGCGGCCGTGTTTCGACTTCGACGCCAAAAATCGTTTTGAATGAATGAAGCACCCGATTCGCAAAAAAAAAAAAAAAAAAGGAAAAAAGAAAAAGAGAAATCACTCTTATACTACTAGATGATGAGTTTACTATTATTCAAATTTGGTGGAATGACTCTATTTCTTGTACACAATAGTACAAGTTATATATTAACTAAAGAAGAATGATATGTTGATGAATCAATTCATTTCATTTCACAAACCAAATAAAAACCGAAGAGTGAGAATATAGTGGAATAACTTTTTTTACAATCGAGGAATATAGCCTGTTTTTCATTAAGCAGACTGAATTACATGATCGGCTACAAGAGAACCTTCATAACACAGGTTACAAACCATTAAAGAAGTAGTAAGTAACCTATAATAAACATAAGAACTGAAAGAGGGCGAAACGGAGAGACACAAAGGTGCCAGCAATCTAGATATGGAACAAATGACACGGTGGCAAAGTATCCACCTGACCGAAACCATCGACATGGCAAAGCATTTGCGGATAGGGCCCGCAAGCTCACTGCAGCAAAGCATATGCAAGAGAGGGGGGCCTAAGAGACTTGTTGGCAAAGCATACACTTAAACGATGACCTTCGACGTGGAAAAGCATCCGTGGATGGGGCATCACGCTCGCAGCACCAAAATCATCTACAAGAGAGGAGGGCTAAGTGACACCGGCGGCAAAGCATCCGCCCACGCGACACGATGACAAAGCATCCGTCAAAGGAACGACACGACCACACCCAGCCAGATGGATACAACCTTGCGAAGAGTAGCTTGAAGCACACAAGCATTGAAGAAAAGAGCAATTCCGGCAAGAGCAAAAGGGTTGTCATAGTGCTTCGGCGATGCCTTCATGAAGGAAATTGATGCCCATAGGCGCCAATCAATGATGGAAGAAGCACACGAGCAGGACTTTCATCCCTGGCCTATCTATGATGAACCAAAACTTAGACGATGCCTTCAAGAAGGTTGGTGACACGTGTTGCGCCGCCACCGCCGGCCCAGAGGAACTAGGCAGAATTTTCACCCAATTTTTGCAAGTCCGCAGATGCGGGCCACTTCGGCACCCTCAATGGCAACACCGATGACTAGACCCGCCAAGACGCCCCAACAACACTTCGCAGCAGCCCACCGGCTGCCAAAACTCGGCTAACACGATAAGAACCGAGCCAGCCGGGTCCACATCAGCCACGCCGCACACCCCTCCATAGCGACACCTAGGAGAGGGTTGATCCGCCTCAGCCACCACCACCGCGTCCTAGAGCCCACCAAGCAGCTGCCACCGCCATGGTGGGCACTCGGGAGTTAGCAGATCAGGTCAACGATCTACTCCCTCCGTCAAACAATACAAATTTGACCAAATTTATAGTAAATAATATTATCACCTAACACATGAAACAAGTATATTAAGAAAATATATCTCGTAATAAATCTAATTATGCACATTTGGCATCGTATACTATTGCTCTTTTATAGAAATTTGGTCAAATTTAGAATAGTTTGACTCAGGACGAAGCAAAATAAAATGTATTTCAGGATACATGGAGTATACAAGTAATTAAGAAGAAATCTAAAATTCACTCGAGTGAGTTCTGCGCTCTCCTCACTAGAACTTGTGAGCCGTCGGATCTGGCAATGTGTTCATGGGGTCCGTCTGTCTCTTTTGTCTCTGTCTTTTGTATGACATGTAAGCGTGATGGCCCCAAAGGGAAAAAAAAAAAAGTTGGTAGGAGCAGGAGCCCAACTCGGTGGTTGCTTAGTGGTATTAAGAGTTTCACCAAAGGAAAAAAAAAAAGTTGGTAGGAGGAGCCCAACTCTTGGTGGTTGTATGTTTTATCTAGCTGTAATTATATGGTATTTTTTATCATGGATTTTGTTATATATGAGATCTTTTTCATTATTTAATTTTATATAGTTATTTATATTTTTTTATTTTGCTCTTAGGTCTTGTATTTGGATCATATTGATTTCTCACGTCAGCAAGTACCTGTTTCATTTCCTCAAATTGGAGTCTGAAAGCAGGAGATGGCACTGGGTACGTCGTTTTAAGTTTCAAAATATAAAAGTAATATAAGTAGATTCATCTCAAAATATAGTCTTATAAAAATACATATTAACTATATTGTATAAATATTTTGTAGAAAAAAAATAGTTGTCAAAGTTTTTAGGAACATATCAATGTCTTTTTTTTTTTTTTCACGACCGGGTCTTTTACCCGTTTTTCATTAAGAGGAAGAGCCATAAGAAAGGCCAAGCTGCGGATACAAAAGGGTTCACAAGTAATCCTAAGATTACCGATGACCCTCCATATCAATGTCCAAAACGACTTCCTTTAGAGACAGGTGAATACAATTAAACTACTAGGACCGCTCTCAAATAGCACATGAAAAAATCTAAAAGAAAAAAAAAATCATAATATTTTATTTAGATTCTTACACATCATCTTTCCAATGACTTTCCTTAACACCAGCGGCAAAGTGGAGCTCTTATGTCAAATCTAACGACAACTCCAAGACAATAGATATGCCACAAGATCCAACATTTCGAAGTTTTTTCTATTATTATTATTACTAGCAAATATGCCCGTGCGTTGCAACGGGAGAAAAAATACACTAACATGTCTTAGTCTAATAAGCAATAGAACATGTTTTTGTAACAAATAAACAATCAAACATGGTCGGAAAACTTTTATTATCTCTTCATTGTTGATCAATGATCTCTATTTGCATATGTAATCTATGTTTTACAATATATATCATGTGTAGACAATCAAGTAAATCGTGTGAACAAAACATATGAATTTGGAGGCAAGAGGACATTTAACATAATTTGTGTTTATGTTCATCTATTCTTATTTATAAAATAAATAATTTTTTGAAATAAACATTAACGTCTTTGTTAAACATGTGACATAAAGTAAGGTTAGGCGATGCGAAATAAGTCACGCATAATTAAACACTATATAAGAACTAATTTCATTGGATTATATAACGATCCAAAAAAGTGACAATTTATTTGTGCTTCATGTCAAGGTTAAGAAAGCAAGCGTTGTTTTATAGGCTGGTTTTTATTTTAACCATTAACGAAAAAAAGATTGAGTTAGCAAAAGCAGGAGTACGAACTAAAAATTATTAGAGACAACTTCCAAAAATATGTTCTAGCGAGACACAAAATTTATTTTTCTATTTCCAGAACTTTAATATCTTTCAATTCAAACTTACTATCTGCTCAATCGAGACCATACTTATGAATTCTATTACGGTGATTCCGATTTAGCATTTGGAATGACATGTTTTAGTACCGTTGTATTCCGGCGTACCGTTCCAGATTATCCGTAACATTCTAGAATTATTATTTTAGATTTATTCAATATATTCTAACCATTTTTCTTATTATAAATAAAAATCCACAACATTTAATCTTTAATAAAAAAACTGCATAGGTACTTATTGGCCATTGGGCTAGCTAGTAGACATAATTTTCTTTATAAATTTGTTGTTTAAAAAACAAAAAAAGGTGCCAATTTAAGACTTGGCCCAGTCTAGTGGCACAAAAGGCACATGTGGTGAATTTCAGTCTATGTGTAGATAGCCCAATTTCTACTTAAAAAAAATAGATAGCCCAATATAGGCTGAGTTTTTACATCAGGAATCCTTAAGTTTCTCGAATTCAATTTAGATCCTTCCACCTTTTCTTTCCCTCTCATATTCTTACATCAGGAACCCTATAACTTTTATTTTTCTCTTCCTTGATTCCAACCACGTACAGGAGGCGGAGTCGCTGCCAAAAAATAAGTGGCGGATAGATTCGGTGGCAGATAAATTTGACAGACTGAAATTTCCTCCTTTTATTATTACTAGCAAATATCTTAGGTGCGTTTGTAACGGAAGAAAAAACATTATCTAAGACAATATACTCGATTCAACTCAAATGATGACCTATGCTAAAAAAACTCAAATGATGACCCCACCTTTCATCATTGATCACTACATCTTAAATTGAGAGGATGCATCTCTTCCAATGCAACTACACGTAATTTGAGCGAATCGACTTGTAGTCCAATGATAGGATGGTCCAGTATGACGTTGTCCAACAGGTTTCAAATCATGGTGCTCAACCTTTTTCTGCGATTTTTCTAAGGATTTTTCGGCGTTATGCGTTATAAGTGGTAAGCGACGTTCCCGTCGACAACGAGGCGCATGTGGTGACTTCGGGAATCTCCAGATCTGTTGGCTGCTCAGTGCTTCGGAGGTACTCATAGGAGTAGGATTTGCGTACAAGTATTCATAGTGGTGAGTGTGTGTACGTGTTGTGGGATAATAATACATGCGTATAATTTTTCACATTGTTGTACTTTGGCTATGATAGCGAATATGTTCGTGTTCTAATGAGAGAAGAAACTTAAATTTTTAAATCCATTATTTTAGAAACCATCCAATCAAAATACAATCATAAATTATTAAATCAGTTTTAATATAAAAGTGCTATAGATCTCATTATATCAAGATCCATCACGGATCCATGTCACAAAAAAAAATTATAGGTTAGTATTAATTAAGACTGAAGCAGTATTGTAACCATCAATATTTAGTTAATGCATTATTAGCCAACGACTACAGATAGGAGTTATGTACCTTGGTATTATTTATTTTATTTTTCCTTTATTTCTTTGGGTCCTACATCTTAGTTAAGAGCGATTGTATATCCTTGTACTCCTCAGTTACCTCCACGTATTCTGAGTTTGTCTATGATATTGTTCTCGGTCATCACCGAACCTATATACATGCAATGATGATTTAACACACTTATAAGCAAAGCACAACCAAATAAAAATTATAACATCAGTGGGTATACTATATTTTTGTGAAGCTAATAAAATGGGTTTCGTATTTTTCTAATTTTTCTATGATTTTTAATTAATTTTGCAAGATTTTTATTTTATAGAAAAAGGGAAAAATAGTCTTGCATTTTGCATCAAGAACCTTGATCTTTTCAAAAAAATCATTAAGACTCTTCCACCTTTTCTTTCTCTCTAGTATATTTACATTTAGAACCCTGTATTTCTATCTATTCTCTTTGCACTCTTAATTTCCTTGGTACGTCAATTTTCTATCGTAACCGAGCATGAGATGGAGATCGAGAGCGGACAGAACCAGCGCTGGCTTCCATGATGAGTTTGTTTCCGTTACATGTTGCTACAGGACCTGGGCACCGGCTCGGTCTCAACTTCCTTTACGTATACGTATACAAGACAGCATGGCAGCAGCTGCAAGTTTTTTACGGACAATCAAAGTGGCGGACAGAAAATTAGCGTTCAAACGAGGCAGACTGAAGAGTCTTTGACAAACATTTTAGCTCATGGACTCCCAACCACCCCCTCCCTCAGCCTGGACGGCGACCCCCACGGCGCCGCCAGCCACCTCCACCCCCGCCGCCGCCGCAGCCAAAGGTAAGGGCATCGCCACCTCCCCCTCCCCCCTCTCCCCCGACGCCGAGCCGTTCCACCCTGGAGCTCGGTCCGCGGGGAGAAGCAAGATGGAGCGCTGGGAGGAGGAACTCTGGGAGATCGAGACCTGCTACTCCGACGACGACTCCGACTGCTCCGAGTACCCATCGCCGGAGAAGCCCACCACACCCCCGGAGACAGCGCTCCGGGCCGCTGCTCCCGCTCCTGCGTCTGGCGCTGGTGCGGCGCGGCACGACAGCCAAGGCCCGGGTGAGACCGTGGCCGCGGCGAGTCACCGCGTCCCCACCAAGACCCAGAGCCGCCGTCGCCGCAGGGCGAGGGCCGCCGCGCGTCATGGAGCGGGCGGAGCAGGCGCATCCCGGCCGGCCAAGCGTGTCCCTGCGACGCAGCGGACCGGTGAGCACGCCATGGCGCGGCCCGCCGTGCACCAGCGGCTCGGCGCCCACCGCCGAGCCACCACGCCCGACGAGCAGGGGTGGCAGAAGGTGCTCCACCGGGATGAGGGACGGCCGCCGCCGCGCCGCAACTCGCGCACGCCGCCACCGAGAGCTATCCCACCGGAGTACGACGGGAGGTGCCTGAATTGCCTCTCCTACAAACACCGCATCGCCACTTGCCACCGCCCGCGCCGGTGCGCGCGCTGCCTGAGCCCACGGCATCTGGCCAAAGACTGCAAGAGGCCACGGGAGGCCGCCGGCGGGGGTGACCGGGCTCCCGGAGCCAGAGTGGTTCGGGCCCGGCGCGCTGACCACGACACGCCTGAAGGATCGGCCGCCGAGAGAGAAGAAACTCCGCCAATGGAGCCGCCGCCAAGCCTGCTTGAGCCCTGCGAGGACCCATGCGCGGAGTTCGCGGATGGCATACCACCCGGCCACCCGGCCACCAGGCCGTGGGAGGCCGAGTGCTACATCCAGCGCGACGCGGCCGCAGACGCGGCGGAGGCCGCGCTCCAGCTGGCACTGGTGGCGCAGCCGAGCGGGGACCCGGCGCACCTGACCGCTTCCGAGGTGCACCTGGCCGTGCTCTCTGCCACCGGAGTTGGGCTCGACGACGTCCGGGTCAAGAAGTTCTACCCAGAACGTTTCATCATCCTCTGCAGTTCGCCGGCGATCAAAGACCGGGTGCTGGCAGCCTCGCCGGTGCCGCTGGGGTTCTCTCCGCTGGTGCTCCTGCCATGGTCAAGGGTAGCACACGCAGAGCTGGTGCCGCTGCGCTACAAGCTCTCCCTGGAGCTGGAAGGGGTGCCGCCGCATGAATGGCGTGAAGACACGGTGGCCAAGCTACTGGCCCCGTACTGCTGGATCCATGAAGTCGAGCCGGCCACGGCGGCCACGGAAGACCTATCGGCGTTCAAGCTAACGGCGTGGACAAGGAACCCAAGCAAGCTGCCCCGAGTGCTCTGGATGAACGTCGCCGAACCGCCGCCGGCCGCTCTCACCGGCCGGATTCCAAGGAGCGAGGCCGTTCTACGACCAAGAAAGACATGCTTCGATACAAGGTGATCATCCACGTTCGTTGCGTTCGTGACTTTGCTCCGCCGCCAAGCGACGATGGGAGTTCCTCCTCCGACGATCAGGCGGACGAGGGCAGGAACCGGCGCCGCCACCACACCGGCCGGGGCGGGGGAGTGAGCATTCACCCTTACCCCTGCCGCCGCGGGACGCCGGACGGAGCACCTCCAGCCAACAATGGTGGCCGAGGTGGAAGGCAGCATGCTGACACAGCACAGGGGCCGCAGGCAAGGGTCCCCGCCTCGCAGAGAGTGGGGCCCAATGGGAAGCGAGAGAATACTGCGCCAAAGCGGATCGGATCATTCTTGGAGGCCGTGATGGGGCCACGGCCACGCGTCCCGGCAACTCAGAGGGTTGGTCCAGAAGGAATGCCAAGAGTGCCTGTGCACCAAAGAGTGGGCGCTCGCCAGGACGACGTGCGTCAGCACAGTCAAAAAAGAAGGAACGCCAACAGGCGAATGAGAAAGGAGTGGAGGCCAAAGCGTGCTACCAGCCAAGGAGCAACGGCAAGCTTGGAGCAACAGTCAGGGCTGCAGCCTGGCAAAGGCCCCGGAAGTTTGAACACCGGTGGCCCGGCCACTGCCACGCCCATTGCGCAAAGAGATGGGGAGGACACCCCTCGCCAGCCGGGGAGACAGGAGGTACAAGTCACCATTCTGCAGCCAGTGATTGGGGAATCATCAGAACAAGCCAAAACTGGGCGATTGGTTGTCTCCCACGAGCCATCACAGCCAACCACCACCATGGCAGAAAAGGAAGCAGAGGACAGGCCACTGCAGCCAGAGATCAGGGGACCGCTTGCCGCCGAGCTCGACGGCGAGACAATCGGCCACGACGCCGAGGCAGAAAAGGGGCAGGAAACACCAACCCAGGAGGCCATGGTGGAGCCAGTGGCAGCGTCCACGCCGTCCCCGCAGAGGAAGTCACCTGCGGGCGTCCGGGAGGAGGAGGCTGAGCTGGCGGCAGCATCCACGCCGGTCCCGAAGCAGCAAACTACCGGTGGCGTCCGGGAGGAGGAGCCGGGCCACATGCAGCAGGCCGTAACTCCTACCAGTCAGGCCCAAGCGCGGCCCAGCACACTGGACCAAACTCCACCACCAATTCACGAGGACCAGCCGGCCCAAGACATTGCAGTACCCAACGCCGGCGTCCCGTTGTCGGATGAGGAACAGCGGACTCGGGTCGGCGGCGGCAACCACGACAACCAAATCCCGGACCTCAAGATCGCCACCACGCAACACCGACTCGGCAGATCGCCGTTTGAAGGTGTTCACAAGGAGGGTAAAGAAGCCAAGAACTCCACCGCTCCTGCAGCGCCCATCGCCGGAGAAAGCGTGCACCCCAAGACGGCAGCCTCTACGCAGCCGACGCATCGCGGCCCAGAGCCTGTCCAGGATGCCAACGTCCAAGCGGGGTGAGTACCTGATACTGAAGCGGCTTGGTCATGCATCGGCCATCGCGGAGTCATCAGTGGGCAGCAAATTTGATGCACTGTTCGGGGGCCAACCCGGGACGACGAGGCTACGAGGGAGTTGTTCCCGATGGGCACGAGATCAAGGAACGTCGGAGCGCCGTCGCGCGCCACGGGCTCGGGCATGATCGACTGCCCACCCGCCCGCCGAAGGAGGATCTTTTGATGGATAACACAACAACACTTTGCTGGAATGTCCGCGGGCTAAATGCCGCAGCCCGACGTGACACTGTAAGAACAATGGTGAATGACGCGCGGCCCAGTATCATCTGCTTGGTTGAAACCAAGCTAAGCAACGTAAACCAGTGGACAATTGCCTCTATGTTGGGCGCAATATATTCTGATTTCGCCTATGTCCCGGCAGCTGAAACACGGGGGGGAATTCTGGTGGCGGCCCGCGCACCCGACGTGGTACTGCAGGAGCCAACCATTGGGTGCTACTCTTGCACGGTGAAGGTCGTCAAGGATGGGAAGGAGCCATGGTGGCTTACTACGGTGTATGGCCCTCAAGAGGAAGCAGCCAAGGAGTTCTTCCTGGAGGAACTCGAAGCCATTCGGGATCATTGTCCAGGGCCATGGGCCATCATTGGCGATTTCAATCTGATCCTGGATGAAGCCGACAAGAACAACTCGAGGATAAACAGAAGAACTATGCGCGCGTTCCGGCAGACGGTGGCCACGCTGCAGTTGTTGGACATTCACCTGCACGGGCGCCGCTTCACCTGGAGCAACGAGAGGGAGCGCCCTACTCTCGTTCGCCTGGACCGTGTGCTGGCATCCTTAGATTGGGAGGAACTCTTTCCAAACTGCCATCTCCAGGCGCTGAGCTCGGACGCGTCGGATCATTGCCCCCTACTACTACAAACGAATCTGTCGCTGGCGCCCACGCCGAGGTTCCACCGAACCTCACGGCCAAAAGCAACAGGTTACCAGGACGCGCTGCGACATGGATGGGTCTACTCGGGTTCATCCAGGGATCCAATTGTGCGGCTCGACACCATGCTCAGGCAGCTGGCCAGTGAGCTGAGAAGCTGGGCGACGCGGAACATCGGCTACGTCAGAGAACAACTCCTCATGGCGCGAACGATCATTCTGAAGCTCGATCAGCGATCGGAGACACGCCAGCTGTCCGAGTCGGAGAGAAAGCTGAGGGCCGACCTCAAGAAGAAGTGCTTGGGATTCTCCTCCATCGATCGCACAATTGCAAGGCGGCGGGCGAGGTACGTTATTTGGCGGAGGGCGACGCGAACACCAAGTATTTTCACCTCCCTGGCACGGGGACGGCGCGGGCGGAATGCGATCACCGGGCTCGGGGTGAACGGCGGTTTCACCTCGCCGGGCCGAGATGGAGCGGGCGATCCACGATCACTTCCTCGGCGTGTTCGGAGTGCCGGGACGGGAGGACGGAACAATCGACTTCCATGCGGCTGGGATTCAACGGCGTGACCGACGGTGCTTGAGCAACCGGTGGCTGAGGAAGAGGTTTGGGACGCCATCGAGTCATTGCCGAGATAGAGCGCCGGCCGGACGGTTTTACTGGAGCCTTCTACAAAGCCTCATGGCTGTCATCAAGATGGAGGTGCTAACGGCCCGATCAATGCGGCGCTGTTCGGGGGACCGCCGAGCGTTCGGGCGTCTAAACGGAGCGCGATAGTGCTGCTTCCTAAAACAGCCGACGCCTGCGAAACCTGGGCACTACGGGCCAATTACCATGATTCACGGCTTCGCGAAGCTCATCTCGAAGATCCTTGCGCTCGGACTCGCTCCGATGCATGGCACGATCTCGCCTTTGAGCGAATGCTTTCATCCGTGGACGCACAATTCATGACAACTTTAAGTACATCCGAGAGGGCCGCGGTAATCTTTGCGCAAGAGGAAGGCACCGAAGATCTGTTGAAGCTCGACGTGGCCAAGGCGTTTGATACGGTCTTGTGGCCCTTCCTCCTTGATGTGCTCGGGCGATGGGATTCGGGCGAGAGATGGAGGAGATGGATTGCGACATTACTATCACGGCGTCGTCCGCATTCTTCTCAATGGGCGGGCGGGAAGGGCGATCGGCACAAAAGGGGTGTGCGGCAAGGGGATTCACTCTCCCCTTGCTGTTCATTTGTGCTATGGAAGTCCTTGGTCGCCTATTTCTTTGAAGCAAGGGAGCAGGGAGTGATCGGGAACCGACGAAGAAGGAGTCCGATACCAATGCGGCTTGTATGCGAGACGATGTAATTCTGTTTGCATACCCGGAGGCTAGGGAGGCCAGAGCGATTAAGGTCATCTTGCAGATCTTCGAGGAGGTATCCGGCTTGAGAACAAACTTGGCAAAGTGCTCGATCACCAACATATTCGGCGCTGACGAAGCCATGGCCAAGCTGCAACAAATCCTAGGCTGCCAGGTGATACCTTTTCCCATCCGTTACTTGGGATTGCCACTCAGTCCGACAAGGCTGCCGAGGGAACAGGTGCGCCGCACGGTGGACGCCGTCGCGCGGCGGCCCCGCCCTTTGTCATGGACCGCCGATGGCCAAAAGTGGGCGGCTAATGCAGGTAAAATCGGTACTCGCGGCAGTTCCAATCTTTGCATGATTGCCGATGGGTTGCCGCAATGGGCTCAAGCGAGAGATAGATGCAATCTGCAGGCGCTTTCTTTGGTGTGGCAAAGATAACGATGTCGAGAGGCAAGTGCATGGTGGCATGGCGCTGCACTCGGCCCAAGAGCTGGGCGGCTTGGGCATCCCGATTTCAAGCTCGTCAACACCGCCATGGAGGCGAAGTGGCAATGGCTCCGAGGGTCGACACCGAGAGAGCATGGGCGGCCACCGCCATTGAAGCACTCCGGGGAGGCGATCGACTTCTTGAGCTTCGACTTACACCTGTCGTCGGCAACGGAGCTAACACATTGTTACGGAGAGACGGTTGGATTGGGGCGTCTCGATCATGGCAATGGCACCAACCCTCATGCACTTTGTTCCAACACGAGTGGCGATCCCGACGGTAGCGAAGGGTTGTCGGATAGAAGATGGATCCGCACAATTGTCGGCGGTGTCACGACGCCGGTGCACGACGGGAGAATATCTCCGGGTACGCACGCCGTCAATGGAGTCACGCTCGGCGACAATCAAGACAGCTCATTTGGAGATGGAGCTCGAGACGGCAGATTCTCGGTCCGATCTGCCTACCACGCCCTGCACACGGGCTCGCACCCGTTCGGGGCGCATCCGTGTCTGGGAGGTCTGGGCGCCTCTGAAGGTCAGGTTGTTCCTTTGGCTTGCGCTGCGACGTCGCCACTGGACGGCTGACAGACGTCGTCGGCATGGTCTCCAGGCTCAAGAACTGTGCTACCTTTGTGATCAGCAATCCGAATCCATCGACCACATACTTGTGGAATGCCCCTTCACTCGCCAAGTTTGGTTTGATGCAGCTATGGCGCTGGCTGGGAGCGCAGAACGTGCACATACAGCCGACGGGCTCCCTTGCAGATTGGTGGGAGCAATGGCGCCGGTGCTGGCCACAACCCTATGGCAAAGGAGCTGACTCCATGTTCGCCATCATCACCTGGGAACTTTGGAAGGAGCGGAATGCGAGGTGCTTTCGTGGAGCGGCGTCACAGATCAACGCTGTCAAAGAAGCGATTAAGCGCCAAGCCGAGCTGTGGATCGCGGCCGGCAACAAGCACCTGGGGAGTCTCGTTCAGCGAGTAGTAGGCTAGCAAGGGCTTACAAGGGAGGGGGGGGAGAGCGTTGTTGAACATCTGTAAACACCCCAACTTTGTAATCAACTTTTTCTCTCTTAATGAAAAAACGCGCAAGTCTTTTGCGTGATTGAGAAAAAAAAAAAAGGCAGACTGAAATTTTCATAGGCAGACTGAAATTTTGCCTTTTTATTAATAGGTATAGACTAGCAAAGATGCCCGTGTGTTGCAACGGGAGAAAAAAAACAATACAGTCTCACTCCACTCAAATGAAATAACTTTTTGTTTCTATTCTTCCTCTCTGCCTTATCCTTATCTTTCCAAGGCACGGAACCCTCTCCACTTGAGTCGCAGACATCTTCTCCACGCACCGCAAATCCGGTCATCACCATACGTCCTCACCGGCCACCACTCCCTCCCTGTGCCGGCTTCCGCGCCCCTGCCCCTTCGGCCTCGCGGCCCTAGTGCAACGGCGACCATGCCCGGGTGACCGCATGTCCCCGGTGGCTACGGCATTCCCACAGCCACGGCGACAATGGCATTCCCGAGGCCACGGTGGCTCGCGCGCTGGCAGCCAGTGTATATATATGTTCAATAATTTTTTTCTCCCGTCGCGAGGCCATATTTGCTAGGTAACATTATATAGGTTTAATAGAACATTATTATTTATTCTCAACATACTTATATTATTGATGTCACGCTTAAAACATAAGTAGATATATACCATTCATATTATCATTCTGCATGAATGTTCAATAGTATTTTTCTCCTATCATATTTGCTAGATAACTAATAATAGGCATGGTAATAGGCTGAAAAAAAATAGGCTCTGGGACCCGGGTTAGCACACCGTGGGAGCATGTGGCGTCCGTAACGCAAGTCTGGCTATTTATTTGGCCAGACCAACAGGCCACGTTTCTTTTTCTTTTCTTATTCGGACACCATTATTATCTTATTTAGTTACGGCATGCAGTTTTTTTCCTTTCATATTCGTTCACGCTATGCATGCAGCACACGGACTTGATAGACAGAGGCGGATAGAAAGGCAGGCACAAGGAAAAAACACGGAGACGGCGGACAGAAATCCATAGGGCAGACTGAAATTTTCTCAAATTATTATTAGGTATAGATTAGGTAATAGATTAGTTTTCTTATCTCATCCACTAGACCACTCGTCTTGCTCTAAATCTAACCTCTCCCCTCGCCGGCCATCGGGCTGCATAGGGTCAACCGTCGACGCATGTGCAGCACTCGGGCACGTGGTGAACTGGATCCACAGCATACGCCGGACCTCCATCGAGCGCCGCAGCGACCAGCGTGTGCCTAACAGCGCAGTTAACGCGCTGTGACTGACAAGCGGCATCGACGCCTTGGCACCGACGATGGAGCTCCAATGGGATTCCCTCTTGGAGTACTCGCTGCTGCACGCATCGAGGTCGGAGCAAACGAAGCGCGTGGGCGATGGAGCTCCTCGGAGTGTCCAGTGTCCGGACGATCCAGGAATGTGGGGCTACTGTTGACTGGGCAGCCAGCTGATTGATATAGTAGGATCAATGCAATGAGCCACCTGACCTGATCCAGTGTCCATACGATACAATGCACAACTGAGGAAGCCTCCGTTAGACACAAAAGGCAATAGCAAACAGATGGCTCCTATATAGCGTGCCTGTTTTTAGTCACGCTCAAGGGTGCTGCTTCCTCTCCCATTTCCCTTCTCTCCTGCCCGTGCCGGCAGCAGTGCCATCCCGCTCCCTCCGCTCCAAAACCTGCCTCGAGGATGGCTTGCTGCTACTGCCTCGTGGCCCATGCGGCCTCACGCCATCCAGTTTAGGATCTCCGTTGCTGCTCGCGTCCTCGGCCCAGGCACTGTCCTCGTCGGCAGAGCGCTCGCGAGGCTGCAGGATCGTCGGAAGGTTCCCCCCTGAGAACGTTCTTGATCCGGCGAGCATGACTGTGGGCACCCCGGCCGGTGGTGCGGACGCCTGAGCAGAACCACCCTCTTGGCTTCGGCTGCTCGACCTCAAGCTCCCCGTCTCCTGCTGTGCTCTGCCGCCATCCCTTTCACAGTACCTCTCCCTGGAGCGGCTGCAGAATGAGCAACTCACGGAGGTGATTACAATGGCTAAGGTTATCACACCAATGGTAAACGCAATGTGTGATTTGAGGAAGACCAAAGTAATATGGGCTATCCACACTACACAGACTACACACCTGTTGGGATTGGCAGAGAACTCACGCCTTGATGACCGCCCCAGCTCGACTTGCTCCAGTTCACGTTGAAGCTCTCTCTAAAGATCAACATAGCAATAATAAGAAACCAAAGATAGAAGGCCATGCAGACTGGTATAATAAATAACAGACGGATGTATCATACTTTAAGTCACTGTCACTGAGGACATACTATGCAAGCACAGGTTCCAGGAATCATATGTTCCAAAACTAACAGATTATGTCAATCCTTGTACCTGAGTTTGTTTCTCTTTTTCCAAATCAATGTTGAATTGCAGTTCCCTAGACTTTGCACGCTCAATGTCCAGTTGCCGCTGTCTTTCTACTTCACGTTCCATCTCGAGAGCTCTTTCCCTACAGACATACAACAAGGAAATAGGGATAAACAACTCTATTGTTTCTCACATGTCAAAGAGAAGGGCCGAACACCAAAAACCTGTCGAGCTCTTGCATAAGCTCCATTTCCCTAGAGCTTGTCTCTTCTAAGTACTTTTCACGAGCATGTCTTATAAGAAGCTTCTTTTGCCTGCGTGCTGTAATTTCCTCTTTGAGCCTAGACCTTTCCCTGTCAAATTAAAACATACCAAATGAATATGAACAGTTCAATATGCTTCTAGAATCCAAAGTAAAATGTAATGAGAACAAGGATATGATATATCCGTGTGCTTGCATATGAACAGTTTTGAACAGTTTTGAAGGACCGTCGCAATATGTAAACTTACAGGGACCGAATATTTTCCCGGATTTGCTGGAGCCGTTCATTAACCTCACTACCATCACTGTGGTCTGTAAACAAAATTACACAAGACATGTAAATACCAAAAATATAGCATTGACAACGATAGCCCTGAAAGTAATTGAGCTTACATGATGGCATAGTATCATTGGTATGCCCAACAAAGTTACGAACTGATTTCTCTTTTTCAATAAGCTCCAATTCAATCTCAGCTTCTTCAAGTTCCTTGGTGTCAAATTTAATCAAGTTTTAGGACTCTCAATAAGATATCCAAAACAAGATGCCAGAAAGAAAAGGGCTGTTGCACTTCTCGCCTCATGTTCTTGCGCAGATCTGGCTGAGAAGAACTCAAAGTATGCTTCAATAGAACTCAAAGAGGACATCACCTATCGAGATGAGTATGGCAAGTTTAGATAGCCCAGTACTAACTAAAGCATAAATTAGCACCATATGCTTTCAGCAACTTTCTTTTTTTTTCCTTGAACAATGCAAGAGAACTGCATTCCATTTCATTAAGCATGCTAGAGATATAATATCAATTTGAACCAAGATACAAGCATGCCAGAGTTTCCTTATGCTAGAAAGAATTTTCTTTGCTTAAAGATGAACAAAAACATCCAAACACTAGTAATTTTTGGGGCACACTTAGTCTAAGTGCAGTTATTACAAAGATTGAAACTGTCAACGAAATATAAAATGAGTCTGATATGCAGACACAATCAATAATGAGAACATAATTCAAGTAATGAATACAGAAGGTGAAGACCAAAAAAATTAATCATTCATTTTAATTTTAATTTTAATTTTATTTTTGAAAATGCAGGAAAGCTGCATTTAATTGTAATATAGAGAATCATTCAGAACACTATGACCTGAAGGATTGATTCACGGATGCTCTTGAAATCAGGGCTGACTGGTTGACTAGTACATCCAGAAAGAACTTCTTTCACAGCCTAATGGAAGAGATTTAAAGTCAGTACTCGGTAAACATGTTACGGTACATAAGCACCGGAGATAGGGGGAGGGGGCAGTACAGTTTTAGCGTCTGATTCACTTTTTAGTTGGCACAGAGCTCGGCAGAGATCTTTCTCCATATATCCGAAACCTGTACATAATGAGAGAAAAAAATAGCTTGAACAATCAGAACATCATACAGATGATACAATGGAATCTACATATGTTGGCTCAGAAATCTGAATATTCGATTATCACAGATTTACCAGTTGATGTTTGCATGTTTTTCAACTTCTGCCAAACACATTCAGGTATCAAAGCGATATCTTCAGGAGTAGAATAAAGACATGCCTTAGAAAACAACAGCAAAGACATTCGCGTAAAATGGCCCTCTTCAATTACACCAGAAAGTTGTCCCAAACCATTCAGGATACCGTTACTGGATGAAAGAAAGGACTGCAGGTGCTTCCTATCAACAAAAGGCACATATTCAGTAAGCAATGCTATTGCATGATTCCTTAATAGCATGGAAGAGTCATGGAGAGCCAATGCTGCTACTCTGTCCCATGTATGAGTTACCAAAAGGGATGTTACTGTTGAACCAGATATGAGGAAATTTTGGTCATAGTTTGGATATTTCAAATCAGCTTCAGTAGAACTTGTTTTGTTAATAATCCTCCCAAGCTGCTGTACAGCAAAGAACGCTGCTCTGGTTCAGAATGATTCAACATTGTACAGAAAAGATCAATCAAACAGGTCTCACTGTTCTTGAAGCCCTCAATTCCACCGGAAACTAATGATGACAACCACTTATCTGTCTGCAGCCTCCAAGATATCCTAGGTGCATGGGAGCAGAAGTGCTTGACTGCAGAGCATGTGGCATTAAGAACATTACCCCAAGCAGGGCGTTTGGCATCCCCATTATATAATCGAGCATAGCTGATGCCACCTGCCAGAACTGTGTTTCCTGATTTACCAAAATGGTATCTCCTAGACCTTCAAGAGCACTTTGCCAATGCTTTTGTGCAAGCTCACAGGAAATTTTCACAGCAACATCTTGCTCACTGCTACTAGATATTGTGTCTTCTTGCACTACGGACTTCAAAAATTTTGCAAACAACAAACACTTCGCCATAGACACGGAGATCCTAGAGGCCAACTGATGGTGCCATTTCCAACTATCCTCAATATATGAAGTAAGGTGTGAAATAAACTTCTCCAGGGCGCCACAAAATTTTATGATACTATTAGGATCCAGATTATAAAGACCCTTATGACTTCCATCATTCTCACAATATGCTATGGATTTCATTAGTGCCTGCTCTTCACTATCTTGTACATTCTTCTCTAGTAGCATAGTGTCATCAACGCCTAAGGAATCAGCAGGTTCTATAGACTGGCTTGTCGCAGAAAGGATGCTCACACCAAGTAGTTCAACAGTTTGAATTAGTACAGCTTCACAACCATCTAGAAGTGTCTGGAAACCTTGAAGATAGCTGCATAACAATGATGGTGGATCGGAACTGATGCAATCAATCCATACTAACAAGGAGCCTAACATTTCAGTCCTTCTCTCAAATGAGAAATCAGGAAGCATTGATCCCAGAATGAAGATAAGTAAGGGTGCCTGAATCTTATCTTCAGCTGTATCCACTGAATCTTTACCACAGCGAACAATTTCAAACAATTCTTCGAAACAAAGCAACTCAAAATTACTGCCCTCCTCTATATGGCCTGGTACTTTTGTATCATTAGTTCTCTTCCTTAAGAAGTAGGAGATGAGTGGCTTCATTAGACGTAGCACAGGCTTGAGGAAGGCCACATCAGTATAAGAAGCTCTACAGAGAGACACAAGAATGTGCACTATCCTAGGCATTTCAGGAATAACAGCCTCCAGGTGCTCAGTAACAATAGACTCAAGTAGGTAGAAGACAACTGCTTTTGCATTAGCAGCAATATTTCCTCTTATATAACTAACTCCATTTGCGACTATAAGATGCTCCTTAATGCGTTCAAGATAAGGCCACAAGCACAACTCAGAAAACCAACAAAGAACGTCTGGTACTGCACTGTTAGGCAGACATTTTAACTGTAGCCCAACAGCCTCCAAGATGCTCTCCCCAAATGCATTAAACAATTTTCCCATGCTTGGAAAGAAGAAATGTAGCTCCGGAAGTAAGATTTTAAACTGTTTGGTCATGCTTTGTTCACCTTTTGCAGACATGACTTTCGGATTCGCAACTCCATCCATCAAACAAAGTTCATCCATGTAAATTGGTAACAAAGATGTAAGCTGTGAGAAATCAGAAGCAAGAAACCGCTTCTCATTTAAATATTCCTTGGCATAGCGAGACACTGCCATCCATCCGAGAAATCGAGGGAGTGGGCTAGAAAACATGGAGAAATCAGATATCTTCTGTATCCATGTTGATGGAGGAACTAAACTTCTAAAACGGAAACCATCTCTTTTATTTCTGGCAAGTTCTCTAGTGTTATCACTACCTGATGAAGCCAGAACCAGTTTCTAGAGAAGGGTCCAACGTCTTCTTAGACCATGTATTTTTACCCTATCCAATTTATTATTCCCTGCATTAACAAAACTGTAAAGACATGCAAGCTGGTCATTGAGGCTTTCAGCAGACTTCAAAATTATATCAATTACATTCTCTGGTGGACAGAATAGATCAGTTGCTGAGTGCAATAGGAACAACAAGCTCTGCAGAAGAACTTCACTACACAAGCGTCCTTTCCTTTGGAATTGCTTCATAATAAAGTGGCACAGCGTAGCCTGGTTCTTTCTGACCAAAGTTACAGCATCAGCAAACTGAAGAGCTTCAGGTGAGATTTCTACAGATCGCTTGCCATCTTCAAGAATATTCGGATATGGTTCCCCTTCAGGTATCTTTCCCTGATATTCAGAGTCGAATCTGGCAGCTTGTAGGAGTAAATATATGACAGATCTATCCCGCTTCTTCTCCAAATTATAGATTGCTTTTTTATCTAAATCTTTGAAGTGCAAATTTTTCAACGCAAAGGAAGCATTCCCTTGCATCAGCTCTGAATGAATACGTTCAATATTGTCCAGAGGTTCTAAATTAGACTGGAATTCCAATAGGAAAAATGGATTAACGTAACATTCTGCTGCTAATAGCAAAGCATCAATTCCAGCATTATGCCCTTCTAATGTTGGTTCTTGTTGCATGCATAGGTTCAGTGCTATGCAATGAAATTCTTGAGCTCTTAACTCACAGTCCTCGTAGTTTTTCAGCTGTTGATAATCAGCCCGTGCATCAAAATAATCAGCTGCAACAATATTATCTAGCAGGAAAGGGTCAGATGATAGTTTCTCATTGCTCCTGCCTTCAGGGATGTTGTGCTTCAAACTTGTTTTAGTTACTACATCATGGCCTTCTCCTTTCAAGGTGTAAAGACTAGTCAACTCAGATTGGTTTAATTCTTCAGGAGCAAACAAAAAACTGCACTGCTCAAAATTATCAGGCTGAACAGTTGTTTCAGATGCATCTCGTCCATCAATATTTTCTGTGTTGCTTGGCTGCGGTGCACGATTATCCGAAACAGCCAAAGGCACATTATCAATCTCATGCTCTGAACTTTTGCAGAGGCCTATGCCAGGAGGAAGAGGCATGTGCGGATCCAAGATAGAGAGAATTACACTGCAAAAACAAAAGTCAGGCATGTTACACCAGCAAGCATGATAGTGTGATGCTAGAGAAATGATTAATCTACTATGCCATCACATGCACATTATAGTCACATGGCTCAGAAATTTGCATCACGGTCTTGAAATGTAAACTAAATTAGTCACTATCGAGTGCAGTATATGCATGTAGGTTGATGCCCTCGCCTGGTTGGCCACACCAGACAGGTTGACCTAACCCCAGGTGACCACAATCGAACACCTGGTTTTGTACTTGGCTGCGGCATGTTTCCCAGGGCGAGAATAAAACAAACCCATGGTATGTCTTTGACTCTTTGTCCAGGTAGCCCACCTAACTGGATTGGTCCATGATGCCCATAACTCTCTTTTATAAACCAGATAGCTAATGTGATAAGGCATACAGTTGTAAACATTGTCTCCCCCATCTAAATTTCTTATGACTACATGGATACCAAATCTAGCAGTCTACATTATAAAGCAACCCAATCCAATGGCACAGATCAGAATGACCTTTATTAGAAATTAGAAGCTAGGATAGCAAAAGGATGATTCAGGAGAGAAAACATCAATTGCATGTGATAAGCCTAAAGTGTAAATCACTCATCAAATACTAGAGAAGACAGCTGCTCACAGACACACAAAAGGCAGTCCTGAGTAACAATAACTTCACTCCTTTCAATCAAGAATCTTGCCGTGCTTCGACTTACAGACATTAAGATGAAACTTGCAATCTTTTTTTACCGCAATAACTAAAGAGTATAGGAAATTAATATTATGAAATTATTTTTTGTGGAAAATCTAATCCTAACATTTTCACCTGACTAATTAAACATTTGAAAGATACTCCCTCCGTTCCAAATTGTAGTTTACTTTGACTTTTTTGGTGCATGCATTTTGCTATGTACCTAGACATACTATAGTATCTAGATTGACTAGATACATAGCAAAATGCATGCACCAAAAAAGTTGAAGTGAACTACAATTTAAAGCGAGGAACATGTTTGTGTACAAATTGGTACTTCAAACTTCCACTTGCTCAGATTGACCTCCCAACAGGACAGGTGTGTGGGTGGTCTATGAAGACATACAGTTCGTTCAAGGAAAAAAAAAACTGGCTCCTCAAATTTTGAAAAGAAAAGTTGGTCCCTGTATCTTGGGAAATGGTTCAGTTGATGCTACAAGTGGAGTTGTAAGATATATAAGCACTAAGTGGACATTTTATTTATGATGCAATGCTGAACTGCTCAATTCCTGCCAACTCAACCAGTGACCTAAATTAAATCATGTCATGTCTGAAAGTTCAAAGGGCAATCTCGATCTTCTGAAAGTATAAGGGACCACAATAAGCTTTGTATGGAAGTGGGCAGACAAATTCACACATCAGTTGGGTAAGTAGCTCTCTGTACAGTAAGTTCCTTTTTCCCTCTTAATAAAATCTCTCTAAAGTGGGGGCCTCACCTGCTGTATTTAATGTTCAAAAAAAATTATACATTAGCCCATGGCAACCTTACACTTTGAGCAGAGTAGTAGCTAATGATGGTTGGCTTGCATAATCATGAAAATTGGGTTATTTTAGTATCAAGCTTATGTCAAATCTGTAAATACATATTGCTTTACCAACCTTGGGGCAACGGTTCCTCGTCGCCATTCAAGTTCTAAAGAAGGGAGAACAGCAGCTCTCTTTACTGCTGTATGAATAATATTTAAGGCAATATCGTATACACTTGACTGCTTCTCCAAATATATAGCAGAGATACCACCAAATATTACTGTGTCTTTCATGGCACTTGTAGAAGGATCGATAAAAGGATCTAGCATCTCCAGAATGAAAAGTAACTTATGCATGACTTCCTGAAAGTAGGAAAGTTAAAGAAGCAGTACAGAAGTCACTACAAAGAACCACTTTCAGAAAGGGAAACATGTACTTTATATTCTGTGAGCACATCATCCAGATGCCCAGAAATTGCCAGTACAACATACTTCAGTGCTGCACGTGAACGAGCAAGAGATTGGCCAGCTTCCTAACCAACATGATAAAGAACAAAGTTAATTGGTTCATAATATAAATATGGAGTGGAAATCATCTTATAAGTTACTGAAGTGGTAAACAGATCATTGATGTTGATTTAGGATGTCACAAAGGAAGAATTGCGGTTTTGGTCAAGTAGTATTATCACAATAACATATATTTTTGCAAAATTGTGAATAGCTTATTGTTCCATCTCAAATACAGGTGCATCTCTTCAACAGCATTAACACCAGAATGGTAAATAAATTAGAGCGTAACTTCATTTGGTATTATAGCAAAAGTTCAAGGCCTAAGTATGGTAGGATACAAATGCACCAGGGTTACAGGCATCAGAGGTTAATTTTAATTTTCCCAGCATTGCTAAGTTAACAGTGTGCACATACCTGGATGATACTTAGGAGACCCTCTAGAAGTTCAACTGCAAGATCTACCTGTTTTGAGAGTATATGAAGAGTTAAGATTGACTAAAGTCACAAAAAAAGGAATGCTAACAGAAAATCCTTAGTAACAAAATTATGAAAGAGACCTTTGCTGTTATCATACCCCATGGTAACAATGGCCCCGACACAAGTCAAGCAAAACGCAAGCTGTTTTCACCTAATAAGTCAAAAAAGAAAGCATGAATAACTTTCTGAGGGATAGTTTTTTTTTTAGCATAGTTATAGCAAACAGGTGGCAAAAAGCATAAATAATTTCTGGAAAAGTGAAGGAAAAAGATTGAAGCAGAGATATACGAACATGTGATGAAAGGTAGGATGAAAGATAACCAGCACAGGCTCTGACAAGAGGATGAAAAACTGATGACGATACTGACATTGTAACAATCTGCAGCCACAATAATCTTCAGGAATGGTATAACAAGTTATATCAATCAAAGCCATTGAGGTACCTGGGAGAGAGCATTCTGAACGTTTGGATGATTCCATTGGCTAAAATAATCATCAATATGTTCAATAGGACCAGAACTAAGTGGAGGACGAAGTGCTACAAACACACAAAAGCAACAACTCAGCAAATGCATGCACGTATGCTTGACTCAAAAGTGAGGTTAACTTCATTATCATAATCATCTTTGTGGATCATCAACTAAGACATCATGTGATCACATATCAGACCAAAATAAATCAACTGCAGCATTTTCTTTAGTCAAACTCAAAGAGCAGCCATTAGCCACACACGACACAAGAGTCGTGACAATTAGTGAGCTACATAGGCCTGCCATCACTTAGTACAAGATACTCCCGCCAGTAAAATAGGTTATGGAATCTATGCAGTCCAATTCCTTTCTTTAATGATGCTGGAGACTTGTGTGTCATTTCATTATCATTAAGGAAGAAAAGGATACAAATGAGCGAGGCTAGAGCCGTCCCACCCGAGCCGAACCCACACACACCTACATATCAGTCCAGTTATTTTAACTATGAACTTACTTTACAAGTTGGTCACATGAAAAATGGTAAATTTTACAAAATGTCCCAGAATATATTTTTATAATGCGATAGTATCATATTTTAAAATTATATTGCAAAAGAAAAGGATGATCAAAAGTTTGCTTAGACATCATGTATCTCCATGTCCTATATATAACCATGATTAGAGCAAGTGGCATGTGATTGTGCATGCACGAAGGTATGGATCTACCCATAGCAAACATTCTAATCATTCAATTTTTTGTATACTTCAACGGCAAGTAGTAAAGAAAACGTGTATACAGCACAGACATTACCTGGAAGTAGAGCTTGGACAAGTGGTAAGACAGACCAAATGTCTGAAGCAATTTCAGCAAGCTTGCGACATTGCATAGGCTATAATTACAAACCATGAAACCATTAGTATCTTCAAATAGAATGGTACATGTATCGTGAAAGATACGAGGATGGAACAATAAGATAGTTAACCTGTGATGCAGCCGCATATAGTACATGAAGAATGCCTTCTTCCACAGCAGCAATATCCAAAATATTCAGGAATGAACCATCATACTGATTTTCTGACAGGCTAAATTCTTCTCCAAACATACTGGAATAGTCTGTAGAAAGTACTAGACTGAAAGCATCGCTTTTAGGAACTTCATCAGAGACTTGGCTTGGTAGCATGACACCAGTATTCATTGATTTGTCTAAAAATGGCTCTGGCTCCAATAGTTTTTGCAATACTTTCGATGCCTAAGTTAAAGAAACAATTGGCAGCAAATCCTCCATGAGGAAAGAGCACATAACAAAAAATGAAAAATATAGTGTCAGAAAACATACTCGAAGGCAAACAGCTCCAAGGGTTTTGTCTTTATGCGCTTTCCTTAAGAGGAGCATAGCCGTTTCAGATCGAAATGCCAGCAAATACGAAGCAGGCTGAACAGATGATGGACTCCGTGATCTCCTCGGTTGCGCCTAGAAGAAGAGTTTAGAATACTACATCAGGTGGACAAACTGAAAGGAGTGCCTCTATGTTCCCCAAGAGAATAACAGACACCTAAATATCTGTGTTTGATGTACTAATTGACAATCCCCTCAACTTATTTAATTGTCTTATGTTATTATGTGGCGGTTTTCTTTCAGGGAGCAAAGGGACATTTTGCATAGGACATTTTGGGGCAGTTTGGTTGGCTTGCTGAATTTCCTCGCCTCGCCTCAGCCAGCAAAGTTAGCCTTACCAGTGTGGCAAGCCAAATTGGCTCTCCCAAGCTAGAAAGGAAACGGCAAGCAAGCAAATAAACCAAACATGTTGTATGTTCCAGTTTTTTTGCCTGGTGAGGTGAGGCAGGCTCAAGCAAGACTGCAAGAGTTCCAAACACTTTTTTTAAGGGCATGGCCATGTTTTTTGGTAAAATAAAAGAAATGATTTGTAGTAGGTCTTTTCAGAGAGTGGAACACAAAAGTCTGACATCCCTTTACTGTTCATACTATGATTTTTGCAGAGTAATAGGTTTTCTATGATGGCAATCTTTCATTGGAAGGATTGATGAAAGAAAAATGGTTCTTGCGATGGAACTATGGAGGTAACAGGGCCAAGGTTAAAATCCTTATGTGAACTGATAGGTGGATAGCTATATCATTTTGGACCCCAAAAAAAAAGTTTTAGAGCCAGTCATTGAATGCATTAGGTTTCACGCTTAAGAAAACACCAGGAACAAATTACACACTTAACCATTTAGTTCTCATTTCTAAACATTTATGGCCATATTTCAAATAGCAAACTAAGCTAGTTATTTAGAAGTTTCATCAGAAAGCAGAACTGGCCCAGCTACGAAAACTATTTACTGTTCTAAAAATGAGACATTGAATGGGATGGTCAGACAAAAGACACACCAACCATTTGCCATAAATGCTTGCAATAAATTAAAAACGTGATCAGAAGATAATATTTTTGGCATTTCAATGCCTACCGCACAGCCCAATTAAAAATTTTAACATGTAACAGCTAAAGGTAACAGGAAGATCCCCGGTAACATCAACCTAACTTAAGCACAGTGACAGTCTGACAGATCTTCAGCGTCCATTCTGTGGTAACAAATTTAATTTGAACTATTCAAGTTGCCTACCAGAATATATTTTGTATTCCATGCTAGGACTTTTAGCAGTCACCCATTAACCAAGGCAAGCTCCAGTGCAAGCTGAATTTGCACTATACAATCTTTTTAAAACTCACAAAGGAGCTCAGTGCCTATACTATCAATCAGCAATAATGTTACCCAAAGTTCGCTCAGGAAGGGAAAAAGGACATAATCAAAACGATTGTTTTAACCACTTCAAATAACGAGGAAACCATGTATGACTAAGGCTGCAAGTGCAGATCAATGTGATCAATCTTACAGCATACATGGCAGCAGTGCCATAACCTTCACCTTCCACACCTACTGTAGCAAGTCACAAGAACGAGAAAAGCAGATGCACATAAGCTAAAAAAAAAGTTACATGCCTCAAAGTTTGAAGAAACTGTTGGAGTAGAAGCCGGACTAGTTCTGAAGGCATCTGAATCAGCAGAACCAAACAAAGATTTGGTAGGATCTCTGTAAATTTAGGACATTTCAGATACCATTGCCCACATACACGCAGGCAAGTGCAAACACATATTCACAATAACACAAGTGCAGTATATGATGGCAGGCAACATAGCATGTACCACAAACCGAACTGATACATGGTTGCAAGTTGAACAAGGAAGGCGCACCTTTCATTTATAAGGTGAAGGATAGGGTAAAATGGACCAGCAAGTAGAGCCAAGAACCGCACGCTGCTCTCTGGGGTGTCCGCAACACTATTAAGGTCAGCCTGAACAAAACATACAGCGGGCTGTTAATGGGCAATGCACAGCATGCATCTAGAAATGGCAATTCAGCTAGAAACCAGAAAGAGTGACTTCACCTCAATCTGGGGAAGAAATGGCGGTAGCCTGATGGAGATGTCTCTAAGCAACTAGAATGAACGGGGCAGAAATGCATCAGGAACTCATGACAAAGCCAAAGGGTCAGTCAAAGAAACGAAGTAGCAAGAAGAGAACCTGGAGGTGCATGTTGTGGGGTTGTTTGGAGGACGTGATTTGCGGGAGCAAGTAGGTGAGCAGCGGCTGGAGCTCAGGTTCGAGGCCCGGCACGGGGATGCCGAAGAGCGGATGAAGAAGACGGCGATGGGGTTGCCGCGCAGGCAGGAGACGCGGAGGTAGCGGCACGGGGTGTGGTTGGCGGCGTAGACGACGTCGCGCTTGGGGGCCTCGCAGCGCGGGCGCACCTTGACGAAGGCGTCGGGCTTGTACCGCAGCCCGGCGGTGAGCTCCCACTCCAGGACGGATTTGTTGTAGATGCGGATGTGCGAGAGGAGGCACGGTTCCTGCAAGAACCATGGGGAGTGACTGCTCGATTCGAATTCGATCCCCAATCCAACAAGATTGGGAGAAGAGGGAGAAGAACGAGCTGCGGAAGAAGAAGATGGGGACCTGGAGCTCGAGGAGGATCCATTCCTTGGTGTTGGTGGCGGTGGACCAGTGGGAGCGCAGGTCGGCCTCCAGCAAGTTCGCCGCTTTCTGCGACGACGGCGACTCGCGAGAGGATGCCTTCACCCGGAAACTTAGCGCCACCGCGCCATCTCCCCAGTCCGCTGACGTGTCCCTCTCCGGCGGTGCCGCCGCCGCCGCTGCCTCCATCAGCTCCGATTGGTCTGCCCGCACCGCACTGCCTGCACTCCCTGTCGCCTCTTGTCTAGTGAAGACTGAAGGACTCGAGCAAGACGACTCTCTGTTCGCCCAACAACTGGGCTGGGCCAGGCTTCAAAGTTTTTTTTTTTGGAGTTGTGAATAATTCCACTTCAAAATTAGGAAAAAAAGGAAAGAAGTCCATTTTAGCTCCCCGGCTTCCTCAAACCTCTAGAGCTAAATCTATTTTTTGAGCTTCTAGAGATGTTTTTTATGAGCTATAAATATTTTATTTGAATTCTACATATCAAAATTTATGTAGTTTTTCTTGACATTATAAGAATCTTTGAGGTACTTTTATGGTTTAAAACCTTGTTAAGTGATTACCAAATGTTTTAACTAAAAAGAAAAAACCATCGATCAATATCACACTAAGATAGGGAGGTTACTATCAGTTTTGAGAATTCAACACGTATGTTGATGAAGCGTACCATAGACGTCTCGCTATTGATGGGGACATCACCTATCACTGAAAGCATAGCGCTATTATATATCATGAAATAAATTCAGAAAAATATGGCTTTGTAGCTAAAGATCCCAATAAACACTTTATAATCATGTTTAAGCTCAGATTTGTTTAGCTTCTCTTCGTATTTGGAGCTATCTTTTTAAGTTTTGAAGCTATATAGATAAATCATTCATCGTTTCCTCATTTTTTAAGAATTTAAACAGTTTTAACAGTTGAGAAAAAAAAAAGTTCTACTCCAACGGAAAAAGTAGACTACGACGATAATTTAAGGAGAAACAAATTGACTTTTCCTCAAGAGTGCATGCATGGTGAACGTATGCTTAGGGATTATTCAGGAACATATGCTTAGATGATTATTCCAGGAACAGGAAAACATTTCGAGGCACACGGCACCAACTAACCTCATAGTAGTATACATCTATACATAAATACATATGGGATATGGCCGGCACAAGCATCAAAGCATTACAAACAAGGGGAATAGTATCAATGAAGAATGGTGTGGTCTCTCGAGTCAAGCATGGACCATTTATTTAAACCTCATCTTGGGTCTCTCCTGCCAGTATTCCTAACTCTTCTAATCTCTTCTTTCTTTTCCCCAACACAACCCTTTGTAAAACCTACATAGCTCGCATCTAAATACCGCAATACATGCATGATCGCATAGGAAGGTATTCAGGAAGATGGCACAAGAAGTCGAGAACTATGTTTCCTACAACATTGCGTACACTGTCAGTTATCCAAGCAGAGCGGCTTCATCCTGTCAGCCCAATGCATGCAGTATTGCCTATTAGGGTTAATCCTCGAGCACCGGAACTATTGCCGATGACAGTTCAATATGCGACATGCGAACTGCTCCAATCAGCCTTTCTGGGAGCTCCTCGTATGTATTAGCCTGCCGACAATATTAAGGCCACTTCAGCGGTTCAGCCAATGTTTTGTGATTATTTTTTTTTTAACAAACATGTGATTCTGTGTAAATGAGGCTTACCTAGACAAGGAAAGCCATGTCGACAACCAGTGTTGTTATCACACCACACACAAGCCCCAAGACTCCATTCGCCACTGTAGATGAGCCAATATCCACATCTATCTGCACGGTTACATCACAATAATGCAACATAAAATATGTGTCAAGTCAGTCCAAGCCTCCACATGCTATTTCTTAGCCAAAGGTAGACAAATCATAAGCATCAGAAGGTTTCTCACAGTCTTACTTCTAAATAATTTGAACCGCGTATATAGGTAATGTCAACAGCTTTTCCTAATAGACAGGAGTGCTGCCAACACTTTGGCGGACAATCCATGAGCCCTGAAATTCAAAGAGCGAATTACATGAGGCAAAAAGAATTCACGAGCAACTTATAGCGAGATTCATTGTATCCTTTCTTTTGCACTTCTTACTTCTACATTTTTCACATGGACCTCACAGGATTTCTAAAGAATGGTGGTGATAGAGAACCTCACCTTAGGAACTGATGGTATCAACTTGAACCTACTATTCCGGTATTCGTCATCACCATCAACAAAGCGTTGCAATAAGGAGTTTGGTATCAGTTTCTTCGTAACAAAGTAGAATACCATACTATAGTTTGTTGTGCCAGGAACCTGCAAAAGCAATCATACTTGCATCGTTATTGCTGATCACAAGTCACAACAACAATGGACAATGATAGTATCAAGAGCAACAACTAGAAATGAGTAGGGTAATGCCGTAATTAGAGGGTCATCCTTTCAACACTAGTTGACAGTGCTGTGCGCACAAGAGATTACAATAAAACTATGTATATAAAGGAAGACAAGGAGCAAACAGTGATATGGCTTTGACACATTTGTATAGGAATGTCCATGGAAATACTTACTTGTAGATTTATAGCCAATGCAAACAGCCCCTTCTCAGCCGCTACCTAGAACCGAAGCAAAATATTTTCAAATGGGGAAAATGTAACAACTTAGCAGGAACTGAGCTTCACCACATCAAACACAATCATGGTTAAACAGGTAAAAAAAACGCTAAGCAAGGATTCTTAAATATATACACAGAAAAGCAAAAAAAATTGCAAAAGAAAGAATAAAATATGGCTCTTGGTGCAACACACATGATGCTACGCTAACTCCATATACACGTACAACCCTCAGCCCTGGCTCTCAGCAAAATATGACTATTATATCCAAGCATCGTTATATGAGCCTATCAACAAGGACTTCCACAAGCAGTGGCAAGAACAGTACAGGCTCAAAAACAGAGGTTTGCTTCTCAGCGTTACAAAAATTAGAAGAGGGTCCTATTCATTTCCTTTCTCCCATGCATTACAAACTAGTTAATGATATCAAGATTCAAACATGAACTCACTTGAACGGCACAGCCTTTTCTTCTAGCAACATGATCCATTCGCTTTGTGTCTTTAAACCAGTCAACAGCGACAAGCTCCATAAGAGGCTTTCCTGCAGGAACCTATCAAGAACAATAAATATCATAAACAATAGGGCCTAGAAAACAGACAAAATGATTCTACAGCAGTATTAGCAAGATAATGAGAATGGTCTAGCGATGAGGAAGACCAAACCTTGCTTTTATCATATACAAAATTTTTGCTTCGAACTCTGAAATTGTTCCCATCAGATATTCTCCAGCAGTCACGACTGTTATCACGGTCATCCGACGTAAATTCCCAGAAAACCCAGATAAATCAATCTGATCTGAATCCTCTTCATTCCGCCCTAGATAGAAATCATAAAGTGAACTAGAATATGTAAACTAGACTCTTTGTACAGATAGGATCAAGGGAAAATAGAATATATATACCTGACTTCCTAGCATCTGCAACATCCTCACGAGTCGATGGCTGCATAGAAAAGTAGTCTTGTTTAAGAAATGACAGAAAAGCTCCACTAGAAAAACTAAAAACAATCCATCAACCTCTGGTTCAGATTCAGGTATCAGAAATTCGTCATCTTCATCAGACTCCTCCTCAAGAACTGTGGAATGTCTGCTTGGATCCATCTGAACACCCGTTTGTGTAGAACTCTCTTGTGCTTTTCTGCCTTTCTTGGAAGAAACAGATTGAGTCATGTTGGCCATAACAGGAATCCTAGGAAGCACTTGACTCTCATCACTTTGTGAAAACCATTCCCTGAGCCCTGTCAGGAGAGAGAAAGACACATTGAGTAATAGAGAACATATATCATATTCAGTTTTGTAGTGTTCAAGGAAAAAAAATCAAATTCCTAAATTGAGGGGGGGAGGTAAATGAAATGGAGTACTGGTAGGATGCATGCCGAGTACATGATGGCAATGAATCTAACAATACGCCAATTTTTTGCAGGAGTGTGCGTCACCTTAGTTAATGATATTGCATAATACTCTGTTCCAAATTATAGTGGCTTTTCTAGATACATGTTTTTTTTTTTAACATTGTACTATATGTCTAGACAGAATATATCTAGGTGCATAGCAAAAGCTATATACCTAGACAAGCCAAAACAATCTATGATTTGGGACAGAGGGAGTATATGTTAATATGTAATATATGCTTGAACAGCCATGCACAAGAAAACGGCAACTGCCTCATGCATAAGGATTATTCCTACCTGCTTGAGGCTAAATAACATAGGATAGTGCAGACCAAGGTTCTCCCAACCCCGCAATTCATTATGTGGTAGCTAATTATACATTTCTACCCTAACCACACTGACTACACATAATTGGGGACCCCCTTGATTCATGCTGAAGGTCCACCACTGCTAAGGCAGTAACTGGTGACAGGCTTGTAAGTTGTAATATCCTGCTGAAAGTGGGTCTCCATACTTTTTTTAACCTAAAATACAGCAGGGAAGCCCCCCACTGTAAAGTCTTATTGTTGTAAGTGTATTCTCTCTATTGACTAACCTAGAAGGGTAGCTATATTTAAAATAAAGCGAAGCTCAACAACTGTTCAAGAAACAACAGGGATAAAAACTGTGCTTCCAGGAAATAATGGAAGTGACCACGATCAAAGATGAAGTTGTTCCTCTGCTTCGAAATTTGCCATGCTCCAATGATAATCTCCATGAAGAAAGGGCTCGAAATTGCTGCTTAGCTTAATCACTACCCAAAAGAAGTCCATGGAGAAATCTATGGATGCCAAGGTACTGCAAACAAGTTGGCTAAAAGGACAACTAAAGAAGAGATGGAAGGCAATTTCCTCCAAATCCTAACCAAATGTTTTCTCTGAGTACTATGTACAACACAGAAAATCAATAAAGATACCATGTAAAACTTATTAAGAAGCTTATTTGTACCAGCAACACTGTTCAGCATATGAAGGAGGCAATGCTGCTGAAATGTAGGTACATAACCAACTCCCCAACCCATCAAATCTATCTGCATAAGGTGCTGCACTTGTGTTCGGATTCTTCCGTTACGGGATTTCAGGGGAGAAATGTTGAAGCCACCACCTACAATAAATAAATGCAAGTCAAAGAGAAGAAAAGATGCTAACTGGCTGGCAGACATTTTTTTTAACAGCCCTGGTTGCTAACTTGCTATAAATGACCATAAGTTGAAATGATTGTGCTGTAACGAATTCATCAGAACAATTTCCTTACTCTCAATATGTGCCCTTACAAATCCTGGTTGTGGACCACAGTTTTGGTGCTCTCTGGATTGAAACAACACAACTGCAAATAAAATTACTGAATATAAGCAGATAGAAGTCATAAAAAATAAATGACAATGGCCCTATCTGGAGGCAATTTTTTGGAGCACTGGATAAATACTACAGTCTTGCAAAATACTTTTTTCTTCTAAACCACAGTTTTGTATGTCTTTAGCTTATAAAATCACAGTTTCATGATACCACAGTTTTCTAAAACTACTCATCAAAACAGGCCCTTACATCATCATTTATACATGTAGATCGCATGGAACATGGCTATGTGTAAACCTAAGAGGTTGTTTGCATATCAAGTTTTACAAAAACTAAATTCCTTAAAACTTGTTTTAGTTTGTCATCTGTAAAACATTGTTTGTTTCACTCAGCTAACTTGGAGATAAGAAAGGCTGGTTTCCAGTAAATTCAAAGCTCCATTTTTAGCAAGTCTGATTCCAGGGCGTTAAAACCAGTGTATGCTGCGATTGTTTCACTGGAAGGGAATTTTGTACTTCCATTGATTTACACACCTAGCTATCCTTTGATGATTACAATTAGTTTGCAAGATGATTGATTTCGTGCCATTGTTATCAGAGCCTACAGTGAAAACGTTCCAGTACTACTGATCCAAGCATACTAAAGAATAAAAATAATAACAGAATGCCTACTTAAAATTATTTTTTTCTGAAACTCATAAATTCTGTTTTGTGAAAACAAATTTCTAAACTTGAGATCCAAACAACCACAAAGTACCAGAGTACCAACCATAGCTTCCATCATCATTGCGCCGCCAATAGCGCACATAACAAAGATCACGAGGCCAAACAAACCTGACAAAGTATTCATCAAATGCATGACAGGCTCCACAAAATTAACTAAATAGCCCTGAATTAATGAAGACTGTGATAAATATTAATCATGAAATACAAGAGTCAGTATTTAATCCAAGTTCCTAGGAATATAGTACACCAACTTAACACCAACCAATTAAAAAGCCAACAAGTATATATTATTAATGTAACATGGGGCATCATGTCAATTTCAAAAAAAAAAAAAACATGGGGTGTCATGTCATTTTTTACCAAGAAAACAATGTGTCATGATTTTGCAATGGCTCCATACTTCTTGTGGAGTTCAGAAGTTCATGAGAAGAATATTTCCAGCAAAAAGTAAAACATACATTGGGAACCAATCAGTTGTAGCCTATGGTATAGTATTGCAGTGTGGCCATCGACCTCCTCTACCAGACTACCATACTGAAAGCTGCAGTCCCACCTTACAGAACAAAAAGAAAATAATATGGATATGTTTAAGGAAAAAAGAATAATGCACAATTTTAGAGCTAATTTATCAAAAGTGGAGAGAAAGAATTACTCAAAGCGGGTAGTATCCATGCTCATAACAAGCTGAAATATAGCCTCACATGATGCTTCAACCACACCAACAGCCTTCATTGCTCTGCTACAACTTCTTGCCTATGAATAGCACACAAGCATCAAGCAACATGAGTATGTGGCTTAGATTTAAACTACATGTACATAGCTATACCCATCAACAACTTACAAGATAATCAACATCTTGAAGTTCCTCAAAAATGTGGAGGCCTGAAGAAATCAACACCACATCAGAAGAGCAGCCCAGTTACACAGTAGAGAAACAGAGTTATGGGCAAAACAGAAGTTCTTGCCATTCTGGCATCTGACAAGCGCCAGTGTCCTCTAGAGAAAACTTGGTCAGGGCTTCCTTGATTTGATAATCCCAAATCATTTTCACGGGTCCAGTCATATAATGATTCGGAGGCCTACAAAAAAACATTGGAACAATTATTTGTTAATCACTGAATGAAAATATGTAGCTAGCTAGATAACTCGTGCGTGCGTGCGCGTGGAAGGGAACAGGCAAATCATGCTAGATGACATGTTACAGACCATTCCCGATTGTTCTCCTTAGCAATGCTCGCTGATTTTCCTCCTCTTCTTCCTCTTCATGACTGTACCTGCCATGAGAGAATATGGGCACATATAATTTTGGTTTCAGTTCATAACTCTGCATACAACAGACAGAAATAAAATTACACTCAAGCGCTAGTAGAGTTTGAGGTTTGTCGAGTATACACAAACTTGTGTTAAAAACATTCAACAAGACATTTTTTCCTTCTTTCATTGTAAGCTACTGCAAGACCTAAGTGCTAGATGATTGAGTCACACACCTACCCAGTGTTTACTTATTTAAGATCATAAAAAGGTTTCAAATGTTTAGATCACAAAGTAGCATCTCAGAAGAATATCATCTGAACAAAAACAATCATCCTCTCAGAGTGACGTTTTCAGAAATACTAGCTCTTGAGAGCCCAAATAAGAAAGATAGGAGATGTAGCCAAAGCATTACCAAACTGGTACAAGTAATGGATACCAGAGAAGGGTATGAAAAAGCTTTAGACGCTGATGGTGAAGGGTTCAAGTTAAAAACAAATGCAACATGAAAGCGCAATAGCAGAAGCTGGTAGAACCATAAGCGAAAATAGAAGCATAATAACTGGCAACAGAACCATGGCAGTCGTACTTACTGACTTTCGTGGTCAGATGAAGACGATTTCCTTCCATTTTCTAAGCTAGCATTTTGCTGTAATGTGCTAAAAGTCTTGTTGCCATCACTCGGCGCTACTCCCTGTCGCTACACCATTTAAAAAGAA